>CM038674.1:611177374-611558737 GCA_021605145.1 Aegilops bicornis | reverse complement strand
GGGTGGTGTGGTGGCATGTCCGAAAAAGCTGACACGTGTCAGTGTGCCCCCTCCAGACAGCGCCGCCCTTGCGGCTACCTAGAGAGACTGACGCGTCGAATCTACGGAGGGGATCTTCTTTGTGGAGTGCAGCCCCGGATGTTGCTCGAGTGTTCCTATGGGCTGACCCTAACACAACGGGTGGGGAGGTCACTTTGGTCAAAAGCCACGTCAGAGTCAAAGTCAAGGAGCTAGATCGCGTGGTTAAAAGCCTTCTGAGGTTAAGTAGGGGTGGGGAGCCTTTGGGGGGGTATGAAATGCCACGGAGGCGTCGCACAGTCCCTCCTGCATGCGGGGTGGTGTGGTGGCATGTCAGAAGAAGCGGCTAGCGTGTCAGGTGTACCCCCCTCACAGACGGCCTTGCCCTTGACCCTGGAGAAGCAGACCTTGTCAGGTCTACGGAGGATCTTCTTGTGGGTGTTACTTGCGGATGTTGCTCAGTGTTCCTATGGGCTGACCCTAACACCTGTGAATTGGGGAGGATCCTTCAGTGGCTGCGTCAGGTGCAAAAGTCGAAAGAAATTTAGATCAGCATTAATTGAAACGCTCTGAGGTTACTGCCGTGAGGCCTTGAGAACCTTTGAAATTATAATGCCGAATCGTCGCAAGACCCTCATACATGCGGGGGTGGTGTGGTGGCATGTCAGAAAGGCTGGCAGCGATGTCCAAGTGTGCCCCCTCCTGACGACAGCGCCGCGCCCAGCTTTGGAGAAAGCAGACTGGCGTCGGGTCTACGGAGGGATCTTCTTTGTGGGCTTTGGCCGGATGTTGCTCGAGGTGTTCCTATGGGCTGACCCTACACAACGGGTGGGGAGGATACATTGGTGGCAGAATCCGTGCAAAGTCAAAAGGGCTGAATCCGTGGTCAAGCAGCTACTGAGGTTAGGCGGAGCCAGAGGCCTTTGGGGGGTAGCAATGCCACGGAGGCGTCGCATAGGAGCCCCTCCTTATGCAGAAGGTGGTGTGGTGGCATAATAGAAAAGAGGCGGCTTACAGCGTGTTAAAGGGGTGTACCCCCCCTCACCAGACCCATGCGCCGCCTTAACTGTCTGAAAAGCAGACGTCGGGTCTACAGAGGATCTTAACATGGTGTGCAGCCGGATGTTACTCCAGTATTTCTATAGTGCTGACTAACCTAGCCAAAATTAGGAAGGTCCAGGTAGCTTGCGATAAAATTCTGCAAAGTCAAAGGGCTGGGTAGCGTGGTCAAGCGCTTCTGAGGTTTGGCCGGGATGGGGGCACTTGAGGGTAATGTCTACGGAGGCGTCGCCGGGGCCCTCATACATGCGGGGTGGTGTGGTGTATGTCAGAAGGCGGACAGCGATGTCAGTGTGCCCCCCCCTCACGGACAGTGCCATATGGCCTTAGAGGAAGCAGACGGCCTTGTCAGATCGGAGGGGATCTTCTTTGTGGAGTCTGGCCCGGATGTTGCTCAGTGTTCCTATGGGGTGACCCTAACACCTGGCCGGTGAGGGGGTCCAGGTGAAAGCTTGAGTGGGTGCAAAGTCAAAGGGGTGGGTCAGCGTGGTTAAAAGCTACTGAGGGTTCGTGGGGCCAGAGGCAGGGGGTATGCAATGATACCCACTTGGAGGCGTCATAGGGCCCTCATGCCTGCGGGGTGGCTTGGTGGCATGTCAGAAAGAAGCGCGTGTCCGTGCGCCCCCCTCCACAGGCAATGGCCCTTGGCACTGAGAGAAAGCCAGACCTTGTCCAGGTCTACGGAGGGATCTTCTGCGTAGAGTGTGGCCGGATGTTGCTCCAGTGTTCCTATGGGGTACGACCCTGCCTGTACCCGGGTGGGGAGATCCAGTGGTGGCTCCGTCCAGATGCAAGTCAAGGGCTAGATCCCGGCGTGGTGAAACCTTCTGAGGTTAAGGCGGGACGGGGGCACTTGGGGGTACTTAATGCCACGGAGGCGTGGACCGAACCCTCATACATCTTGAGGTGGTGTGGTGGCATGTCAGAAGCGGCAGCGTGTCTTGAGTGTGCCCCCCCTCCTGACAGACGCCAGCCATGCGGCACCGGAGAAGCAGACGCGTCGGGTCTACGGAGGGATCTTGCCGTGGGCCTGGCGGATGTTGCTCGAAGTGTTCCTATGGGCTGACCCTAACCCTGTGAGGTGGGGAGGTCCTTTGGTGGCCGATCAGGTGCAAAAGTCGGAAGAAATTTGAATCGCGTGGTCAGGCCTACTGAGGGTTAGGCGGGAGACGGAGACCTTTGGGGGGTAACAATGCCACGGGAGGCGTCGCACAGACCCTCATACATGCGGGGGTGGTGTGGTGGCATGTCAGAAGAAGCTGACAGCGATAAAGTGTGCCCTACCCTCACCGGACAGCGCCCATGGCCGGCTTTTGCTTGGAGAAAGCAGGGCCTTGTCGGGTCTACGGAGGGATCTTGCTGTGGAGTGTGGCGGATGTTTCTCCAGAGTGTTCCTATGGGCTGACCCTAACACAGCCCGGGTGGGGAGGTCCATTGAGGTGGCTCCGTCAAGTCTGAAGTCAAAGGCTAGATCGCGTGGTCAAGCTTGCTTCTGAGGAGTTAAGCGGGATGGGGGCACTAGGGGTAGCAATGCCACCCGGGCTGGTCAGACCGGGCCCCTCATACATGCGGGGTGGTGTGGTGGCATGTCAGAAGGCGGCATGCGTGTCCAGTGTGCCCTCCTGAGACAACCTTGCATGACGGCACTGGAGAAAGCAGATGTGTCGGGTCTACATAGGATCTTCTTTGTGGAGTGCGGCCGGATGTTACTCTGAAGTGTTAGATGGGCTGACCCTAACACAACCGGGTGGAGAAGTCCTTTGGTCCCGTCCGTGCAATTAGTCGAAGGCTAGATCAGCGTGGTGAAGCGCTCTGAGGAGTTAAAGCGGGGCAGAACACTGAGGGGTAGCAATGCCACCGGAGGCGTCGGTTGAGCCCTCATACATGCGGGGTGGTGTGGTAGCATGTCAGAAATGGCATTAATAGGGGTGTGCCCTCCGCAGATGGCCTTGTGCATGGCTTTGGTGTCCAGGTCTGGAGGATCTTGCTCTGAGTTTGGCAGGATGTGTTACTCGAGGGGTTCCTATGGGCTGACCCTATGCCCCTGGCCCAGGTGGGGAGGTCCAGTGGCTTCGTCGTGCAAAGTCAAGGGGAGCCGTCGCGTGGTTAAAAGCTCGGGGGTTAGGCGGGGCAGGGCACCAGGGTAGCAATGCCACGGACTGTCACTGCAGACCCTCATACATGCGGGGTGGTGTGGCATGTCCTTGGCGTGTCAAGGTGTGCCCTCCACACGACCTTGTGGCGCCCGCCCGGCTTTGGAGAAAAGCAGGCCTTGTCGGGTCTACGGAGGGATCTTCTTTGTGGAGTGCAGCCGGAGGTTGCTCCCAGTGTTCCTATGGGCTGACCCTAACACAGCAGGAATTAGAGGAGGTCCCTTTGGTGGCCCGTCAGGTGCAAAGAAAGATCGAAAAGAATTTGGCTAGATCGTGTGGTGGAATGCTTCTGAGGTTAGGCGGGGCCAGAGACCTTGGGGGTAGCAATGCCACTTGGGAGGCGTCGGACCAGACTCTATGCATGGGGTGGTGTGGTGGCATGTCAGAAGCAGCCGCTGGCTTGTCAGGTGTAGCCCCCTCAGGGGCAATGCATCAGCTGGAAGCAGATGTGTCAGGTCTACGGAGGGATCTTCTTTGTGGGTCAGCCCCGGATGTTGCTCGGAGATGTTCCTATGGGTGACCCTAACACAGCAGGTGGGGAGGTCCATGGTGGCTCCGTCGTTAAAGTCGAGGTAGATCAGCGATGGTCAAATGCTACGGGGGTAAGCGGGGCAGAACCTTGGGGGGTGTAGCAATGCACGGACGGCGATCGCCACGGGCCCCTCGAACATGCGGGGGTGGTGTGGTGGCATGTCGGCCTTGGCGTGTCGAGGTGTGCCTCCCTCCGCAGGTGGCCCGCATGCGTGCTTTTGGAGAAAGCAGGGCGAGTCGGGTCTACGGAGGGATCTTAGCATGGGTCTGGGCGGATGTTGCTCGAGTGTTCCTTTGGGCTGACCCTAATACAATTGCCGGGTGGAGAGGTCAGCAATTGACCCGATCCGTGCTGGTCGAGGAGGGCTAGATCACGTGGTTGACGCTTCTGAGGAAGTTAGGCGGGATGGGGCAGCCTTTGAGAGTACTTAATGCCACGGGCGTCAGCGTACCCGGGCCCTCGCACATCTGCGGCGTGGTGTGGTGGCATGTCCGTGAAAGAGCAACGCAGCGTCAGGGTGTGCCCCCCCTCCGCAGGCCAACCGCGCGCCCGGCACTGGAGGGAAAAGCAGACGGCGTCAGGGTCTGCGGAGGGACTCTTCGCGTTGTGGAGTCTGGCCGGATGTTGCTCGAGTGTTCCTATGGGCTACGAACCTAACACAACCGGGTGGGGAGATCCCTTTGGTCCCGTCGTGCAATTTTAGTCGAAGAGTGAATCGGCGTGGTTAAAAGCTTCAGGAGGTTAGGCGGGACGGGGGCAACCTTGGGGGTGCTGTAATGCCACCGGCCGAGCATCGCCACGGGAGCCCCTCATACTCTTGCGGAGGGTGGGTGTGGTGGCATGTCGGGAAGGCGGCACTTGCAGCGTGTCCAAAGTGTGCCCCCCTCACAGACCAGCGCGCCATGCACCCCGATGGGGGGGAAAGGCCGGGACAGCGTCAGGAGTCTACGGAGGGATCTTCTTTGTGGGTGTGGCGGGATGTTGCTCGGAAGTGTTCCTATGGGCTGACCCTAACACAGCCAAGGGTGGGGAGGTCCAGCTTGGGTGGCTTCGTCAGGTCACAAAGTCAAAGGGCTAGATCGCGTGGTCCAAGCATCTCTGAGGGTTAGGCGTGGGCCAGGGAGCGCTTGGGGGTAACAATGCCACTTGGGAGTGCGTCGCCATACCAAAGGCCCTCATACATCACGGGTGGTGTGGTGGCATGTCAGTCGGCGGCCTGGCGTGTCCGGGGTGTGCCCCCCCTCACAGACAGCGCCCGCCCCGGCTGGAGGTAGAAGCGGGCCGTCGGGGTCTACGGAGGGATCTTCTTGTAAGGTTTTGACCGGATGTTGCTCGAGTGATGTAGATGGGCTGACCCTAACTGGCCTGGCCAAGGTGGGGGAGGTCCTTTGAGTGGCTCCGTCAGGTCACTGAAAAGAATCGAAAGGCTAGAATCCAGTGGTCCAATTGGCTTCCTTCTGAGGGTTAGGCGGGATGGGGCACTAGGGCACTGTAATTGCCAATGCCATAGGAGACGTCGGACCCAAGACCCACTCATACATGCGGGGTGGTGTGGTCACGGCTTATGTCGAAGAAGCTGACACCAGCGTGTCCAGTGTGCCCTCACCTCCTCACAGGAACCGGCGTCGCCCATGCCCGGCTTTGGAGGAAAGCAGACGCTTGTCGGAGTCTACACGCAAGGAATCTTGCTGTGGAGTACGCGGCGGATGTTGCTCCAGTGAGCATTCCGATGGGCTGACTGTTCTTTCACATAACGGAATTGGGGAGATCCCACTGGTGAAACCCGGCCGTGCAAAAGTCAAAGGCTGAATCGGCGTGGTCCAAGCGCTTCTGAAGGGAGTTAAGCGGGGCGGGGGAAGAACACTTTGAAGGGTATAATACCGGGCGTCGCCACCGGGCCCTCATACATGCTTGAGGGTGGTGTGGTGGCATGTCGAAGAAACGGCAGCGATGTAAAGTGTGCCCCCCTCACAGACAGCGCCCGGCTATACGACACCTAGCTAAGCAGGCCTAAATGTCAGTGGGTCTACGGAGGAGATCTTCTTCGTGGAGTGCAGCCGGATGTTGCTCGAGTGTTCCTATGGGCTGACCCTATATAACACCTGGCAACCCAGGGTGGGGAGGTCCCTTGAGTGGCTTGCGTCAGGTGCAAAGTCAAAATTTAGAATCAGTGGTTCAAAACTCTGAGGTTAGAGGCGGGGCAATGAGCGCTGGGGGTATGTCAATGCCACGGAGGCGTCATGCCGGGCCCTCATGCCTGCGGGGTGGTGTGAGTGGCATGTCGAGAAGGCGGCACGCTTAGCGTGTCCAAGTGTGCCCCCCTCGCAGACCGGCGCCCCTTGGCCCACACTTTGGAGGAAAGCAGGGCCAGCGTCGGGTCTACACGGAGGATCTTCTTTGTGGGCTGGCCCCGGATGTTTAACTCCAGTGTTCCTATGGGCTGACCCTAACCTGGCAAGGGTGGGAGGTCCCTTTGGTGGCCTCCACGTCCGTTCTGCAAAGTCAAGGAGCTAGATCGCGTGGTCAGCGGCTTCTACAGGGAGTTTAAATGAGGCGGGGCCAGGGGCCTTTGAGAGTAACTTAATGCCACTTAAGGCGTCGCATCCCGGGCCCCTCATACATGCGGGGTGGTGTGGTGGCATGTGTCAGAAGAAGCGCTGGCGTGTTAAAGGTGTGCCCCCTCCCCTCACGAGGCTGAGCCAGCCGCCTGGCATCCCCGAAGAAGCAGACCCGCGTCGGGTTACCTACGGAGGGATCTTCTTTGTGGGCACAGCCGGATGTTGCTCCCGAGAGTGTTCCCTATAGTGCGACCCTAATACAGCAAGAGTGGGAAAATTCCTTGGTCCAAAAGCCCGTCAGGTGTTTAAAAGTCAAAGAGGCCTAGATCTGTGGATCCCAGCCCTTCTGAGGTTAGGCGGGGATGGGGGCCTAGGGGGAGTCCAGCAATGCCGGGAGGCGTCGCCACCCAGGCCCCTCCGCCTATCTTGAGGTGGTGTGTGGTGGCATGTCAGAAAGTAGCCTGCGTGTAGAAGTGTGTGCCCCCCCCTCACCAGATGGCGCCCGCCTTATGGCAGCTGGAGAAAGCCAGACTGTCGGGTCTACGGAGAGGATCTTGCTTTGTGGAGTGCAGCCCGGATGTTGCTCCAGTGTTCTATGGGGTGACCTAACACAGCCGGGTGGGGAGGTCCAGGTGGCTCCCACGTCCAGGCTGCAAAGTCAGAAAAAGGGGATGAATCAGCGTGGTTAAAAAGCTCTACGGGGTTGAGTCGGGCCCAGGGGGCAGCTGGGGGTATGGTATGGCCACGGAGGCGTCGCACAGGAGCCCTCATACTTGAGGGTGGTGTGGTGGCATGTCAGAAGCGGCAGCGTGTCCAAGTCACGCCCCCCTCCCCTCACCAGACGGCGCGCCTTGCTTGTGGCAGCACTGGAGAAAGCAGACCTTGTCCCAGCGTCTACGGAGAGGGGATCTTGCTGTGTAGTGTGGCCCGGATGTTGCTCCAGAGTGTTCCTATGGGCTGACCCTAACCCTGGCCAGGGTTAGGGGAGATCCTTTGGTGGCTTGCGTCGGAAGTGCAAAGTCGAAAAGGGCTAGATCGCGTGGTGGCGGCTTCTGAGGGGTTAAGCGGGGCCAGGGGCCGCAGAGGAGTGCCAATGCCACGGGCGTCGCACCAGGGCACCCTCATACCCATCGCAGTGAGGTGGTGTGGTGTAGCATGTCGAGAAGGCGGCTTAGCGATGTCCAGATCATGTGCCCCCTCCGGGCAGCCATGCCGGCCCGGCACTGGAGGGGGGAAGCAGACTGTCCCGGGTCTACGGAGGGATCTTCTTTGTGGGCTGCATTTTTGGCGGATGTTGCTCCCAGTGTTCCTATGGGCTGACCTACCTGGCAACCCGGGTGGGGAGGTCCAATTGCTTAGTCAGGTACAAAAGTCGAAAGAAATTTTGAATAGTGGTCAAAACACTCTACGAGGAGGTTAGTAGACCGGGGCCAGAACCTTTGGGGAAATTAGCAGAGAAATGCCACGAGGCGTCGCACCGGGCTCCTCATACATGCGGGAGTGGTGTGGTGGCATGTCCGAAAGAAGGCAACATAGCGTGCCTTGCAAATGCCGAGGTTAATGCCCCCCCTCCGCAGACGGACTGTGCCAATGCCCATACGGCTACTGAGGGAGGAAGCGGACCCGTCGGATCCTACACATAGGGGATCTTCTTTGTGGGGTCCCTGGCCGGATGTTGCTCCAGAGTGTTCGATGGGCTGACCCTAACACTTTCCTGTGGTGGGGAGGTCCTTTGGTGGCCCGATCCGGTGCAAAGTCAAAGGAGCTACATCAGGCGTGGTCAAGCCTTCTGAGGAGGGTTAGGCCCGGGAGGCCAGGGGGCACTAAGGGTAGCAATGCTGCACGGAGGCGTCAGTTGAACCCTCGCTTATCTCATGCAGGGTGGTGTGGCGGCACTTGCTCAGAAGTAAGGTATATAGCGTGTCGGGAGGTGTGCCCCCCACCCGCAGACGGCGCCAGCCTTGTGGCTTGACACTGGAGAAAGCAGACGCGTCGAGGTCTACACATAGGGATCTTGCACCGTGGGTTTGGACTTGAGATGTTGCTCCGGAGATGTTGAGTAGGTGGTGACCCTAACACAGCCGGGTGGGGGAGGTCCCTTTGGCTGGCCCGTCCGTGCACAAAAAGTCAGGAGGCTAGATCCAGTGGTCAGCCTTCTGAGGTTAGGCGGGATGGGGGCACTAGGGGGTAGCAATGCCACATAGGAGGCGTCAGGCCCAAGACCCTCCTTACATGCTTGGGGTGGTGTGGTGGCATGTCGAAGAGGCCTGACAGCGTGTCAGGTGTGCCCCCCTCACAGACGGCTGTCCCCCAGCAAGCACACCTTGGAGAAATGGGCCCAGACGTCGGAGTCTACACCATAGGGAATCTTCTTGTGTGAGTGCACGCCACGGATGTTGCTCTAGGGGAAGTGTTAGATGGGTGACCTACTAACACAACCCGGGTGGGGAGGTCCCTTTGAGCTTGGCAAACCGTCCGGTCTCGCAAAAGTCAAGGCTAGATCAGGCGTGGTCAATTGACGCTTCTACGAGGTTAAGCCCGGGGCCAGGGGGGCACTTTGAGGGGGGTAGCAATGCCACCCGGAGGCGTCGCAAGACCCTCATTATCACCGAGGGTGGTGTGGTGGCATGTCAGAAGGCGTACAGCGATTAATCAGTAGTGTGCCCTCCTCCAGACGGGCGCTTGCTTATATGTGCGGTAAACACCTAGAGAAAGCAGATGACGAGTCGGGTCTACGGAGGGATCTTGCACAATAATTGTGGGTGCTGGCCCGGATGTTTATCGAGGAAGTGTTCCTATGGGGTTGACCCTAACTTACCTTGGCAAGATTGGGGAGATCACCTTTGGCTGGAAACACGTCCGTGCAAAGTCGAAAGATTTGAATCGGCGTGGTTAAAAGCTTGCTCCACGAGGGTTAAAAGGCGGGGCCCAGGGGCAGCTGGGGAGTATAATGCTCGGGAGGCGTGCGCTTTGGGCCCTCATACTATGCGGGGTGGTGTGGTGGCATGTCAGAAGAGGCGGCCTTAGCAGTGTCCAAAGTGTCTTGCCCTCCCTCACAGCTCCAGCCGTTGCCATGTGTAAGCTTTGGAGAAGCAGACGCGTCCCGGGTCTGGAGGGATCTTGGCTTGTGGAGGTGTTACAGCCGGATGTTGCTCAGTGTTCCTATGGGCTTTGACCCTAACACAACGGGTGGGGAGGTCCTTTGCAGTCCCAAGCTTCCCGTCAGTGCAGAGTCAAAGGCGCTGAATCCCAGCGTGGTCAGCAGCCTTCTGGGGAGGGTTAAGCGGGGCAGGGGGCACTCGGGGGTAGCAGTCTGCCACCCGGAGGCGTCTGCCTGGGAGCCCCTCATACATCTTGAGTGGGTGGTGTGAGTGGCATGTCCAAAAGAAGCGGCACACAGCGTGTCAAAGTGTGCCCTCCTCACCAGACAGTGTGCTTGCTGGCACTTTTAGGTAGACAGAGCAGACAGCGTCGGGTCTGGAGGGATCTTGCTGTGGGCCTGGCCGGATGTTTGCCTCCAGAGTGTTCCTATGGGCTGACCCTAACTTACCTAACCAGGGTGGGGAGAGTCACACTGCAGTCAAAAGCTTGGTCAAGCGGAGTGCAAAGTCGAAAAGGGAGCTAGAATCAGCGTGGTCCAAGCGCTCTGAGAGTTAGGCGGGGCCGGAGGGGGGAACCTTTGAGGGGGTAGCAATGCCACAGGAGGCGTCATGCATAGGGGCCCTCATACATGCTTGAAGGGTGGTGTGGTGGCATGTCGAGAGGCGGCTGCCCAGCGATGTCTAAAGTGTGCCCCCGCGAACTGAATGTGCCGCAGACCCAGCGGCTTGCTTGGCCGGCATGTCTGAAGAGAAGCAGGATGGCGTCGGGTCTACAGGAGGGATCTTCTTTGTGGAGTGCAGCCGAGATGTTTGCTCAGAGTGTTCCCTGTAATTGGGCTGACCTAAAACAACCCGGGTGGGAAGGTCCGCAGTCCAGGCCCGATCCGGTCTGCAAAGTCGAAAGGGCTGGGTCAGGCGTGGTCGAAGCGCTCTCTGAGGGTTAAAGGCGGGATGGGGGCGCACTTTGGGAGTAGCTTAATGCCACCAGGAGGCGTCGCTTGAGACCCTCATGTACCATCGCAGGAGGAAATTGGTGTGGTGGCATGTCAGAAGAGGCTGACGCAGCGTGTCAAGAGTGTGCCCCCTCACAGAACAGCGCTAAATCGCCCTTGCGACACTGGAGAAGCAGACCTGTGTCCCAGAGTCTACGGAGGGATCTTCTTTGTGGAGTGCAGCAGGATGTTGCTCTAGAGTGTTCCTATGGGCTGACCCTAACACAAGCCGAGGGTGAGGAGGGTCACTTTGGTGGCTCCGTCCAGGTGCAAAAGTCGAAAGGCTAGTGAATCCCAGCGTGGTTAAAAAGCTCTGAGGTTAGGCGGGGCCAGGGGGCACTGGGGGGTAGCAATGCCACTTGGGAGGCGTCGCTTGCAAGACCCCAACCCTCATACATGCGGGGGTGGTGTGGTGGCATGTCAAGAAGAGGCCTGTGGCCTGGCGTGTCCAGGAGTGTGCCCTCTCCTCACAGACGGCGCAGCCCTTGGCATACCCTGGAGGAAGCAGACAGCAGCGTCCCGGAGTCTACGGAGGGGATCTTCTTGTGGATGCTTAGCCCGGATGTTGCTCCAGAGTGTTCCTATGGGCTGACCCCTAACACAACTGGCCAAGGGATGGGTGAGAGGTCACTTTGGTGGCTTAAAATCCGATCCAGGATGCAAAGTCGAAAAGGGCTAGATCAGCGTGGTCAGCAGCCTTCTGAGGAGTTAGGCGGGGCCAGGGGGCACTTGAGGAAGTAGCAGAGAAATGCCACTTGGGAGGCGTCGCCACCGAGCCCTCATACATGCGGGGTGGTGTGGTGGCATGTCCGAGAAGAGGCGACGCAGCGTGTCTTGAGGTGTGCCCCCCCTCCACCAGACAATGGCGCCCATGCCCTTGGCATATATTTTTGGAGAAGCAGACGCTTGTCCCAGGTCTACGGAGGGATCTTCTTTGTGGAGTGCTGGCAGCGGATGTTGCTCCAGTGTGTTCCTATGGGCTGACCCTAACATGGCAAGGGTGCAAGGGAGGGAGTCCTTTGGTGGCAAAAAGCCAAATCAAGATAAACACAAAGTCGAAGGAGCTAGGTCAGCGTCAGTTCCAAACTTACTTCTGAGGTTTGGCGGGGCAGAGAGACCTTGGGGTTAGCATAATACCACGGAGGCGTCGCTTCCAGACCCCCTCATACATCGCTTGGGGTGGTGTGGTGGCATAATATCCGAAGAAGCGAAGTAACCTGGCAGCGATGTCAGGAGTGTGCCCCTCCTCACGGACGGCCATGCGCCGCCCGGCACTGGAGAAGCAGATAGCGTCGTGGTCTACGGAGGGATCTTCTTGTCAGGTGTGGCAGGATGTTTCTCGAGAGTGTTCCCTATGGGCTGACCCTAACCTGGCAACCGGGTGGGGAGGTCCACGGTGGTCAAAACCCCGTTCAGGTGCAAAGTCGAAAGAGGCTAGATCTGGCGTCAGCGGTCAAGCGCTTCTGAGGTTAAGAGGCGGGATGGGGGAGCACTAGGGGAGTAGCAAATGCCACCGAGGCGTCGCAATAGGGCCCCTCGCTCCTTATCTTGAGGTGGTGTGGTGGCATGTCGAAGAAGGCGGCATCAGCGTGTCCAGTGGGGTGTGCCCCCCCCTCCACAGACTGAAAAACCTTCGCCATAGAAAACGCATGCTGAGGAAAAAGCAGACAGCGTCGGAGTCTCTACGGAGGGGATCTTCTTGTGGAGTCTGGCTCGGGATGTTGCCTCGGAAGTGTTCCTATGGGCTGACCTACTAACACTTAACTTGGTGAGGAGGAATCCTTTGGTGCAAAGCCCGTCAGTGCAAAGATCAAAGGGGCTAGATCCACGTGGTCAATTAACCAGCTTCTGAGGGTTAGGCCGGGGCCAGGGGGAGCCTTTGCAGGGGTATAATGCCACGGAGGCGTCGCACTTGGGAACAACCCTCATTACATCCTTGAGGGTGGTGTGGTGGCATGTACGAGAAACTGACTGACACGGCGATGTCAGGGTGCTGCCCCCCCTCACAGACTGTGTGCCCAGCCATGGCCCGACACTGGAGAAAGCAGACCCAGCGTCGGAGTCTACGGAGGGATCTTACTCTGGGTTTAGCCGGATGTTGCTCCCGAAGGGTTCCTATGGGTGACCCTAACTGGCAACCCGGGTGGGAGGTCCACTTTGAGTGAAAAGCTTCCGTCCAGAGTGCAAAGTCAAGGGGTAGATCAGCGTGGTTAAAAGCTCTTTCTGAGGGTTAGAGGCCCGGGGCCCACGGAGCCTTGGCACCCAGGGTATGCAAGGTGGCCATGGGGCGTCGCTGAGACCCCTCATACATGCAGGGAGTGGTGTGGTGGCATGTCCAGAAGAAGGCATTGCCTGGCGTGTAAAGAGATGTGCCCCTCCTCAGACGGGCCAGCCGCCCGTGGCGACACTGGAGAAAGCAGACGCGTCGCTTGGTCTCTACCGGAGGGATCTTCTTTGTGGGTCTGGCCGGAGGTTGCTCGAGAGTGTTCCTATGGGGTGACCCTAACACAGCCCGGGTGGGGAGGTCCAATTGAGTCCAAGCCACGTCAAGTGCAAAGTCAAAGGGCTAGATCGTGTGGTCAAAGCAGCTCTGAGGGTTAGGCGGGGCCAGGAGCAGCCTTTGGGGTAGCAATGCCACCGGGAGGCGGTTCGCACAGGGAGCCCTCCTTACTCTATCTGCAGAGGGTTGGTGTGGTGGCATGTCAGAAGAGGCATCACGATGTGCAGCTTGTCAAGTGTGCCCTCCCCCCTCAGAATGGCTGTGCTTGCCCGGCCTTGGCCTGGAGAAGCCAGACCTGTGTCCGGGTCTACGGAGGGATCTTGCTTTGTGGGTCTGGCCGGATGTTGCTCAGAGTGTTCCTATGGGCTGACCCCTAACACAATAGCCAGGGTGGGGAAGGTCCAGCGTCAACCTTTGAGTCCTGCCACGTTAGTGCAAAGTCAAAGGCTAGATCAGGCGTGGTGTTCAAATGCTCTTTCTGAGGGTTAGGCGGGGCGGGGGAGGGGCACTTGGGGAAGTACTCTGCAATGCCACCCGGAGGCGTCTTGCCTGAGACCAGGGCCCTCGTACATCTTGAGGTGGTGTGGTGGCATGTGTGTCGAAGAAATGGCTGACAGCGATGTCAGGGGTATGCCTCCCTCACGGAATGGCGCCGCCCTTGTGGCACTTTGGAGAAGCAGACAGTCCCGGAGTCCTACGGAGGGATCTTCTTGTGGAGTGCAGGCGGATGTTGCTCGAGAGTGTTCCTATGGGCTGACCCTAAAACAACTTCTGGCCGGGTGGGGAGGAGATCCCACTGGTGGCTCCGTCACATCCGTGGAGTGCAAAGTCAAAGGGCTAGATCGGCGTGGTCAAAGCAGCTCTGAGGGGTTAAAGGCGGGATGGGAGGCATGGGGGTAGCATGATGCCACTTAGGGAAGCGTCATGCCGATACCCAGGAGCCCTCATACCATCTGCAGGCGTGGTGTGGTGGCATGTCGAGAGGCGGTGGCACCCAGCGTGTCGGGGGTGTGCCCCCTCCACGGGCAGCACCGCCAGCCTTCGCCGCCCTTGGCACCTGGAGAAAGCCAGGCCAGCGTGTCGGAGTCTACGGAGGATCTTGCTGCTGTGGAGTGCAGCGGGATGTTTGCTCGAGTGTTCCTATGGGCTGAACCTAACACCTGGCCAGGGTGGGGGAGGTCCCTTTGGTGGCTCCCGTCCGTTACCAAAGTCAAAGGGCTAGATCGCCAGCGTGGTTAAAAAGCCTCTGAGGTTAGAGGCGGGGCCAGGGGAGCGCTTGGAGGTATGCAATGCCACCCGGAGGAGGCGTACATACACCGGGCCCTCATACATGCAGGGTGGGTGTGGTGGCATGTCCAGAGAAGAGGCTGACCGCAGCGATGTCAAAGGGTGTGCCCCCCTCCACAGACAGCGCCGCCTTGTATGGCACCTGGGCGGCTTTTTGATAAGAAGCAGACCTTGTCCCAGCGTCCCAACTGGAGGGGATCTTCTTGTGGAGTGTGGCACGGATGTTGCTCCAGTGTTCCTATGGGCTGACCCTAACCTAGCCAACCCGGGTGAGAGGGAGGTCCATTGGTCAAAAGCCACGTTCGGTGCAAAAGTCCAAAAATGGGCTAGAATCCCAGCGTGGTCAAGCCTTCTGAGGTTAGGCGGGGCCGGGGGCCTTTGGGGGTATAGCAATGCCACGGAGGCGTCTGCCACCGAACCCCCTCATACATCTGCTCCCCGGGAATTGGTGTGGTGGCATGTCCAGAAAAGAGGCGGCACGCGATGTCAAAGGTGTGCCCACCTCCCCACAGACCCGGCTTGCGTCGCCTTGTACAGCTTTGGAGAATTTCAGCAGACCTTGTCCCGGAGTCTACGGAGGGGATCTTCTTTGTAATGGGTTTCTAGCCGGATGTTGCTCGGAAGTGTTCCCATATGGGCTGACCCTAACACAACCAGGAGTGGGGAGGTCCCTTTAGTCAGCACGGTGGCTTCCGTCCGGTGCAAAAGTCGAAGAGCTAGATCAAGTGGTGTCCAAAGCACTTCCTGAGGGGTTAGGCGGGGATGGGGCACTTTGAGGGGTAGCAATGCCACGGAGGCGTCATACCCAATGGACCCCTCATACATCTTGAGGAGGTGAGAGTGTGAGTGGCATGTCGAAGCGGCTTACAGCGTGTCAAAGAGGTGTGCCCCTCCTCACAGGCAGACGGCGCCGTGTCGGCTTTGGAGAAAGCAGACGCGTCAGGGTCTACGGATAGGGAATCTTCTTTGTGGAGTCTAGCCCGGGATGTTGCTCAGGAGAGTGTTCGATGGGCTGACCCTAACATAGCACAACCCGGGTGAGGAGGTCCCTTTGCAGTGGCCTTCCGTCCGTGCAAAGTCAAAGGGCTAGATCAGCGTGGTCAAGCTTCTGAGGTTAGGCGGGGCAGGGGCCTTTGGGGGGTGAAAATGCCACCGGGTAGCCGATAGGCACGGGCCCCTCATACATCGCGAGGTGGTGTGGTGGCATGTCATCGAAGAGGCAGCGAGGCGTGTCAGGAGTGTGCCCCCTCCCTCACAGACCGGCCTTATTCTTAGAAGCACTAGAAATGGCCCGGCCTGTGGAGGGAGTGAAAGCAGACGCGTCTAGAAATGGATCTACGGAAGGGGATCTGGGAGGATCTTTGTGGAGTGCAGCCGGGATGTTGCACTCGAAGTGTTCCCTATGGGTGACTGCCTAACACAGCCGGGTGGGGAGGTCCAATTGGTGTAAAACCGAATCCGTGCAAGAAGTCGAAGGGCTAGATCAGGCGTCGGTTCAGCCTTCTGAGGTTTGGCCGGGGGCCAGGGAGGCCTTTGAGGGGTAGCAATGCAAACCACCGGGCGTGCCACTAGGGCCTTCCCTCATACTTCTTGAGGTGCGTGTGGTGGCATGTCAAGGCCAAAGCGGCTCTGTTAATCCGGGGTAAAGTGCCCCCTGCCTCACAGACTGGCGCCCGCCCTTGGCCCGACAGGCTTTGGAGAAAGCGGGCCTTGTCGGGTCTACGGAGGGGACTCTTCTTTGTGGAGTGCAGCCCGGATGTTGCTCTCAGAGTGTTCCTATGGGGCTGACCCTAACCTGGCCGGGATTGAGGGAGGAGTCCAGCTGGTGGCTTACCGTCCGTGCAAAGTCAAAAGAGGCTAGATCCCGGCGTGGTTCAGCGCTTCTGAGGAGTTAAGGCGGGGCCAGAACTGAGCAGGGGGTATGACAATGCTGCCCAGGGAGGCGTCCTGCCACCGAACCCCTCATACATCTTGGTGAGGTGAATTAATGGTGGCATGTCAAAGAAAAGAAGCTGCTTACAGCGTGTCAAAGTGTGCCCTCCACAGACTGGCGCCATCCTTGCAAAGCACATGCTAGAGAAGCACTGGAGAAATGGGCCTTGTCGGGTCTACAGGAGGATCTTCTGTGGAGTCTGGCCGTCGAGATGTTGCTCGAGAGTGTTCCTATAGAAATTTGACCCTAGCACCAATAGCCGGGTGGGGAGGTCCAGCGTGTCAGTGGCACCCGTCCGTGCAAAGTCAAGGAGCTAGATCGCGTGGTCAAGCAGCTCTGAGGGTTAAAGGCGGGGCCAGGGGGAGCAGCTGGGGGTGTAACAATGCCACGGAGGGAGGCGTCGCATCCAGGCCGAACTCCTCATACATCTGAGGTGGTGTGGTGGCACATGTCACGTGAGGCCGCACGCGTGTTGAGTGTGCCCCCCCCCTCACGAATGACATGCTTATGCCGCCAGCCTTATGTACTGCATCAGAGAAGCAGACTGTGTCCAGGGTCTACACGGAGGGGATCCTTGCTGTGGAGTGCAGGCCCCGGATGTTGCCTCCAGAGTGTTCCTATGGTGACTGACCCTAAGCCTGGCAAGGGTGGGAAGGTCCTTTGGTGAAAGCCCGTCAGAGTGCAAAAGTCGAAAGGAGCTAGAATCGGCGTGGTCAAGCACTCTGAGAGGGGTTAAGCGGGATGGGGGAACCTTGGCAGGGAGGTATAATACCAATGCCACCGAGGAGGCGTCGCACTGAGCCCTCCCTACATCTTGAGAAGTGTGGTGTGGTGGCATGTCCAAGAAAGGCTGACCTGGCGTGTCGAGTGTGCCCCCCCTCCACAGACAGCCGCCTTGGCACGGCTTTGGAGGAAGCAGACTGGCGTCGGGTCTACAGGAGGGATCTTGCAGCTTGTGGAGTGCAGCCCCGGATGTTGCTCGGAGAGTGTTCCTATGGAGCTGACCCTAACACTAGGCTCTTAAAGGAATTGGGGAGAGTCCCTTTAATCCAAGCTCCCGTCCAGATGCAAAGTCGAAAGGCTTGAGATCAGCGTGGTTAAAAGCTCTGAGGAGGTTGAGTCGGAACGGGAGGGCAGGGGGTAGCAAATGCCACCGGGCGTCGCACTGGGCCCTCATACATCTTGGGAGGTGGTGTGGTGGGCATGTCAGAGAGAGGTGCTTACAGCGTGTCCCAGGGTAAAGTCGCCCTCTCACGGGCCAGACAGTGCCTTGCAGCTTTTGGAGAAAGCAGACAGCGTCAGGTCTACGGAGGGATCTTCTTTGTGGAGTGTGGCTTGGGATGTTGCTCCAAAAGTGTTCCTATGGGCTTTGACCCTAACACAACCTGGCAGATTGGGGAGGTCCCTTTGGTCAGCCGTCGTTACCCAGAAGTCAAAGGAGGCTAGATCGCGTGTCTGGTCAATTCAGCCTTCTGAGGGTTAGGCCGTGGGGCCAGCCAGAGGCACTTGGGGTAGCAATGCCACTTGGAGGAGGAGGCGTCGCACCGGCAGACCTCCTCATATCATGCTTGAGGGTGGTGTGGTGGCGCATGTCGAAGAAGCGGCCTGCCCAGCGTGTCAAAGTGTGCCCCCCCCCCCCCCTCACAGAGCCAATGCCCTTGAAAAAAGCACTTGGCACTGTGAGAAGCAGACCTTGTCCAGGAGTCTACGGAGAGGATCTTCTAGCTGGCCAAGAATTGGCAGAGTGGGATGTTGCTTGCTCAGAGTGTTCCTATGGGCTGACCTAAAACAACTGAAGATGGGGAGGTCCAGCAGTGGTCCACTCCCACGTCAGAGTGCAAAGTCAAGAAATGGAGCTATGAATCGCTTTGTCGGTGAAACACTCTGAGGTTAGGCGGAGACCAGAGAACCTTTGGGCAGGGAAGTAGCATACTGCCACGGGCGTCATGGGGCCCCTGGGCCTCAACACATCTTGAGGAAGTGGAGTGTGGTGGCATGTCCAGAAAGACCTGGCGTGCCTGGCGGTGTCAAAGTACTTGCCACCCTCACAGACAGCAGCACTTGTAGGCCTTGCGTGGAGGGTGGGAAAGCAGACAGCGTCCCGGAGTCTACCGGAGAGGATCTTGCTTTGTAGGAACGCTGGCCGGATGTTTCTCAGAGTGTTCCTATGGGGTGACCCTAACACATGCAAGGGTGGGGAGGTCATTTGGTCAAAAGCCACGTCCGAGTGCAAAAGTCGAAAAAGGGGCTAGATCGCGTGGTCGAAAGCCTTCTGAGGGAGTTAAAAGCCCGGGATGACCCAGGGCACTGGGGGGGTTGATAATGCCACGGAGGCGTCGCACCAGGAACCTTCCCTCATACTCTTGCGAAGTGTAGTGTGGTGGCATGTCCAGAAGTAACCTTGGCGATGTCCCCAAAGAGTGTGCCCCCCTCCTCACGGTGACGCGCCTTGCATGGCTTTGGAGAAGCAGACCAGCGTCAGGATCTCCCCACATAGGGGATCTTCTTGGAGGTCTGCAGCCGGATGTTGCTCCAAGTGTTCCGATGGGCTGACCTAACACAACTTGGTGTAGGAGGTCCTTTGGTCAAGCCGACAAGATGCAAGAATCAAAGGACCAGGGCTCAGCGTAGTCAAACGCACTCTGAGGGTTAAGCCCAGGGAATGGGGGCAGCAGAGGTAGCAATGCCAGGCCGTCGGACCGAAGCTCCTCATACATCTTTGAGGTGGTGTGGTGGCATGTCAGAAAAAGCGACTTCGCAGCGTGTCAAGGGTGTGCCCTCCTCACAGACCAGCCTTGCTTGTACAGCACTGGAGGAAGCAGATGACGTCAGAGTCTACAAGGAGGGATCTTGCTCTGGGTCTGGCCAGGATGTTGCTCGAGGAGGTTCCTGTAAATGGGCTGACCCTATACCTGGCCAACGGGTGGGGAGGTCCCTTTGCAGAATTGGAAAGCCCCACGTCCGGTGCAAAGAGATCAAAGGAGGCTAGATCGTGTGGTCAAAGCAGCTTCTGACAAGGGGAGTTAGGCAGGGACAGAGGGCAGCCTTTGGGGGGTAGCAATGCCACGGGCGCTCGGACGGGCCCTCACTACATCACCAGAAGGGTGGTGTGGTGGCATGTAGAAGAAGCGGACCTGCGTTGTCAAAGTGCTATGCCCTCCGCACAGACAGCCTTGCGCCCTTGGCCTGGAGGGGGTGAGAAAGCAGACCCGCTCCCGGAGTCTACGGAGGGATCTAGCTGTGGAATTACATGCAGCCGGATGTTGCTTCAGGTGTTCCTATGGGCTGACCCCTAACCACAACCCGGGTGGGGAGGTCCTTTGAGTGGCAAGCTCACGTCCGTGCAATCGAAAGTCAAATAAAGCTTCGTCGCGTGGTCGGAAATGCTCTGAGGTTAGGCGGGGCCAGAGACAGAAGCTGGAGGTTGCTGAAATGCCACGGAGGCGTCGCACGGACCCTCCATTACTATCTCTTGAGGAATTGAGTGTGGTGGCTTATGTCAGAAAGAAGCTGACTGCAGCGTGTCAAAGTGTGCCTGCCTCCCCCTCCACAGACGGGGCCAGTATCAGCCGCTTAGAAGCACTGTTTTTCCCCCAGAGAAAGCAGACGGTCCCGGGTCTACCACCCGGAGGGATCTTCCTTTTGTGGGTCTGGGCGGATGTTGCTCAGTGTTTCCTATGGGCTGACCTAAGCCTGGCAGGGTGAGGGAGGTCCTTTGAGTGAAAGCTCGATCAGGTCTTGCAAAAGTCAAAGGGCTAGATCGCGTGGTCAATTGAAGCAACTTCTGAGGTTGAGGCGGTAGATGGGGGCACTGGGGGTATGACAATGCTGCAGGAGGCGTGTGCACGGGCCCCTCATACATGCGGCGTGGTGTGGTGGCATGTGTCCCTGAAGAGGAGAACAGCTTGATGTCAGGGGTGTGCCCCCCCCTCCTGACGGGCAGACATGCCCGCCCGCCAGCGCACTGGAGAAGCAGACGCGTCCCGGGGTCTACAGGAGGGATCTTCTTTGTGGAGTGCAGCCGGATGTTGCTCAGAGTGTTCCTATGGGGTGACCCTAACACAACCCAAGGGTGGGGAGGTCCTTTAATTGGGTGGCCACGTCCAGGTGCAAAGTCAAGGGCTAGGAAATCCCGGCGTGCGTTAAAAGGCGCGCGCCTCTGAGGTTAGGCGGGGCCAGAAGGCAGGGGGAATTATGAAATGCCACTTAGGAGGCGTCCCTTAGCACGGAGCCCTCATTACATGCAGGAACGGTGGTGTGGTGGCATGTCCAGAAAAAGCTAACTGCTGCAACGTGTCAGGTGTGCCCCCCTCACAGACAGCCTTGCCCTTCGGCCGACACTCGAGGGGTAGAAGCAGACTGGCGTCGGTTCTACGGAGGGATCTTCTTTGTGGGTGTGGCCCCGGATGTTGCTCGAGAGTGTTCCTATAGGGTGACCCTGCTAACACTGGCAACCGGGTGAGGAGGGAGGTCCTTTGGTGGCTCCGAATCCGTGCAAAGTCGAAAGAGGCTAGAATCGGCGTGGTCGAAGCGCTACAGTTGAGGTTAGGCGGAGGCGAACTGCTTTGGGGGTACTTAATGCCACCGGAGGCGTCGCACAGGAGCCACCTCATACATCTTGAGGTGGTGTGGTGGGCATGTCGAAGAAGGCCGACATAGCGTGTCGAAGTGTGCCCCCCTCACAGACTGGCCTTGCATGTGAAAGGCACTGGAGGAAGCAGATGTCCAGCGTGGGGTCTACCACGGAGGATCTTCTTGTGTAAGGTGTGGCCGGATGTTGCTCTGAGGTGTTCCTATGGGCTGACCCTAACACAACGGGTGGGGAGGTCCCTTTGCAGTGGCTCCCGTCCGTGCAAAGTCGAAAGGGCTAGATCCGTAATGAGTCAAGCAGCTTATGAGGAGGTTAGGCGGGACGGGGGAGCACTGGGGCAGCTAGCTATAATGCCACCCGGGAGCGTCGCACCTTTGGGCCCCTCACTACATCTTGAAGGTGGTGTGGGTGGCATGTCAGAAGAAGGCGGCCTGGCGTGTCAGGGGTGTACCCCCTCCTCCAGAACCGTGGCGCCATGGCCAAACTTTGGAGAAAGCAGACCTTGTCGGAGTCTACCTGGAGGGATCTTGCTGTGGAGTGTGGCCCCACGGATGTTTCTCCAGTGTTCCTATGGGCTGACTCCTAACACACAACCGGGTGGGGAGGTCCAACAAATTGGTGGCCAAGCCACGTCAAATGTGCCAAAAAGTCGAAGAATTTTGGATCCCAGATTCGTGGTCCAAAATTCGCCTAATCTGAGGGTTCGGTAGACCCAGAGCCAGGGCACTTGGGGGTGGGGAGATAGCAATGCCACGGAGGCGTCGCACCGGGCCCCTCAATACTATCTTGAGGGTGGTGTGGTGGCATGTCAGAAGAGGCGGCACGTGCCGTCCGTCCGGAGTGTGCCCCCCACCTCACTTGGACGGCCTTAGCCAGCCTTGTCCACCGGCACTGTGGAGGGGGGAAAGCGGACTGGAGTCCCGGGTCTACGAGGAGGGATCTTCTGTGGAGTGCAGCCCGGATGTTGCTCCAGAGTGTTCCCTATGGGCCTGACCCTAATACAACCCAGGGTTGGGGGAGGAGTCCCTTTGGTGGCTCCCGTCCGGTGCAAGAAAGTCAAAAGAAACTAGATCAGCGTGGTCAGAAGCAGCCTCTGAGGGGTTAGGCGGGATGGGAGCCTTTGGGGGTAGCAATGCCAGGAGGCGTCGCACCGGGCCCTCATTACTATCTTGAGGTGGTGTGCAGTGGCATGTCAGAAAGCGGCGGACCCACATGTGTCGGGGTGTGCCCCCCTACTCACAGACCCGGCCTTCGCCATGGCCAACGCAGCTGGAGGGAGTGAAAAGCAGACAGCTTGTCCGGGTCTCTGGAGGGGATCTTGCTGTGGAGTGCAGCCGGATGTTGCTCAGTGTTCCTATGGGCTGACCCTAACACAACGGGTGGGGAAGGTCACTTGTGAGTGGCTTCCGTCCGTCCTGCAAAGTCGAAAGGGCTAGCCGTCAGCGTGGTTAAAAAGCCTTCGAGGAGGTTAGGCGGGGCCAGGGAGACACTTTGGGGTAGCAATACTGCCGGGAAGGCGTCTTGCACGGGCCCTCATACATCTTGAAGGGGTGGTTAATGGTGGCATGTCCAGAAAGAGGCGGCTTGCGGCGTGTCAGTGTGCCACCCCTCCACGAGACGGCCCAGCCATGACCGCCACTGGAGAAAGCAGACCTTGTCGGGATTCTACGGAGGGATCTTCTTGTGGAGTGTGGCAGGATGTTGCTCTAGAGTGTTCCTATGGGCTGACCCTAACCTAGCCAAGGGTTAGGGGAGGAATCGAGTGGTTTGAAACCAGCTTGCGTCCGGTGCAAAGTCAAAAGAGCTAGATCGGCTGTGGTCAAGCGCTTCTGAGGTTAGGCGGGACAGAGGAGCCTTTGGGGGGTATAATGCCACGGAGGCGTCGCTTGCGGGCCCCTCATTACATGCGAAGGGTGGTGGTGGTGGCATGTCCGAGAAAGAAGGCGGACAGCGACTGTCCGAGTGTGCCCACACACCCTCACAGACTGACGCCGCCGCCCTTGGCTTTGGAGAGCAGGCCAGCGCTCTCCCAGGTCTACCACGGAGGGATCTTCTTTGTGGAGTGCAGCAGGATGTTGCTCAAAGTGTTCCTATAGGGGTGACCCATAACTGCTTCCTGGCAAGGGTGGGGAGGTCCAGGTCAAAAGCTTCGTCCGAAAAAGTACAAAGTCAAGGAAGGAGCTAGATCGCGTGGTCAAAACACTCTGAGGGTTAGGCGGGGCCCAGGGAGGAACCTTGGGGGTAGCTTAATGCCACGGAGGCGTCCTTGGACAGAGCCTCCTCAAACATGCTGGCGTGGTGTGGTGGCATGTCAAAGAAGCTGACCTGCCCAGCGTGTCAAAGTGTGCCCCCTCACCTCACGGCCTTGGCGCGCCCGGTACTGGATGAGGAAGCAGACGCGTCGGGTCTACAGGAGGGGGGGATCTTCTTTGTGGAGTGTGGCCCGGATGTTTCTCGGAAGTGTTCCTATAAGGGAATTTTGACCCTAACACCTGGCAAATAGGGTGGGGAGGTCCCTTGAGTGGCAATCCCGTCCGTGCAAAGAAGTCGAAAGGAGGCTAGATCGGCGTGGTCAAGCCTTCTAGAGGGTTAAGGCGGAGACGGGGGAGCCTTTGGGGGGTAGCGTAATGCCACCGGAGGTCACGTCGCCTGCCCCTCCCTCCTATGTCGCAGGGTGAGTGTTGGGGGCATGTCGAAGAGGCGGCCGCAGCGTGTCAATCCAGTGTGCCCCCCTCTCCGCAGACGGCAGCCCGCGCCAGCACGGCACTGGAGGAAGCAGATGACGTCGGGTCTACGAGGAGGGATCTAGGCTGTGCGTAGGTACTGGCCGGATGTTGCTCAGAATGTTCGATGGGCTGACCCTAACACAATAGGGTGGGGGAGGTCCACTTGCAGTCAAGCCCGTCCAGGTGCAAAGTCAAAGGAGCTAGATCAGCAGTGGTCAAGCCTTCTGAGGGTTAGGCGAGGATGGGGGAGCCTTTGGGGGTAGCATAATACTGCCACGGAGAAGCGTCACTGAGCCCAGACCCTCATACATGCAGGGGTGGTGTGGTGGCATGTCAAGGCGGAGGGTGCTTACATGGCGTGTCAGGTGTGCCTCCCCTCACGGACTGTGCCTTGTAGCAAACCGTAGCCCGGCACTGGAGAAAGCAGGGCCGCGTGTCGGGTCTCTCGGAGGGGATCTTGCTTTGTGGAGTGCAGCCCGGATGTTTGCTCGAGAGGTGTTCCTATGGAGGTGACCCTAACACAACCGGGTGGGGAGGGTCCAGCTTTGGTCAAACCCACGTCGCGTGCACCAAGTCAAAAGGGCTAGATCGCGTGGTCAAGCAGCTTCTAGGGAGTTAAGCGGGGCCCAGGGGAGCACTTGGGGGGTAGCAATGGCTGCACTTGGGAGGCGTCGCCACCAAAGGCCAGCCCCTCACTTACATCTTTGAGGTGGTGTGAGTGGCATGTCGAAGAAGCTGACGCAGCGTGTCATTTAGGTGTGCCCCCCCCTCTGAACCGCAGACAGTATGCCCTTAGCCCGGCTTACTGGATGGCAGGAAGCAGACGCGTCCCGGGTCTACCACGGAGGATCTTGCTTTGTGGAGTGCAGCTCGGATGTTGCTCCCAGAGTGTTCCTATGGGCTGACCTAACTACAACGGGTCAGAGGAGGTCCACTTTGGTCAAAGGAAACCCCACGTCAGATCGGTGCAAAGTCGAAAAGGCTAGATCCCAGATCGTGGTCCAAGCCTTCTGAGGGTTAGGCGGGATGGGAGGGGCAGCACTTTGAGGGGTAGCAATGCCACGGAGGCGTCATACCGGGCCCTCACACATGCGGGGGTGTGGTGTGAGTGGCATGTCAGAAGAAGTAACGCACGCGTGTCAAGTGATGCCCCTCCCTCACTGTGGCAGCGCCGCCGCCACGTGGAGAAAGCCAGACGGCGTCCGGGTCCTACGGAGGGATCTTGCTTTGTGGAGTGCAGGCCGGGATGTTGCTCGGGAGATGTTCCTATGAAATTTGACCCTAACACAGCCCGGGAGGGAGAGTCCCTTTGGTTAAAAAGCCCGTCCATTGCAAAGTCAAGGAAGCTAGATCGCAGCGTGGTCAAAACGCGCTTCTGAGGAGTTACTTAAGCGGAGACCCAGGACGAGAGCACTTTGGGGGGATATGAAATGCCACGGAGAAGCGTCGCCGGAGCCCCTCATATCATCACAGGGGTGGGTGTGGTGGCATGTCGAAGAAAAGAGGCGGCTTACAGCGTGTCCAGAAGTGTGCCCCCCTCCACAGACGGCCTTGCTTGCCTTGCAGCACACCTAGAGGAAAGCAGACAGCGAGTCGGGTCTACTGGAGAGGATCTTCTTTGCTGGAGTGCGGCCGGATGTTGCTCGGAGAATGTTCCTATGGGCTGACCCTACTTTGCTGGCAAGGGTGGGGAGAGGTCCCTTTGGTGGCTTTCCGTCCGTGCAAAGTCTAAGGGCTAGATCCCCAGCGCGTTGAGGTTAAAAAGCCTTCTGAGGTTAGGCGGGCCAGGGAGCAACTGGGGGGTAACAATGCCACGGGCGAATCGCACAGAGCCCTCATGCTTGCGGAGGTGGTGTGGTGGCATGTCAAGAAGAAGCGGCTGCAGCGTGTCATAAAATTGTGCCCCCCTCCTCACCAGACCCATGGCCGCGCCGCCCGGCTTCCCACTGGAGAATTAAAGCAGACCGCGTGTCGGGTCTACGGAGGATCTTCTTTGTGTGGTGTGGCAGGATGTTTGCTCAGAGTGTTCCCTATGGGGTGACCCTAACACCTACAACCGGGTGGGGAGGTCCTTGCAGTGGCTCCGTCAGGTGCAAAGTCAAAGGCTAGATCCGGTGGTCAAACGCCTTCTGAGGAGTTAGGCGGGGCCCAGGGGGCACTAGGGGGTATAATGCCACGGAGGCGTCATACACGGGAGCCCTCATACATGCGGGGTGGTGTGGTGGCATGTCCGAAGCGGCCTGACACAGCGTGTCACATTAATAAGTGTGCCCTCCTCACAGACGGCCATGCGCCCGGCTTTGGAGAAAGCAGACGCATCGTCCAGTTCTACGGAGGGGATCTTGCTGTGGCCAGGCCTGGCCGGATGTTGCTCAGTGTTCCTATGGGCTGACCCTAACACAACCCGGGTGAGGAGGTCCCTTTGGTGGCTTTGTCCGGTGCAAAAGTCAAAGGAGGCTAGATCACGCGTGGTCAAGCGCTTCTGAGGAGTTGGAGAGGCGGGCCCAGGGGGAACCTTTGCAGGGGCACTGAGCAATGCCAGCTGAGGCGTCATGCACGGGCCCTCATACATGCAGGGGTGGTGTGGTGGCATGTCGAAGGCGGCACAGCGATGTT
This sequence comes from Aegilops bicornis, assembly GCA_021605145.1. Classification (NCBI taxonomy): domain Eukaryota; kingdom Viridiplantae; phylum Streptophyta; class Magnoliopsida; order Poales; family Poaceae; genus Aegilops; species Aegilops bicornis. The sequence continues at coordinate 611,532,671 of CM038674.1, read as the reverse complement.
CGGGGTGTATGCCCCCCCTCCTGAGACAGCCTTGCCGCCCGGCATCTGAAGAAGCAGACGCGTCCGGAGTCTACGGAGGGATCTTAGCTTGTAGATGCAGCCCGGATGTTTGCTCCAGAAGGTGTTCCTATGGGCTAGACCCTAATACAGCAATAGGGTAGGGGGAGGTCCCGCTGAGCCAGAAAGCCTCACGTCCGATGCTGCAAAGTCAAGGGCTAGATCAGGCGTAGTCAAAGCAGCAGCTTCTGAGGTTAGAAGCGGGATGGGGGAGCCTTTGGGAGTAGCAATGCCGGGAGGCGTCCTTGCACCCGAACCCTCATACATCGCAGGGGTGGTGGGTGTGGTGGCACATGTCGGCTGAGGCCCAGCGTGTCGAAGAGTGTGCCCCCCCCTCCACAGACAACCGCAGCACTTGGCCGGCTTACTCGAGGCCGGGGAAGCAGACGTGTCCCAGGAGGTCTACGGAGGGATCTTGCTTTGGTAGGTGCAGCCCGGATGTTGCTCGACAGTGTTCCTATGGGCTGACCCTAACACACAGCCGGGTGGGGAGGTCCAGCAGGTGGTCAAAAGCCCGATCCGTGCAAAGTCAATGAGGGTAGATCCCAGCGTGGTTAAAAAGCTACGAGGTTAAGCGGGAATAGCCAGGGGGAGCCTTTGGGGGGTATGGCAATGCTGCACAGGAGGCGTCGCATACGCAAGACCCCTCATACATGCTGGGGTGGTGTGGTGGCATGTCAGAAGAAGCGTGACACAGCGTGTCAAAGGGTGTGCCCCCCCCCCTCACAGACTGGCCCAAGTAGCCACCGACACTTGGCTTTACAGAAGCAGACCTTGTCAGAGTCCTACCGGAGGAGGAATCTTTAGCTTTGTGGGTGCAGCCGGATGTTGCTCGGAAGGTGTTCCTATGGGGTGACCCTAACCCTGGCAGGGTGCAGGGAGATCCACTTTGGTGGCCCGTCAGAGTGCAAAGTCAAAAGGGCTAAATCGGCGTGGTCAGCCTCTGAGGAGTTAAGCCCGGAGAGCGGGGGCACTAGGGGTAGCAATGCCACAGGGAGGCGTCCTTGCACCGGGGCCCTCATACATGCAGAGGGGTGTGGTGTGGTGGCATGTCAGAAAGAAGCTGACCGCAGCTGTGTCCAGGGGTGTGCCCCCCCTCCTGCAGACAGCCTTGCTTGCCCGCAGCACTGGAGGGGGCAAAGCAGACCTTGTCGGAGATCTATCCCGCGGAGGGGATCTTGCTGATGGGCCTGGCCGGATGTTGCCTCCCGGGTGTTCCTATGGGCTGACCCTAACCTGGCAGCCAAGGGTGGGGAGGTCACAGCGCTGAGTGGCTTCCGTCAGGTGCAAGAAGTCGAAAGGCTAGATCGCGTGGATTCAAACACTTCTGAGGGGTTAAGGCGTAGGGCCAGAGGGGCACCTTTGGGGGGTAGCAATGCCACCGGGCGTCGCCTGCCAGAGCTTTCCCCTCATACTATCTTGAGTGGTGGTGTGGTGGCATGCTCGAAGGCGGCCACTTGGCCGCAGCGTGTCAAAGTGCTGCCCCTCCACTGAATGTGCGCCCAGCCTTAGCCGGCACTGGAGAAAGGGGCTCCTTGGACGCTTGTCCCGGGTCTACAGAGAGGGATCTTGCTTCTTTGTGGAGTGTGGCAGGATGTTTCTCGAGTGTTCCCTATGGGCTGACCCTAACACAACCCGGGTGGGGAGGTCCCATTGGTGAAACCACGTCCGTGCAAAGTCGAAAAGGGCTGCGTCCAGCGTGGGTCAAATGCTCTGAGGGTTAAATGCGGAGGGCAGGGAGCCTTGGGGGGGTAGCAATGCCATAGGAGGCGTCATGCAGGGCCCCTCGCCTATGCGAGGGGTGGTGTGGTGGCATGTCGAAAAGTAGTGACGACAGCGTGTCCAGGATGTGCTGCCACCCACGGTGGCCTTGCTACTGTAGAAAGCACTGACTGGAGAAAGCAGACGCGTCGGGTCTACGGAGGGGATCTTCTTGTGGAGTGCAGCCCGGATGTTGCTCGAGTGTTCTATGGGTGACCTAACCTGGCAAAGGTGGGGAGGTCCAGTGGCTTGGTCAGGTGCAAAGTGAAGGGCTAGATCCCGGCGTGGTCAAGCAGCTCTGAGGTTAGGCGGGGCAGGGGCGCAGGGGGGGTAGCAATGCCATAGGAGGCGTCGCCTGAACCCTCATACATGCGGGGTGGTGTGGTGGCATGTCAGAAGAGGCTGACAGCGTGTCAGGTGTGCCCCCCCTCACAGACCAGCCATGCTTGGCCGGCACTTTGGAGAAGCAGACGTGTCGGGTCTACGGAGGGATCTTCTTGTGGAGTGCAGCAGGATGTTGCTCAGAGTGTTCCTATGGGCTGACCTAACACTGGCGGGTGGGGAGGTCCATTGGTGGCTTACGTCCGTGCAAAGTCAAAGGGCTAGATCGCGTGGTGAAGCCTTCTGAGGTTAAGCGGGAGGGCAGGGGGTAGCAATGCCACCCGGGAGGCGTCGCCTGGGCCCTCATACATGCGGGGTGGTGTGGTGGCATGTCAGCGGCTGACGTGTCAGTGTGCCCTCCTCACAGACGGCCGCCCGGCACTGGAGAAGCAGACTTGTCGGGTCTACGGAGGGATCTTCTGTGGAGTCTGGCCGGATGTTGCTCAGTGTTCCTATGGGCTGACCCTAACACAACAGGGTGGGGAGGTCCAGGTCAAAGCCCGTCCGTGCAAAGTCAAAGGGCTAGATCGCGTGGTCAAAGCTCTGAGGTTAAGCGGGGCGGGGCCTTTGGGGTATGCAATGCCGGCAGGCGTCATACCGGGCCCCTCATACATGCGGGGTGGTGTGGTGGCATGTCGAAGGCGGCTGCAGCGTGTCGGGGTGTGCCCCCCTCAGACAGCGCCGCCCGGCACTGGAGAAGCAGAGTCGGGTCTACGGAGGGATCTTCTTTGTGGGTCTGGCGGGATGTTGCTCAGTGTTCCTATGGGGTGACCTAACACAAGGGTGGGGAGGTCCCTTTGAGTGGCTTCAACCCGTCCGTGCAAAGTCAAAGGGCTAGATCGCGTGGTCAAACTCTGAGGTTAGGCGGGCCAGGGGCAGGGGTAGCAATGCCACGGAGGCGTCATGCCGGGCCCTCATATGCGGGGTGGTGTGGTGGCATGTCCAGAAACGGCAGCGTGTCAGTGTGCCCCCCTCTCACAGAATGGCCTTGGCCACTGGAGAAAGCAGACGCGTCGGGTCTACGGAGGGATCTTCTTGTGGAGTCTGGCCGGATGTTGCTCCAGAGTGTTCCTATGGGCTGACCTAACACAACCGGGTGGGGAGGTCCAGGTGGCCACGTCGTGCAAAGTCAAGAACTGCTAGATCAGCGTGGTCAAGCCTTCTGAGGTTAGGCGGAGCGGGGCACTTTGGGGGTAGCAATGCCACGGGCGTCGCACGGCCTCATACATGTGAGGTGGTGTGGTGGCATGTCAGAGGCCTGGCAGCGATGTCAGTGTGCCCTCTCACGGACAGACGCCGCCCGGAACTGGAGAGAAGCAGACGCGTCGGGTCTACGGAGGGATCTTGCTGTGGGTGCAGCCGGATGTTGCTCAGAGTGTTCCTATGGGCTGACCCTAACACAACAGGGTGGGGAGGTCCACAGAGTGGCCCGTCCGTGCAAAGTCAAAGGGCTGAATCGCGTGGTCAACCTTCAGGGGTTAGGCGGGGCCAGGGGCAGGGTAGCAATGCCACCGCAGGCGTCGCCAGAGCCCTCATACATGCGAAATTGGTGTGGTGGCATGTCGAAGAAGGCTTGCAGCGTGTCAGTGTGCCCTCACCGCAGACGGCCTTGGCCCGGCTGGAGAGAGCCAGCAGACGCGTCGGGTCTACGGAGGGATCTTCTTTGTGGAGTGCTGGCCGGATGTTGCTCCAGTGTTCCTATGGGCTGACCCTAACACAACCCGGGGTGGGGAGGTCCACTTGGTGGCTCCCGTCAGTGCAAAGTCAAAGGGCTAGATCGCGTGGTCAAACACTACGGAGTTAAGCGGGGCGGGGCAGGGGGTAACAATGCCAGGAGGCGTCGCAAGACCCTCATACATGCGGGGTGGTGTGGTGGCATGTCAGAAGAGGCGGCACAGCGTGTCCAGTGTGCCCCCCTCACGCAGACGCCCATTGCTTGACACTGGAGAAGCAGACGCGTCGGGTCTACGGAGGGATCTTCTGTGGAGTGCAGCCCGGATGTTGCTCGAGTGTTCCTATGGGCTGACCCTAACACAACCGGGTGGGGAGGTCCACTTTAGTGGCTCCGTCCGTGCAAAGTCAAAAGGCTAGATCGCGTGGTCAAAGCCTTCTGGGGTTAGGCGGGGCCAGGGGAACCTTTGGGGTAGCAATGCCACTTAGGAGGCGTCGCACGAACCCCTCATACATGCGGGGTGGTGTGGTGGCATGTCGAAGAAAGCGGCAGCGTGTCAGTATCCAGTGTGCCCCCCTCTCACAGACAGCGCGCCTTGGCACTGGAGAAGCAGACAGCGTCGGGTCTACGGAGGAATCTTCTTTGTGGGTCTAGCCGGATGTTGCTCGAGTGTTCCTATGGGCTGACCCTAACACAACCCGGGTGGGGAGGTCCATTGGTGGCCCGTCCGTGCAAAGTCAAAGGCTAGATCGCGTGGTCCAGCCTTCTGAGGTTAAGCGGGAGGGGGCACTAGGGGTAGCAATGCCAGGGCGTCGTCATGGGCCCTCATACATCGGGGGTGGTGTGGTGGCATGTCAGAAGGCGGCTGCAGTGTCAGTGTGCCCCCCCTCCCGCAGACAGCCCGCCCGGCACTGGAGAAGCAGACGCGTCAGGTCTACGGAGGATCTTGCTTGGAGTGCAGCGGATGTTGCTCCAGTGTTCCTATGGGCTGACCCTAACACACCCGGGTGGGGAGGTCCTTTGGTGGCCCCCGTCCGTGCAAAGTCAAAGGGCGAGATCCGTGGTCAAACACTTCTGAGGAGTTAGGCGGGGCAGGGGGAACCTTTGGGGGTAGCAATGCCACGGGCGTCGCCCGGGCCCTCATACATGCGGGGTGGTGTGGTGGCATGTCAGAAAGGCGGCGCAGCGATGTCAAAGTGTGCCCCCCTCACGCAGACGGCGCCTTGGCTTCCTGGAGAAGCAGACGCGTCGGGTCTACGGAGGGATCTTCTTTATGTGGTGTGGCGGATGTTTCTCAGTGTTCCTATGGGCTGACCCTAACACAACCCGGGTGGGGAGGTCCACTTTGGTGGCCGTCAGGTGCAAAGTCAAAGGGCTAGATCGGCGTGGTCAGCTCTGAGGTTAGGCGGGGCAGGGCCTTTGGGGGTAGCAATGCCGGAGGCGTCGCACGGGCCCTCATTCAGCCGGGGTGGTGTGGTGGCATGTCCGGCGGCCGCAGCGTGTCGGTGTGCCCCCTCACAGACAGCGCCGTCGCCCGGCACTGGAGAAAGCAGACGCGTCCCGGGTCTACGGAGGGATCTTGCTGTGGGTCTGGCGGATGTTGCTCGAGTGTTCCTATGGGCTGACCTAACCATGGGGTGGGGAGGTCCAGTGGCCGTCCGTGCAAAGTCAAAGGGCTAGATCGGCGTGGTCAAAGCTCTGAGGGTTAAGCCCAGGCAGGGGGAGCCTTTGGGGGTAACAATGCCACGGGCGTTGCACCGGGCCCTCATACAGAGGGTGGTGTGGTGGCATGTTGAAGGCAGCAGCGTGTCCAGTGTGCCCCCCTCCGCAGACAGCGCCGTCGCCCGGCACTGGAGAAGCAGACGTCGGGTCTACGGAGGATCTTAGGCTTTGTGGATGCAGCCCGGATGTTGCTCAGTGTTCCTATGGGCTGACCTAACACAGCCGGGTGGGAGGTCCATGGTGGCTCCGTGCAAAGTCAAAGGCTAGATCGCGTGGTCAGCCTTCTGAGGTTAAGCGGGCCAGGGGGCACTTTGGGGGGGGTAGCAATGCCACGGAGGCGTCATGGACAGCCCTCATACATGCGGGTGGTGTGGTGGCATGTCAGCGGCCGCGTGTGTGTGCCCCTCCACAGACGGCCGCCCGACACCTGGAGAAGCAGACGCGTCGGGTCTACGGAGGGATCTTCTTGTAGGTGCAGCCGGATGTTGCTCAGTGTTCCTATGGGCTGACCCTAAAACAACCGGGTGGGGAGGTCCAGGTGAAAGCCCGTCCGTGCAAAGTCGAAAGGGCTTGATCGGCGTGGTCAAGCCTTCTGAGGTTAGGCGGAGACGGGGGCACTAGGGGGTATAATGCCACCGGGCGTCGCCGGGCCCTCATACATGCGAGGTGGTGTGGTGGCATGTCCCGAAAAGCGGCAGCGTGTAAGGTGTGCCCCCTCCGCAGACGGCCAGCACTTGCGCCCAAAACACCTGGAAGCCAGACGCGTCGGGTCTACGGAGGGATCTTCTTTGATGGAGTCTGGCGGATGTTGCTCAGTGTTCCTATGGGCTGACCCTAACACAACCGGGTGGGGAGGTCCAACTGGTGGCCCGTCAGGTGCAAAGTCAAAGGGCTAGATCGCGTGGTCAGCTCTGAGGTTAAGCGGGAATGAGGGGCCACTTTGGGGGTATAATGCCACGGAGCGTCGCCACCGACCCTCATACATGCGGGGTGGTGTGGTGGCATGTCCAGAAGAGGCGGCACGTGTCCGGTGTGCCCCCCCTCCACAGACCTTGCCTTGCTTGACACACTGGAGAAGCAGATGTCGGGTCTACGGAGGAGGATCTTCTTTGTGGAGTCTGGCAGGATGTTGCTCAGAGTGTTCCTATGGGGTGACCCTAACACAACTGGGTGGGGAGGTCCAGTGGCTTGCGTCCGTGCAAAGTCAAAGAGCTAGAATCAGCGTGGTCAGCTCTGAGGGTTAGGCGGGGACGGGGGCCTTTGGGGGTAACAATGCCGGGCGTCGCCAAGACCCTCAAACATCTTGAGGGTGGTGTGGTGGCATGTCAGAAGAAGCGGCGCAGCGATGTCAGGTGTGCCCCCTCCACAGACATGGCGCCCTTGGCCGGCTTTGGAGAGAAGCAGACGCGTCGGGTCTACGGAGGGATCTTCTTGTGGGTGTGGCCGGATGTTGCTCAGTGTTCCTATGGGCTGACCCTAACACAGCCGGGTGGGGAGGTCCCTTTGGTCAATTCCCGTCCGTGCAAAGTCAAAGGGCTAGATCGCGTGGTCAAAAGCTCTGAGGTTAGGCGGGGAGGGCACTTTGGGGGTAGCAATGCCACGGAGGCGTCGCCACAGACCCTCATATCTTGCGGGGTGGTGTGGTGGCATGTCAGAAAGCGGCAGCGATGTCCGGTGTGCCCCTCCGCAGACGGCGCCGCCCGGCAAACACTGGAGGAAGCAGACGCGTCGGGTCTACGGAGGGATCTTGCAGTGGAGTGTGGCGGGATGTTGCTCGAGTGTTCCTATGGGCTGACCTAACACCTGGCCAGGTGGGGAGGTCCACTTTGGTCAAAGCCGTCAGTGCAAGTCAAAGGGCTTGAATCGCGTGGTCAGCCTCTGAGGAGTTAGGCGGGGCAGGGGGCACTTTGGGGGGTAGCAATACCACGGAGGCGTCGCAGAACCCTCATACATGCAGGTGGTGTGGTGGCATGTCAAGAGGCAGCGTGTGTTGAGGTGTGCCCCCCCCTCACAGACAGCGCCTTGACACTGGAGAAGCAGATGTCCAGGTCTACGGAGGGATCTTCTTGTGGAGTGCAGCCGGATGTTGCTCGAGTGTTCCTATGGGCTGACCCTAACACAACCGGGTGGGGAGGTCCTTTGGTGGCTTGCGTCCAGGGTGCAAAGTCAAAGGGCTAGATCGTGGTCAAAAGCGCTCTGAGGTTAGGCGGGGCACTAGGGGTAGCAATGCCACGGGCGTCATGCCAGACCCCTCATACATCTGAGGGGTGGTGTGGTGGCATGTCGGAAGAAGGCTGACACTGGCGTGTCCAGGGAGTGTGCCCCCTCACAGACGGCCTTGCATGTAGCACCCTAGAAGCAGACGGAGTCGGGTCTACGGAGGGATCTTCTTGTGGAGTGCAGCCGGATGTTGCTCAGAGTGTTCCTATGGGCTGACCCTAACACAACCCGGGTGGGGAGGTCCATTTGGTCAAAAGCCCGTCTGCAAAGTCAAGGGGTAGATCGGCGTGGTTAAAGCAGCCTTCTGAGGGTTAGGCGGGGACGGGGCAGCCTTTGGGGGGTAGCAATGCTGCCGGGCGACGCGCCAGAGCCCTCATACATGCTTGAGGTGGTGTGGTGGCATGTCGAGAGGCGGCCGCGTGTCAGTGTGCCCCCCTCACAGACGGCGCGCATGCAGCACCTTTGGAGAAGCAGACGTCGGGTCTCTACGGAGGGATCTTCTTTGTAGATACGGCAGGATGTTGCTCAGTGTTCCTATGGGGTGACCCTAACACAACCGGGTGGGGAGGTCCTTGGTGGCCCGTCAAGTGCAAAGTCGAAAGGAGCTAGATCGCGTGGTCAAACCTTCTGAGGTTAAGCGGGAGGGGGCACTTGGGGGGTATGATGCCACGGAGGCGTCATACCGGGCCCTCATACATGCGGGGTGGTGTGGTGGCATGTCAGAAGAAGCGGCTTACTGGTGTGTCAGTGTGCCCCCCCTCACAGACGGGCCTTGTGCGCCCTTGACACTGGAGAAGCAGACGTCGGGTCTACCGGAGGATCTTGCGCGTGGAGTGCAGCCGGATGTTGCTCGAGTGTTCCTATGGGCTGACCCTAACACAGGGTGGGGAGATCCTTTAATTGGCCCGTCCAGTGCAAAGTCGAAAGGGCTGGATCAGCGTGGTCGGCCTTCTGGGGTTAGGCGGGCCAGGGGCACTAGGGGTACTTAATGCCACTTGGGCGTCGTACCGGGCCCTCATACATGCGAGGTGGTGTGGTGGCATGTCAGAAGCACGTGTGTACAGCGTGTGCCCCCCCTCACCAGACGGCGCCCGCCCATGGCACCTGGAGAAGCAGACGTCGGGTCTACGGAGGGATCTTCTTTGTGGAGTGCAGCGGATGTTGCTCGAGTGTTCCTATGGGCTGACCCTACTGGCAGGGTGGGGAGGTCCTTTGAGTGAAAGCCGTCCGTGCAAAGTCAAGGCTAGATCGCGTGGTCAAAGCAGCCTCTGAGGTTAGGCGGGGCAGAGGCACTGAGGGGTAGCAATGCCACGGGCGTCGACGGGCCCTCATACATGCGAGGTGGTGTGGTGGCATGTCAGAAGAAGCGGCTGACAGCGTGTGAAGTGTGCCCCCCACAGACAGCGCCGCCCGGCCACTGGAGAAGCAGACGTCGGGTCTACAGGAGGGATCTTCTTGTGGAGTGCAGCCGGATGTTGCTCCAGTGTTCCTATGGGGTGACCCTAACCGCAGGGTGGGGAGGTCCTTGGTGGCTCCGTCCGTGCAAAGTCAAAGGCTAGATCAGCGTGGTCCGCAGCTTCTGAGGTTAAGCGGGGCCAGGGCACTTGGGAGTAGCAATGCCACGGAGGCGTCGCACGGGCCCCTCCTACACTGAGGGGTGGTGTGGTGGCATGTCAGAAGAAGCTGCACAGCGTGTAAAGTGTGCCCCCCTCACAGACAGCCCGCTTGTGTACGCTGGAGAAAGCAGACCGTCGGGTCTACGGAGGGATCTTCTTTGTGGAGTGCAGCCGGATGTTGCTCAGAGTGTTCCTATGGGCTGACCCTAACACAGCCGGGTGGGGAGGTCCTTTGGTGGCCCGTCCGTGCAAAGTCAAAGGGCTAGATCGCGTGGTCCAGCCTTCTGAGGAGTTAGGCGGGGCCAGGGCACTGGGGTGGCAATGCCTGGGAGGCGCCAGGCCCCTCATACATGCGAGGTGGTGTGGTGGCATGTCAGCGGCTGCGTGTGTTGAGGTGTGCCCCCCTCCACAGACGGCCTTGCGCCAGCACTGGAGAAGCAGACGCGTCGGGTCTACGGAGGGATCTTGCTGTGGGTGTGGCGGATGTTGCTCAGTGTTCTATGGGCTGACCCTAACCTGGCAGGGTGGGGAGGTCCTTTGGTCAACCGTCGTGCAAAGTCAAAGGAGCTAGATCGCGTGGTCAAGCCTTCTGAGTTAGGCGGGAGAGCACTGGGGGGGTAGCAATGCCACTTGGGAGGCGTGCGGACGAGCCCTCATACATGCTGAGGTGGTGTGGTGGCATGTTCGAAGAGGCGGCAGCGTGTCAAAGTGTGCCCCCCCCACCAGACGGCGCCCGCCCTTGGCTGGAGAAGCAGACCTTTGTCGGGTCTCTGGAGGGATCTTGCTGTGGAGTGCAGCCGGATGTTGCTCCCGAGTGTTCCTATGGGCTGACCCTAACACAGCCGGGTGGGGAGGTCCAGTGGCTCCCGTCCGTGCAAAGTCAAAGGCTAGATCAGCGTGGTCAGCCTTCTGAGGGTTAAGCGGAGACGGGGAGCACTTGGGGTAGCAATGCCGGGAGGCGTTGGACAGACCCTCATACATCTTGAGGTGGTGTGGTGGCATGTCGAAGAAGTGACACGTGTGTCCAGTGTGCCCCCCCCTCCGCAGACGGCGCCGCCCTTGACACTGGAGAAGCAGACGTGTCGGGTCTACGGAGGGATCTTCTTTGTGGAGTGCAGCGGATGTTGCTCGAGTGTTCCTATGGGCTGACCCTAACACCTGGCAAGGGTGGGAGGTCCTTTGGTCAAAAGCCCGTCCGTGCAAAGTCAAAGGCTAGATCGCGTGGTCAAACGCTCTGAGTTAGGCGGGGAGGGGGCACTAGGGTAACAATGCCACGGAGGCGTCGCGCTTGGGCCCCTCATACATCTTGAGGGTGGTGTGGTGGCATGTTGAAGAAGCGGCCGCAGCGTGTCAAAGTGTGCCCCCCCTCGCAGACAGCCGCCACCTAGAGAAGCAGACCCAGTCGGGTCTACGGAGGGATCTTCTTTGTGGAGTGCAGCGGATGTTGCTCAGTGTTCCTATGGGTGACCCTAACACAACGGGTGGGGAGGTCCCTTGGTGGCTCCGTCCGTGCAAAGTCAAAGGGTAGATCGCGTGGTTCAAAACTCTGAGGTTAGGCGGGGCCAGAGCCTTTGGGGGTATGCAATACCCACCGGGCGGCCTGCAGGGCCCCTCATACTTGCGGGGTGGTGTGGTGGCATGTCAGAAGAAGCGGCGCAGCGTGTCCAAAGTGTGCCCCCCTCACAGACGGCGCGCCCTTGGCACTGGAGAAGCAGACGTCCGGGTCTCTCTGGAGAGGATCTTGCCGTGGAGTGCAGCAGGATGTTGCTCAGAGTGTTCCTATGGGCTGACCCTAACACTGGCCGGGTGGGGAGTCCCTTTGGTGGCTCCGTCCGTCGTGCAAAGTCAAAGGCTGAATCGCGTGGTCAAGCCTTCTGAGGTTAAGCGGGAGACGGGGGAGCACTTAGAGTAGCAATGCCAGGGAGGCGTCGCAAGGGCCCTCATACATGCAGGGGTGGTGTGGTGGCATGTCAGAAGAAGGCTGACACGTGTGTTGAGTGTGCCCCCCTCACAGACGGCGCGCCTTGACACTGGAGAGAAGCAGACCTGTGGGGTCTACGGAGGGATCTTCTTGTGGAGTGCAGCAGGATGTTGCTCGAGTGTTCCTATGGGCTGACCCTAACACAGCCGGGTGGGGAGGTCCTTTGGTGGCTCCGTCAGGTGCAAAGAGTCAAAGGGCCGAGATCGCGTGGTCAAAGCACTCTGAGGTTAGGCGGGGCAGGGAGCCTTTGGGGAGTAGCAATGCCACCCGGGCGTCGGACCAAGACCCTCAAACATGCGAGGTGGTGTGGTGGCATGTCGAGGCGGCACTGGCGTGTTGGGAGTGTGCCCCCCCCTCCGCAGACTGGCGGCGCCGCCCGGCACCTTTTGGATAGAAGCAGACGTCCCAGGTCTACGGAGGGATCTTCTGTGGAGTGTGGCGGATGTTTCTCCAGAGTGTTCCTATGGGCTGACCCTAACACAGCCGGGTGGGGAGGTCCACTTTGGTGGCTGCGTCCGTGCAAAGTCAAAGGGCTAGATCGGCGTGGTCAAGCCTTCTGAGTTAAGGCGGAGCAGGGGCACTTTCCGAAGTAGCAATGCCACCGGGCGTCGCCTGGGGCCCTCGCCTAAGCGGGGTGGTGTTGGGGCATGTCGAAGAAGTGACGCCTGGCGTGTCAGGAAGTGCCCCCTCCCGAACGGCCGTCGCCCGGCACTGGAGAAAGCAGACCTTGTCGGGTCTACGGAGGGGATCTAGTGTGGGTCTGGCCGGATGTTGCTCGGAAGTGTTAGATGGGCTGACCCTAACCTGGCCGGGGTGGGGAGGTCCACTTGCTGGTGGCTCCCGTCCGATGCAAGGCAAAGGCTAGATCGCGTGGTCAAGCAGCTTCTGAGGTTAAGCGGGATAGGGGCAGGGGTACCAATGCCACGGAGGCGTTGGACCGGGCCCTCATACATCTGCGGGGTGTGTGGTGGCATGTTGGGCGGCACAGCGTGTCAAGAGTGTGCCCCCCTCCGCAGACTGTGCCATGCCCGGCACACTGGAGAAAGCAGACCAGCGTCGGGTCTCTGGAGAGGATCTTGCCGTGGAGTGCAGCGGATGTTGCTCAGTGTTCCTATGGGCTAACCTAACACACAACGGGTGGGGAGGTCCCTTTGGTGGCTCCGTCCGTGCAAAGTCAAAGGAGCTAGATCGCGTGGTCCGCCTTCTGAGGTTAAGCGGAGACCCAGGGGCACTTGAGGGGCGGGGGTAGCAATGCCACGGGCGTCGCACGGAGCCCCTCATACATGCGGGGTGGTGTGGTGGCATGTCAGAAAGAAGCGTACGTGTGTTGGGGTGTGCCCCTCCACAGACAGGCGCCGCCCTTGAGCACTGGAGAAGCAGGGCGTCGGGTCTACGGAGGATCTTCTTTGTGGAGTCTGCAGCCGGATGTTGCTCAGGTGTTCCTATGGGCTGACCCTAACACAGGCAGGGTGAGGAGGTCCATTGGTGGCCCGTCGTGCAAAGTCAAAAGGGCTAGATCGGCGTGGTCAAGCCTTCTGAGGAGGTTAAGCGGGGCAGGGGGGCACTAGGGGTAGCAATGCCAGGGGCGTCGCACCAGGGCCCCTCATACATCTTGGGGGTGGTGTGGTGGCATGTTGAAGAAGGCTGACAGCGTGTCCAAAGTGTGCCCCCCTCACAGACGGCGCCCTTGCCGCCCGGCACCTAGAAGAAGCAGACGAGTCGGGTCTGACGGAGGGATCTTCTTTGTAGGTCTGGCGGGATGTTGCTCGAGTGTTCCTATGGGCTGACCTAACACAACCCGGGTGGGGAGGTCCCTTTGGTGGCTGCGTCCGTGCAAAAGTCAAAAGGGGTAGATCGGCGTGGTTAAAAGCTCTGAGGTTAGGCGGGGCCAGGGGCAGGGGGTAGCAATGCCAGGAGGCGTCGCCAAGAGCCCCTCATCTTGCGGGGTGGTGTGGTGGCATGTCAGAAAGCGGCAGCGTGTCAAGAGTGTGCCCCCTGCAGACCCAGGCGCCGCCGCCCGGCCTGGAGAAGCAGACGTCGGGTCTCTGGAGGGATCTTGCCCGTGGAGTGCAGCCGGATGTTGCTCGAGTGTTCCTATGGGCTGACCCTAACCTGGCCGGGTGGGGAGGTCACTTTGGTGGCCCGTCAGGTGCAAAGTCAAAGGGCTAGATCGGCGTGGTCAAGCCTCTGAGGGTTAGGCGGGAGGCCAGGGGGCCTTTGGAGAAGTAACAATGCCAAGTGGCGTCGCACCGGGCCCTCATACATCTGCGGGGTGGTGTGGTGGCATGTCAGAAGAAGCGGCCAGCGTGTTGAGTGTGCCCCCCTCCTGGCGGCCTTGCCGCTTGTCTGAAGGGGAAAGCAGACTGGCGTCGGGTCTACGGAGGGATCTTCTTGTGGAGTGCAGCCCGGATGTTGCTCAGTGTTCCTATGGGGTGACCTAACCTGGCCGGGTGGGGAGGTCCCTTTGGTGGCTTGCGTCCGTGCAAAGTCAAAAGGCGGATCAGCGTGGTCAAACACTCTGAGGTTAGGCGGGGCCAGGGGAACCTTGGGGGTAACAATGCCACGGGAGGCGTCGGACCGGGCCCCTCATATCTTGAGGGGTGGTGTGGTGGCATGTCGAAAGAAGCGGCCGCAGCGTGTCAAAGTGTGCCCTCACCCAGACGGCGCCCGCCCGGCCACACAGTTAGAAGCAGACGCGTCGGGTCTACGGAGGGATCTTAGCTGTGGAGTCTGGCCGGATGTTGCTCGAGTGTTCCTATGGGCTGACCTAACACTGGCCGGGTGGGGAGGTCCTTTGGTAACCCGTCCGTGCAAAAGTCGAAAGGGCTAGATCGCGTGGTTAAAAAGCTCTGAGGTTAGGCGGGGCGGGGGCACCTTTGGGGTAGCAATGCCACGAGGCGTCGCACGAACCCTCATACATGCAGGGGTGGTGTGGTGGCATGTCGAAGAAGGCGGCCGCAGCGTGTCAGTGTGCCCCCTCCGCAGACGGCCTTGCGCCGCCTTTGGAGAAAAGCAGACCAGCGTCGGGTCTCGGAGGGATCTTGCTGTGGGTGTGGCCTGGATGTTGCTCGAGTGTTCCTATGGGCTGACCCTAACACAGCAGGGTGGGGAGGTCCCTTTGGTAAAAGCCCGTCCGTGCAAAGTCAAAGGCTAGATCGCGTGGTCAAGCAGCTCTGGGGTTAAGCGGGCAGGGGCACTTGAGGCGGGGGTACCAATGCCACGGGAGGCGTTGCCCGGGCCCTCATACATGCTTGGGGTGGTGTGGTGGCATGTTGAAGAAGGCGGCACGTGTGTTGAGTGTGCCCCCTCCGCAGACTGGCCTTGCGCCCGGCCACTGGAGAAGCAGACCGTGTCGAGGTCTACGGAGGGATCTTCTTTGTGGAGTGCAGCCCGGATGTTGCTCAGTGTTCCTATGGGCTGACCCTAACCTGGCCGGGTGGGGAGGTCCCCTTTGGTGGCCCGTCCGTGCAAAGTCAAAGGGCTAGATCCCAGCGTGGTCAAGCAGCTCTGAGGTTAGGCGGGGCCAGGGGGGCACTAGGGGGTAGCAATGCCACAGGCGTCGCACGAGCCCTCATACATCTTGAGGTGGTGTGGTGGCATGTTCGAAGAAGCGCGACGCGTGTTGAGTGTGCCCTCCTGACGGCAGCCTTGCCCTTGCGGCACCTAGAGAAGCAGACGAGTCGGGTCTGAAGCGGAGGGATCTTCTTTGTGGAGTGCAGCGGATGTTGCTCGAGTGTTCCTATGGGCTGACCTAACACAACGGGTGGGGAGGTCCCTTTGGTGGCACGTCCGTGCAAAGTCAAAGGTAGATCGCGTGGTTAAAAGCTCTGAGGGTTAGGCGGGGACGGGGGGCACTAGGGGTAGCAATGCCACCCGGAGGCGTCATGCCAGACCCTCATACTTGCGGGGTGGTGTGGTGGCATGTGTCGAAGAGGCGGCAGCGTGTCAGTGTGCCCCCCCTCACAGACTGGCCTTGTATGGCATAGAGAAGCAGACGCGTCCCGGGTCTCTACGGAGGATCTTGCGTGGAGTGCAGCCGGATGTTGCTCCAGTGTTCCTATGGGCTGACCTAACACAACCCGGGTGGGGAGGTCCTTGGTGGCTGCGTCAGGTCGTGCAAAGTCAAAGGGCTAGATCAGCGTGGTCCAAACGCTACAGAGGTTAGGCGGGGCCAGGGGAACCTTTGGGGGGTAGCAATGCTGCCGTGGCGTCACTTGCAAGACCCTCATACATGCGAGGTGGTGTGGTGGCATGTCGAAAGCGGCTTGCAGCGTGTTAAGTGTGCCCCCCCTCCGCAGACAGCGCCGCTTGTGCGACATCTGAAGAAGCAGACGGCGTCGGGTCTACGGAGGGATCTTCTGTGGAGTGCAGCCGGATGTTGCTCAGTGTTCCTATGGGCTGACCCTAACACACTGGCTTGGGGTGGGAGGTCCCTTTGGTGGCTTGCAGTCCGTGCAAATTCAAAGGGCGGATCAGCGTGGTCAAACAGCCTTCTGAGGTTAGGCGGGACGGGGGAGCAGGGGGGTAGCAATGCCACGGAGGCGTCGGACCGAACCCTCAAACATGCTGAGGTGGTGTGGTGGCATGTCGAAGGCTGACAGCGTGTCCAGTGTGCCCCCCTCACCAGACGAAGCGCCGCCGCCGGACATCTGGTTAGAAGCAGACGCGTCGGGTCTACGGAGGGATCTTCTTTGTGGAGTGCAGCGGATGTTGCTCAGAGTGTTCCTATGGGCTGACCCTAACACAGCCGGGTGGGGAGGTCCCTTGGTGGCCGTCCGTGCAAAGTCAAAGGGTAGATCAGCGTGGTTAAAAGCTCTGAGGTTAGGCGGGGCGGGGAGACCTTGGGGTAGCAATGCCTGCAGGGCGTCGCCGAACCCTCATACTTGAGGTGGTGTGGTGGCATGTCGAAGAAGGCGCAGCGTGTCGAGTGTGCCCCCCTCACAGACGGCGCCGCCGCCGGCACTGGAGAAAGCAGATGGCGTCGGGTCTACGGAGGGATGTTGCTGTGGGTGTGGCCGGATGTTGCTCAGTGTTCCTATGGTGACCCTAACACAGCCGGGTGGGGAGGTCCCTTTGGTCAGCCCGTCCGTGCAAAGTCAAAGGAGCTAGATCAGCGTGGTCAAAAGCTTCTGAGGGTTAGGCGGAGACGGGGCACTAGGGGTAGCAATGCCACCGGAGGCGTCGCACCGGGCCCTCATACATCTGGGGTGGTGTGGTGGCATGTCAGAAAAGAGGCCTGCAGCGTGTCAAAGTGTGCCACCCCTCACGCAGACGGCGCCGCCATGCAGCACTGGAGAAGCAGACCTGGCGGGTCTACGGAGGGATCTTCTTTGTGTGTCTGGCGGATGTTGCTCGAAGTGTTCCTATGGGCTGACCCTAACACAGCAGGGTGGGGAGGTCCCTTTGGTGGCTCCGTCCGTGCAAAGTCAAAGAGGCTGAATCGCGTGGTCAAGCGCTTCTGAGGGTTAGGCGGAGACGGGGCACTGGGGTAGCAATGCCACGGAGGCGTCGGACCGGGCCCTCATACATCTTGAAGGGGTGGTGTGGTGGCATGTCGAAGAGGCGGCACGCGTGTCAGTGTGCCCCCTCATGGACGGCGCGCCGCCGCACCGAGGGGGAGAAGCAGACGCGTCGGGTCTCCACGAGGGGATCTTCTTTGTGGAGTGCGGCCGGATGTTGCTCAGTGTTCCTATGGGCTGACCCTAACACAACAGGGTGGGGAGGTCCAGTGAAAGCCCGTCCCAGGTGCAAAGTCAAAGGGCTAGATCGTGTGGTCAGCCTTCTGAGGTTAGGCGGGGCCAGGGGAGCCTGGGGTAGCAATGCCACCGGAAGCGTTGCACGGGCCCTCATACATGCGGGGTGGTGTGGTGGCATGTCGAAGAGGCGGCAGCGTGTCCAGAGTGTGCCCCCCCCCTCACAGACGGCGCCCGCCAGCTGGCAACTGGAGGGGGAAGCAGACAGCGTCGGGTCTACGGAGGGGATCTTCGCGTAGATGCAGCTCGGGATGTTGCTCCAGAGTGTTCCTATGGGCTGACCCTAACACAACCGGGTGGGGAGGTCCACTGGTGAGCCCGTCCGTGCAAAGTCAAAGGGTTAGATCAGCGTGGTCAAACGCTCTGAGGGTTAGGCGGGATGGGGAGCCTTTGGGGGTAGCAATGCCACGGAGGCGTCGCACTGGGCCCTTACACATGCGGGGTGGTGTGGTGGCATGTCAGAAGAGGCGGCAGCGTGTCAGGGTGTGCCCCCCCCCTCAGACCAGCGCCACGCCAGCCTGGCTTTGGAGAAAGCAGACGCGTCGGGTCTACGGAGGATCTTCTTGTGGAGTGCTGGCCCGGATGTTGCTCAGTGTTCCTATGGGCTGACCCTAACACAACCGGGTGGGGAGGTCCCTTTGGTCAAAGCCGTCCGTGCAAAGTCAAAGGGGTAGATCAGCGTGGTTAAAGCTACGAGGGGTTAGGCGGGAGGGGGGCACTTTGGGGGTAGCAATGCCACCGAGTGTATGCGGGAGCCCTCATACATGCTTGAGGTGGTGTGGTGGCATGTCAGAGAGGCGGCATGCGTGTCCGGTGTGCCCCCCTCAGACGATGGCGCCCGCCGCCCGACACTGGAGGGAAAGCAGACGCGTCGGGTCTACACAAAGGGGATCTTGCTTGTGGAGTGCGGCCGGATGTTGCTCCAGTGTTCCTATGGGATGACCTAACACAACAGGGTGGGGAGGTCCACTTTGGTTAAAGCTTCGTCCGTGCAAAGTCAAAGGGCTAGATCGTGGTCAAGCGCTTCTGAGGGTTAGGCGGGGCCAGGAGACCTTGGGGGTGCTTTTGCCACGGGAGGCGTCATGCAGAACCCTCATACATGCGAGGGTGGTGTGGTGGCATGTCAGAAGAGGCTGACAGCGTGTCAGGTGCCCCCCCCTCACAGACAGACGCCGCCGACACTTTGAAGAAGCAGACGGCGTCGGGTCTACGGAGGGGATCTTCTTTGTGGAGTGCAGCCCGGATGTTGCTCCAGAGTGTACCTATGGGCTAACCCTAACACAGCCGGGTGGGGAGGTCCCTTTGGTCAAAGCCCGTCGTGCAAAGTCAAAGGGCTAGATCGCGTGGTCAACCTTCTGAGGAGGTTAGGCGGGGCCAGAGGCCCTTTGGGGGGTAGCAATGCCACCGGGCGTCGCACGGGTCCTCATACATGCTTGAGGTGGTGTGGTGGCATGTCGAAGAAGCGGCAGCGTGTTGAAGTGTGCCCCCCCTCATGGACCAGCGCCTTGCCCGGCTTTGGAGAGAAGCAGACTGTCGGGTCTACGGAGGATCTTTACGTAGAGTGCAGCGGATGTTGCTCGAGTGTTCCTATGGGCTGACCCTAACACAACCGGGTGGGGAGGTCCACTGGTGGCTTTGTCCAGGTGCAAAGTCAAAGGCTAGATCGCGTGGTGGCGCTTCTGAGGGTTAGGCGGGGCCAGGGGGCCTTGGGGTAGGAATGCCACCCGGGAGGCGTCGCACGAGACCCCTCGCCTAAGCGGGGTGGTGTGGTGGCATGTACGAAGAGGCGGCACGCGTGTCCGATGTGCCCCCCCTCACGGACGGCGCCTTGCCCGCACGTGGAGAAGCAGACGTCGGGTCTACGGAGGGGATCTAGGCGTGGAGTGCGGCCCGAATGTTGCTCGAGTGATCCTATGGGCTGACCTAACACAACCGGGTGGGGAGGTCCCTTTGGTCAAAGCCCGTGCAAAGTCAAAGGGCTATATCGCGTGGTCAAACGCTTCTGAGGTTAGGTGGGGCCAGGGGGCCTGGCAGGGTAGCAATGCCACGGGCGTAACGCCGGAGCCCTCATACATGCGAGGTGGTGTGGTGGCATGTCCGAAGAGGCGGCACAGCGTGTCAGGGTGTTCCTCCTCACAGACGGCGCCTTGCTAGAAGACACTGGAGGGAAAAGACGTCGGGTCTACATGGAGGATCTTCTGTGGAGTGCAGCGGATGTTGCTCAGTGTTCCTATGGGCTGACCCTAACACAACCGGGTGGGGAGGTCCACTGGGTCAAAAGCTTTGTCCAGTAAAGTCAAAGGGCTAGATCGGCGTGGTCAAACGCACTTCTAGGGGTTAGGGGCGACAGGGGGGGCACTAGGGGGTAGCAATGCAGCCAGGAGGCGTCGCATACCGCCCTCATACATGCGGGGTGGTGTGGTGGCATGTCCAAGAGGCGGCACGCGTGTCAAAGTGTGCCCCCCCTCCGCAGACAGGCGCCGCCGCCCGGCACTGGAGAAAGCAGACGCGTCGGGTCTACAGGAGGGATCTAGGCTGGAGTGCAGCGAATGTTGCTCGAGTGATCCTATGGGCTGACCCTAACACAACTGGCCGGGTGGGGAGGTCCTTTGGTCAAAGCCCGTCCGTGCAAAGTCGAGGGCTATATCGGCGTGGTCAAGCCTTCTGAGGTTAGGTGGGGCCAGGGGTCAGCACTGGGGGTAGCAATGCCAGGAGGCGTCGCACGGGCCCTCATACATCTTGAGTGGTGTGGTGGCATGTCCGAAGAAGCGGCACAGCGTGTCCAGTGTGCCCCCTCACAGACGGCGCCGCCCGCCACGACACTGGAGGGGAAAAGGACGCGCCGGGTCTACATGGAGGGATCTTCTTTGTGGAGTGCAGCCGGATGTTGCTCGGAGTGTTCCGATGGGCTGACATAACACAACCCGGGTGGGGAGGTCCTTGGTGAAAGCCCGTCAGGTGCAAAGTCAAAGGGCTAGATCGCGTGGTCAAGCGCTTCTGAGGTTAGGCGGGACAGGGGCACTAGGGGTAGCAATGCCACGGGCGTCGCCAGACCGGCCCCTCATACATGCGGGTGGTGTGGTGGCATGTCTGAAGAGGCGGCGAGCGTGTCCGGTGTGCCCCCTCACAGACGGCGCCGCCCCGGCTTTTGGAGAAGCAGACGGCGTCGGGTGTACTGGAGGATCTTGCTATGGGTCTGGCCGGATGTTGCTCGAGTGTTCCTATGTCTTGACCTAACACAACCGGGTGGGGAGGTCCTTTGGTCAAAGCCCGGCCCGCCTAAAGTCAAAGGGCTAGATCCAGGTGGTCAAGCCTTCTGAGGTTAGGCGGGGCCGGAGCCTTTGGGCAGGGGTAGCAATTCCACCGGGGTGGTGTGGTGGCATGCGGCACCCTATCATGAGGGCCCTCTGGTGGCATTGAGGTCCGTGTCGTTGTGGACCCATTTTGGTGCCATGTTGGTCTTGGCGAACGCGAAACAGCGAGCGACATTGCATCAGTCGTACCGCACCTGCTATCTCGCCACACGCTGCTCCTTGGATACGATGGCCCTTGAGCCCGAGGCACCACTGTAACCGCCTCCTCCGAGGTAGTAGAGGATGCGGCCACGCGCCTTCGTGATCAAGGGTGGCAACTCCTCCTTTATCGGGCGAGCAAAACGTCATTGGATGAATGAAAAATATCCTCGGATATTGACATGGCACGAAAGATCTTGGATTATTTTATCAGGAAAACCAAGACATGACTAGGATAGGTTATACAGATGTTGGCTATTTTTTTTTGATCCCCACAATGCCAGGAGATTTTGTATTCTTATGTGGTTGAACCGCCTTTCCATGAAAAAACTTTAATTAGTAGCAACTTCCACTAATTATTCTAAACTAATCGCATTGTTTGAAGCATCCACGAGTATCTGTTTGGCGAAGAATGATCAACCACATTCAAACTTCATGTGGTATTGGTTCATTAGGATCACCAACTATTCTCTAAGAAGATAATGTTGCATGTATTGCTCAAATGCACATGGGTTATATAAAAGTAATATCACAAAACATATTTCTCCTAAATTGTTTCTTTCCTCATGACTTACAAAAGGGTTGGGAAGTTGTGTTCAAGGTGTCGCCACATGGTAGCTACTAGACCCGAATGAAGGCGATTACTACAATATTAACCCCATGACATACGAGGAGTGTTCTATCAAGAGCAACCTGATGATGATGATGATGTGGTTAGAAAGCGATGGCGCTAGACCATTGGGTGATGATGATGTGGACCCAAGCGTCGACGATGCACGAGAATGATGGTGAGACCATTGTCAATGAAAATGACATACTTATGCTAGAAAAGTTAAACAAAAGGCAATGGCGACGAGGAAGAGCCTCCACCTCCGTCGGGACAACGAAGATGATATGATTGATAGTGATGATGAGACGGACCGAGAAAGAGGTTACAACGTTGATGATTCATATGGGTTCTAGCGGATATGCGTTTCAAGTCTTTTTTTTCTATAGTTTAGGAATATGCCTTTTATGCATTTTTATTAATGTGTTTATTATCATGCCTTTTTCTTCATTTCATTAATTTACTAATTGCTTTTCTCTTTTCAATGCAGGCTTAGTGGAACATGGGCAAGGGGAAGGCCCGACGGCGTGGGTTTCCTACGCAAGGTCGTCGGCCTGCCTAGTCGGAGTGGTCGAGCACGTAATCCTCCCCTCGGCTACTTGGCGATGACTCCTCCTGAGGAGGTCGAGGGAGAGGTGCCCCTAGAGGAGGAGGCGGGGAGAGCCCCTAGAGACGAGTCTTTGGGGGAGAGCCACTACAGGGGTCGCGGCGGAGAAGAGCGCACCCTCACCGACTTAGGGGTGTTGTCTTGAGGCCCTCCTCTAGTGAGGTACACTCTAGGGAGGAGGAGGAGGAGGAGGAGGAGGAGGAGGAGGTGGTGGAGGAGGAGGCCTTGAGGAGGAGGAGGAGGAGGAGGAGGAGGAGGAGGAGGAAGAGGAGGTTGGGGAGGAGGTTGGGGAGGGGGAGGCAGGCGAGGAGGGGGGTGGTGGCGGGGATGATGGTGGTGACGGGAAGGGGGTTGACAACAAGGGATGGCTACGTGCAGCATAAAGCTACCAAAGCAGGTTCCTGCACTCTTGAGGAAGCAGTGGCTCATTGAGCCACAGGGAAAAAAGTAAGTGGTTCATTATTTTGCTTGTCACATGCATATTCGGTTGTTATTTATTTTGCTTGTCACATGCTAATAGTTCATTCTTTTGGAGCAAGCTGGATATATTCTAAAGGGGTCCGTATTCCCAACGGCCTCATCATCGTCTTGCTGAAGTTATCTTGGCGGGGTTGTCTTGTCCGGATCGGTCGAGGCAGCCGGACCGTCGGGTTTTAGCCCACAGCTGGGACCCTTTGAGGAAGCGGCCCTCCACGCGGACAATGAGACGCATGCCAAGGCCGTGATCACTACTTCCTGGGTGAGTTCTCTTCACAAGCACAAGTCCATTCTAGTTTCATGAATGATTTAACTCATGGCTTCTTCCATTCTTGTTTCATGCATGATTGTAGAAATTCTATCGAGTTCTTCGAACCAGGGCTAGAGCGGACCAGATCGTGCTGCACCAATGCAAGAATAAGGCCCGCCAGATCTTGATCTGAGGTGCGCTATGTGGCCATCTCGACATACTACCACGACGTTCTTGGTGTGAAGATGACCAAGGAAGAAGCGCGGAGGATGGGCGTTACCTTGGAGAGGCAGTACTTGGCGGTAAGTATAAAAGATTTTTCATTATGCTTTCATATATTATGCTTTCATTATGCTTTCATTACCATGTGGTACATTTCACCGTTTCATGTTGACATGCCATTATGCTTTTATTATGTAGGTGTGCCCAAATTGGTGTTATGGAAAAGACGAGTCTGGCGGCATTGGTGGATCTTTGGTGTGATGGGGCTGGAGCACAGGCGGCTATGAGAATCAAAAATAAGGCTAACCGAGGGAAGGAGGAGTACATGCTGGGGAAACCCGAAACCACTATCTCCACAAGGCAGTTAATGTATGACTAACCCCATTAAACATTCTTCTTCTTCTATTTACCATCACTTTCTTATGTATGACTAACCTCTGTTTGGTGGTGCGGGGAGGGCCCAGGCGGCCGCTCTCGGACATGCAGGCGTGGGAGATCGCCCATATGCGGAAGGACTCCAAGCTGGCGAGCCCAAGTACTATGGCAAGAAGACCAGCGTGGAGGAAGGAGGCCTACTCACTTAGCGTGTCTGAAGTTACATCTGACACACTGACCCCATTGCGGGCGGATCTGGACGACAGGCGGTGGTGAGCATGGGGCCCAAGGAGCACGGTCGGGAGGCGGTTCTCGATGCTGTGGTCCTCCGACTATCTCCTACACACAGCTCCGTCGGATCGACCCGAGCTGAGCCAGCAAGACGAGCCAACCAGTTTCCAGTTCACAGTCCCTCTTTCAGGAGCAACAATCTGTAAGTATTTTCCCTCTTATCTTCATTGCTCACTTTATTTTCCGCATCTAGTAGTTTTATGAGTTCCATCATGTCATACCGTAGGCCTACCTGGAGTACACACACCAGGAGACCATGGCGTGGCATCAGAGGCTTCATGAACACCAAGTGCACGGAGAGGATCGCCCAATTTGGAGCGGGCTTTTGAGGAAATGGCGGCGGCGGGTGTCCTCGATTACGGCCCAAGACAATGCCCTCGGCACAACCTCTGCTGCTTGACCTTTGAGGAGTTTGTGGCCTGAGCGGCGACCCCTCGCGGTTAGTTCATTCCCAATCTATTCACCCAAAGCATGTCATGCCTTTCAACACGATCATATATCCCATTAATATGTCTTTTCAACATCCGAGAACAGGTGGATCTACCGTTGGCGGTGGTCTTCGCCATGACTCAGGAGAACCACGGGCCCGACCACTCCGATCCACGAGGCGGAGGCGGAGGTGGAAGCGATCTTGGCGGTAGCGGGCTGGGACTTGACGACACGAGGCTTCGGCGCTCTTGGCGGTGACGACCTCCGCGGTGCTCGACGTCCTGGCGCTTAAGCCTTTGGGTCACATTGTGGCGGTTCTCGATGTTATGATACTTATATGCTTGTGATGTTTCTTATCTTATTGTTGTTTGTGAGATTCTTATATGCTTGGTGGTGATGATACTTATATGTTTATATTCAAATGATGCTGCTCCTTACTGTTACGTGATGTTGCTTCTTATATATGCTGTGTATATTCAAATGAATTGAGCTGAAAAGAAACAGAAAAAAGAAAAAAAGCTGGGCGAGAAACTATGCGGCCCAGCTGGGTCAGCATAAACTGGCGTGAAGCTCGATGGGCGACACGTGGCAGGTCTATGCGGCGGCTGACGGCCGTCGGCAGATTCTGCCCGAGAGTGCCCGATTGCCGACACCGTGGCATGTCTATGCCGGCGGCCTAGCCGTCGACAAGATAGTTCTAAACTAAGCCGTCGGGCCCGAGGCGTCGGCATAGGCAAGCCCGAGAACGCGACTTCTGCCACGTGGCACCTCTATGCCGGCGGCCTTGCGCCGTGACATAGTTCTAAACTAAACCGACGGCCAGGCCGTCGGCATAGATGTGCCACGTGGCGAGAAGCCGTTGGTCAGCAGTTGACGGCAGCCGCCGTTAGGCGATGGCGTTGCCGACAGACAGGGCCGTTGGCATAGATGTACGGCCACCGTCGGCATAGGGTCTATGCCGACGGTCATCCTGGCTACGCCGACGGATATGTTGCCGACGGTCCTATGCCGACGGCCGCCGTCGGCATAGGTCTGTCCCGACGGCTAGTCAGGGCTATGCCGACGGCCCTGGCCGTCGGCATAGAGTGCGATTCCGGTAGTGAATACGACCCTAGGTCCATATTTTCGTCAAAAAAGAAAGGTGTGTCTAGCCCTTGCTCCGGCCTTTTCATCATGTGAAAAAGGATGATGTACTTAGTTTTCGATTAGACTTCTTTCATGGCGATGGTGATGTACGTATATTTGTACTTTTATTTTGATATTTGATAATAAGCTAAATAAAAATCCAATTGTTGTTCTTTTTTTCCTTTTGCAAAATAACTCTTGCATTACTCAGAATTAAGGACTACTATCTCGCCAAGCAATGTTCAAAACTTCCTTTGGTCCACATCCAAGCAGACGGCCCGATGCGAACTTGCAGTCAACCAAAGTTAGTCATATAAGGACATTTCCAATGCTGACTTGTAAATTTGCTCCGGCATCCGTTCATGGACAGGGGACCAATCTGCAGACACGGATTTGGGAGCCGGCCATCCAAGGCCACTCGCGTACATCTCAAATACGGTTCAACTAAAGCACGTGAAACTCATGCAAACACTACGGATTTTATTAAAGTTCGGATATAAATTGACAATATTTTGACTGTTTAACTAAGAACTATATAATAAAAAGTATAAACCCTATAACGGACAACCACCTCGCATGTGTGGCTGCCGTGTCCTACCGCACCGCCTCCGCTGTCGTCTCTCCGGTCGCGGAAGGGCGCCGGAGGGCCGCGACAGCCTTGTCCGACGCATGCCTGCCGCTCGCGGAGGAGCTGCTCCGTTTCCTGTTGCGCGGTGCGGAGGGCAGCGTTTGACGGTCGTCTTGAGATGGTGACGGACAGTGGAGCGCCCACGCGGCAGCGAGGTCTGTGTCGTTGTGGACCCATTTTGGTGCCATGTTGGTCTTGGCGAACGCGAAACGGCGAGCGACATTGCATCAGTCGTACCACACCTGCTATCTCGCCACATGCTGCTCCTTGGATACGATGGCCCTTGAGCCCGAGGCACCACTATAACCGCCTCCTCCGAGGTAGTGGAGGATGCGGCCACGCGCCTTCGTGATCAAGGGTGGCAACTCCTCCTTTATCGGGCGAGCAAAACGTCATTGGACGATTGAAAAATATCCTCGGATATTGACATGGCACGAAAGATCTTGGATTATTTTATCAGGAAAACCAAGACATGACTAGGATAGGTTATACATATGTTGGCTATTTTTTTTGATCCCCACAATGCCAGGAGATTTTGTATTCTTATGTGGTTGAACCGCCTTTCCATGAAAAAACTTTAATTAGTAGCAACTTCCACTAATTATTCTAAACTAATCGCATTGTTTGAAGCATCACGAGTATCTGTTTGGCTTCGAAGAATGATCAACCACATTCAAACTTCATGTGGTATTGGTTCATTAGGATCACCAACTATTCTCTAAGAAGATAATGTTGCATGTATTGCTCAAATGCACATGGGTTATATAAAAAGTAATATCACAAAACATATTTCTCCTAAATTGTTCTTTCCTCATGACTTACAAAAGGAGTTTTAGCAACATACCTATATCATTCTTCTCATATTTTTCTCATTAGGGTTTTTGGAGGAGACTCTCAAGATTATACTTCACAAGGCGAGCGATGAATATACAAGAAGCCTTGAACAATGGTAATCGATGTTGTACAAGGGGAGTGTTACGAACAAGCGATTCTAGAGAGTCATTAGCAAGCAGTCATTAGAACCTTAATTAGTTAGTTATTACTGTCCAAACATTATGCACGGACATCCGTCAAGTACATGCACGTCTCTTTGTAACAAACGCCTTTTAGATGTGTCCCCAAATTCTGAAGTATAATTATGTGACTCTCAAATCAATGAAAGCTTTTGATCGTTCAATCAATCATTTACATTCCTACATGCCACTAGTAGAAAAACAGGGCTTTGGTTGAGGCCAAGATAAGAGCATTAATCGGTGCACTCATGAACCCGGGACCAAAGGGACATCGGTCCGGTTACGTGAGGCCGAGGGCACCGGCCGGCCTCGAGCCATTGGTCCCGGTTAAATCCGACCTTTGGTCCTGGTTCCGGAACCTGACTGGAACCAATGGGCCTCATCTTTGGCCCGATACCTTTAGTTTCGGTTGGTGGCTGGAATCGGGACCAAAGGCTGTCCTTTAGTCCCAGTTTTAGCCACAAACCGGGACTAAAGAGAGGCCTATATATACCACCGCCCCTGCCCACGAGCAGAGCCAAGGTTGTCAGCATCACGATTCTGTTATACAATTTTACAACTTTACGATCGAAACTAACCCCTATGATTCTACGATTTTAGTTCATAGAATCTACTCCCTCCGTTCCAAAATAGATGACTCAACTTGGTACTAACTTTGTACAAAGTTGAGTCATCTATTTTGGAACGGAGGGAGTATGTTTCTACGATCCTGATAGTGAAGATTCTATGATTTGCGACCCTACCATCGGGGCTCCGGTTCGATTCAAAATCGCGATTCTGACAACCTTGAGCAGAGCCACTACTCTGTTTTTTGGCCAGTCGTGGGAGAGATTTGTGGTGCTCTAGCTCACCTCCTATGCACATGAGGTGTTCGATGAAATGCCCGAGCCACACTTAAGCTTTCTCCTCTCGAAGCTCCTTATCCAAACTCCATTTTCCTCAAGATTTGTCTAGGTTTGGTGGTCCATCCTGTCCCGTCCCCATCCTCACCGCCATCGATCACCCGCGCCGATCTCGTCGCCGGCATCATCGTGGTGAGCCTCTTGTTCTTATATTTTTTGTAAAATAAAAAAATTCTTACTTGTATGATTTAGATAGATACTTGTATAATTTTCTTAATTTTATTATTGTTTATTATTATATAGTGCGATGGTTTTGGTATCCGCCTCCGTCGGTCCTCGTCCTGTCTATGATTGGGATGTGGTATATATTATCTTTTATAACTATTTGGTTCATTTAGTGTTTATGACAATTATGCCGACCAACGTGACATAGATGTTTTTATCTAGCAGGTATGTGAACCGAAAATTCCAACCGACCCTATTTTCGAGACGTTAAATTTAGTTGAAAAAGAAAACAATTACTTGAAGAAAAAATTGAAAAGAATTGAGGAGGAGAAGATTAGATTGGAGTTGCATGTTGCGGATGTCGTCGATGATCACAAGATCAAGATGGATGCAATGAGCTTGAAGATTAGAAAGATTAGAAAATATGCCATTCATACTAAGGCTTGGTATCATTATGCCGTTGGATCAATTGTTACCTTAGTTGCGATTATGATCGCATTTGTTGTTGCATTGAAATGTTTTATGTAGTTTCAATGTATGGTTTAATTAAATGCTCTAGAGAGCTATATGTTGTTCAATGAGAACTATGTATGAACTTTATGTATTTATTTTTTCAGTAATAACATTTGATCACTACTGTACTTTGGTTTTAATGTGATGATGAACTTCTATTAATCTGATCACTTCTCTATTCATGATGTTACGTAATGGTTTTTGACACACATAAATATATATAATGCACGCAGATGAACCGCAATGGATGTGCAGTATGATGCACCTCCAAGTACATTAAGAGGCGTGCATAATTTTCTCGAAGTGCATTTGAGGCAAACAAGCGAGAATGGTTTCACGTGTTGTCCATGCCCTAGATGTGAGAATACGAAGTCTTACTCTGACACGAAAACCCTTCATATCCACCTGCTTGAGAAGGGTTTCATGCCACATGATATGTCCATTTTACATGATGCTTTTATATTGATACTTATTACATTATCGGCTGTTATTACACATTATATCACAATACTTATACCTTTTCTCTCTTATTTTATAAGGTTCACATGAAGAAGGAGAATGTCGACAGCTAGAATTCTCGACTGGAAAACTAGCAATATTAGAGACCTATTTTGCACAACTCTAAAACTCTTGAAACTACACGAAGCATGTTTTTGGAATATATAAAAAATATTGGGCGAAGAAAATACTAGAGGGGGGCACCTAGCCAGCCACAAGGGTGGAGGGCGCGCCCCCCGTCCTTGTGAGCCCCCTGGCAGGCCTCTGGCGCCCGTCTTCTGCTATATGGTGTGTTTTGACCTAGAAAAAATCAGAAGGAAACTTTTGGGACGAAGTGCTGCCATCTCGAGGCGGAACCTGGGCAGAACCAATCTTGGGCTCCCATGGAGCAGTTCTGCCGGGGAAACATCCCTCCAGAAGGGGGAGATCGAAGCCATCGTCATCACCAACGATCCTCTCATCGAGAGGGGGTCAATCTCCATCAACATCTTCAACAGCACCATACCTCAAACCCTAGTTCATCTCTAGTATTCGATCTTGGTCCCAAAACCCCAGATTGGTACTTGCGTGTTGCTAGTAGTGTTGATTACTCCTTGTAGTTGGATCCATATGTTTCATCCGATGGTTAGGTTTACCTTAATACTTCTTTCGTAGTTGCGGATGCTTGCAAGATGGGTTAATCATAAGTGGGAGGCTTGTCCAAGGAAGGGCAACACACAAGCACCGGTCCACCCACATATCATATTATCAAAGTAACGAACGCGAATCATATGAGCATGATGAAAACTAACTTGACAACAATTCCCATGTGTCTTCGGGAGCGCTTTGCATTATATAAGAGTTCGTCCAGGCTTGTCCTTTGCTACAAAAAGGATTGGGACACCTTTCTGCACCGTGTTTACTTTTGTTACTTGTTACCCATTACGAATTATCTTATCACACAACTATCTGTTACCAATAATTTCGGTGCTTTCAAAGAATACCTTATTGAAAACCGCTTGTTATTTCCTTTTGCTCCTCGTTGGGTTCGACACTCTTACTTATCGAAAGGAATACGATAGATCCCCTATACTTGTGGGTCATCAATACTCTTTTCTGGTGCCGTTGCCGGGGAGTGAAGCGCCTTTGGTAAGGAAAAATTTATATAGTGTGCTAAAATTTACTATCACTTGTTACTATGGAAAATAATCCTTTGATGGGCTTGTTTGAGGTATATTCACCTCGAGCAGAAGAGCAAAGAGTTTCTCCTCAACCTACTGCACCTACTGAAGATATTATTTATGAAATTCCTTCGGGTATGATGGAGAAACTGCTAGCTAATCCTTATGCAGGAGATGGAACATTACATCCTGATATGCACCTAATCTATGTGGATGAAGTTTGTGGATTATTTAAGCTTGCAGGTATGCCCGAGGATGTTGTCAAGAAGAAGGTCTTCCCTTTATCTTTGAAGGGAAAGGAATTGACATGGTATAGGCTATGTGATGATATTGGATCATGGAACTACAACCGATTGAAATTGGGATTTCATCAGAAGTTTTATCCTATGCACGTGGTTCGTCGTGATCAGAATTATATATATAATTTTTGGCCTCGTGAAGGAGAAAGTATCGCTCAAGCTTTGGGAAGCTTAAGTCAATGTTATATTCATGCCCCAATCATGAGCTCTCAAGAGAAATTATTATTCAAATTTTTATCCTCAGTTTTCTCATAATGATCGATCCATGCTCGATACTTCTTGTATTGGTTCCTATATGAAGAAGGATATTGAATTCAAATTGGATTTATTGGAAAGAATTAAGTGCAACTCTGAAGATTCGGAACTCGGCGAAGGTAAAGAGTCAGGTATAAACATTAAGTTTGATTTGTTAAATCTTTTATGGATACCGATGCTTTTCGTGATTTTAGGTCTAAATATGGACTTGACTCTGAGATAGTAGCTTCTTTCTGTGAATATTTTGCTACTCATCTTGATCTCCCTAAGGATAAGTGGTTTAAATATCATCCTCACATTGAATTTAAAGTAGTTGAACCTATTAAAGTTGAAGAAGAAACTATTACTTATAATGTTGATCCTATTGTTCCTACTACTTATATTGGGAAACCACCTTTTCTGTTAGAATAAAGGATCATGCTAAAGCTTCAACTGTGGTTCGTAAGAGTTATACTAGAACACCTACACCACACGAGGAAATTAAAGTTGAACCTAGTATTGATATGGTTAAAGATCTCTTGGTTAATAATATTGATGGGCATGTTATTTATTTACGTGATGAAGCTACTAGAATTGCTAAACCCGATATGAAAGATAAACATAAACCTATTGTTGGCATGCCTGTTGTTTCTGTTAAAATAGGAGATCATTGATATTATGGCTTTTGTGATGTGGGTGCTAGTGTGAGTGCAATTCCTTATACTCTATATAAAGAAATTATGAATGATATTGCACCCGCTGAGATAAAAGACATTGATGTTACTATTAAGCTTGCCAATAGAGATACTATATCACCAATTGGGATTGTTAGAGATGTTGAAGTCTTGTGTGGGAAAATAAAATACCCTAATGATTTTCTTGTTGTTGCTTTTGTACAATTATATTTGGTAGACCCTTCTGTTGGGGAACGTAGCAGAAATTCAAAATTTTCCATCGTGTCACCAAGATCTATCTATGGAGAAACTAGCAACGAGGGGAAGGAGAGAGAGCATCTACATACCCTTGTAGATCGCTAAGCGGAAGCGTTCAAGAGAACGGGGTTGAAGGATTCGTACTCGTCGTGATCCAAATCACCGGAGATCCTAGTGCCGAATGGACGGCACCTCCGCGTTCAACACACGTACAACCCAGTGACGTCTCCCATGCCTTGATCCAGCAAGGAGAGAGGGAGAGGTTGAGGAAGGCTCCATCCAGCAGCAGCACAACGGCGTGGTGGTGATGGAGGCGTGGCAATCCTACAGGGCTTCGCCAAGCACCGCGGGAGAGGAGGAAGGAGAGAGGTAGGGCTGCGCCAGGGAGAGGTAAAACTCATGTGTTGGCAGCCCTCAAGACCTCAACTATATATAGGGGAGAGGGAGGGGGTTGCGCCCCCTCTAGGGTTTCCACCCCAAGGGGTGCGGCTGCCCCCAATCCCATCTAGGGTGGCGGCCAAGGGGGGGGGGAGAGGGGAAACTTGCCCCCCAAGTTAGGTGGGTGCGCCCCCTCCCCAAACCCTAGGCACCTTGGGCCCTTGTGGGAAGCGCACCAGCCCAGGGGCTGGTCCCTCCCACACTTGGCCCATGCAGCCTTCGGGCCGGGTGGCCCCACTTGGTGGACCCAGGACCCTCCGGTGGTCCCGATCGTTACCGATAAAACCGAAACTTTTAGGTGACCAAAACAGGACTTCCCATATATAAATCTTTACCTCCGGACCATTCCGGAACTCCTCATGACGTCCGGGATCTCATCCGGGACTCGAACAACATTCGGTAACCACATACAAACTTCCTTTATAACCCTAAGCGTCATCGAACCTTAAGTGTGTAGACCCTACGGGTTCGGGAATCATCTGAGACATGACCAGAGGCGTTCTCCGGTCAATAACCAACAGCGGGATCTGGATACCCTTGTTGGCTCCCACATGTTCCACGATGATCTCATTGGATGAACCACGATGTCAAGGACTCAATCGATCCCGTATACAATTCCCTTTGTCCAGGCGGTATTGTACTTGCCGAGATTTGATCGTCGGTATGCGATACCTTGTTCAATCTCGTTACCGGCAAGAATCTCTTTACTCGTTCCGTAACACATCATCCCGTGATCAACCCCTTGGTCACATTGTGCACATTATGATGATGTCCTACCGAGTGGGCCCAGAGATACCTCTCCGTCACACGGAGTGACAAATCCTAGTCTCGATTCGTGCCAACCCAACAGACACTTTCGGAGATACCTGTAGTGCACCTTTATAGCCACCCAATTCACGTTGTGACGTTTGGTACACCCAAAGCATTCCCTACGGTATCCGGAGTTGCACAATATCATGGTCTAAGGAAAAGATACTTGACATTAGAAAAGCTTTAGCATCTGAACTACAATCTTTGTGCTAGGCTTAGGATTGGGTCTTGTCCATCACATCATTACGCTAATGATGTGATCTCGATTTCAACGACATCCAATGTCCATGGTCGTGAAAGCTGTAACCATCTATTGATCAACGAGCTAGTCAACTAGAGGCTTACTAGGGACATGGTGTTGTCTATGTACCCACACATGTACCTGAGTTTCCTATCAATACAATTATAGCATGGATAATAAATGATTATCATGAACACGGAAATATAATGATAACTAATTTATTACTGCCTCTAGGGCATATTTCCAACACCTTCTTGAATGTTAATGCTAAGATAGACTGCGAGAAAGATATTGTCACTGTCGGTTTAGGGGATATGTCTCATGATTTTAATTTCTCTAAATTTCGTAGACAACCCCATGATAAAGAATTTCCTAGTAAGGATGAAATTATTGGTCTTGCTTCTATTGTCGTGCCTCCTACAGACCCCTTAGAACAATATTTGCTAGACCATGAAAATGATATGTTTATGAATGAAATAAGGGAAATAGATGAAGTATTCTTTAATCAAGGTCCTATTTTGAAACACCATTTGCCTATTGAAATCCTTGGAGATCCTCCTCCACCATAGGGTGATCCCGTGTTTGAGCTCAAACAATTACCTGATACTCTGAAATATGCTTATCTCTATGAAAACAATATATATCCTGTTATTATTAGTGCTAACCTTTCAAAGCATGAAGAAAAGAAATTATTGAAAACTCTAAAGAAGCACCGTGCCGCTATTGGATATACTCTTGAAGATCTTAACGGCATTAGTCCCACTCTATGTCAAAACAAAATAAAATTGGAGAAAGATGCTAAACCAGTTGTTGATCATCAACGACGGTTAAATCCTAAGATGAAAGAAGTGGTAAGAAATGAAATACTAAAGCTTCTGGAGGCAGGTATAATTTATCCTATTGCCGCTAGTCAATGGGTAAGCCTTGTTCATTGTGTCCCTAAGAAGGGAGGTATTAATGTTGTTCCTAATGATAAGAATGAATTGATTCCACAAAGAATTGTTACAGGTTATAGCATGGTAATTGATTTTCGCAAATTGAATAAAACTACTAGAAAAGATCATTACCCTCTACCTTTTATTGATCAAATGCTAGAAAGACTATCCAAACATACTCATTTTTGATTTCTAGATGGTTATTCTGGTTTCTCTCAAAAACCTGTGTCAAAAGATGATCAAGAGAAAACCACTTTTGCTTATAGACGTATGCCTTTTGGTTTATGCAATGCACCTGCTACCTTTCAATGATGTATGACTGGTATATTCTCTAGCACCGTTCGAAGCCGGTCGCAAACCCTTTAGTCCCGGTTGGTGTCTGCAACCGGGACTAAGGGTCCCATTAGAACCTGGACTGATGCCTGCGTTGCTCGAACAGAGACTAATGCTCACATTAATCTTTGGTTCGTAATGTGACTGGGACTATTGCTCCGATCCGGCTATGACGAAAGCCCTGTTTTCTACTAGTGCACCTATAGTGCTATGTCCGTGGCTCACGCTCATGTATTGCGTGAAAGTTGAGAAAGTTTGAGAACATAAAAATGTATGAAACAATTGCTTGGCTTGTCATCGGGGTTGTGCATGATTTGAATATTTTGTGTGCTGAAGATGGAGCATATCCAGGACTATATGATTTTGTAGGGATAGGCTTTCTTTGGCCATGTTATTTTGAGAAGACATAATTGCCTTGTTAGTATGCTTGAAGTGTTATTGTTTTTTATGGCAATATTAAAATTTTGTTTTGAATCATACGGATCTGAACATTCATGCCACAAGAAAAGAAATTACATGGATAAATATGTTAGGTAGCATTCCACATCAAAAAATTTGTTTTTATCATTTACCTACTCGAGGACGAGCAGGAACTAAGCTTGGGGATGCTTGATATGTCTCCAACGTATCTATAATTTTTTATTGTTCCATGCTATTATATTATCTGTTTTGGATGTTTTATATGCATTAATATGTTATTTTATATTATTTTTTGGACTAAATTAACCGAGAGCCCACTTCTATTTTCTGTTTTTCCTTGTTTTAGAGTTTCGCAAAAAGGAATACCAAACGGAGTCCAAACGGAATGAAACTTTCGCGATGATTTTTCTTGGACCAGAATACATCCAGAGGACTTGGAGTGCACGTCAGGGAAGCCACGAGGCACCCACAAGGTCAGAGGGCGCGCCCAGGGGGGTAGGGTGCACCCCCACCCTAGTGGGCCCCTTGTGACTCCACCGACCTATTTCTTCACCTATATATTCTGAAATATTCCAAAACAAATCAGCAGAACCAAAATACTTTTCCACCGCTGCAACCTTCTGTACTCGTGAGATCCCATCTAGGGGCCTTTTCCGGCGTCCTGTCGGAGGGGGATTCGATCACGAAGGGCTTCTACATCAACACCATTGCCTCTCTGATGAAGCGTGAGTAGTTTACCTCAGACCTAGGGGTCCATAGCTAGTAGCTAGATGGCTTCTTCTCTCCCTCTCTCTCTCTCTCTCTGATTCTCAATGCCATGTTCTCCTCGATGTTCTTGGAGATCTATCTGATGAAATACTCTTTTGTGGTGTGTTTGCCGAGATCCGATGAATTGTGGATTTATGATCAGCTTATGTATGAATATTATTTGAATCTTATCTGAATTCTTATATGCATGATTTGATATCTTTGCAAGTCTCTTCAAACTATCGATTTGGTTTGGCCAATTAGATTGGTTTTTCTTGCAATGCGAGAAGTGCTTAGCTTTGGTTCAATCTTGCGGTGCTCGATCCTAGTGACAGAAGGGGAACCGACACGTACTGTATTGTTGCCATCGAGGATAACAAGATGGGGTTTTCATCATATTGCTTGAGTTTATCCCGCTACATCATGTCATCTTTCTTAATGCGTTACTCTGTCCTTATGAACTTAATACTCTAGATGCAGGCAGGAGTCGCCGGATGTGTGGAGGAATAATAGTAGATGCAAGCAGGAGTCGATCTACTTGATACAAATGTGATGCCTATATTCATGATCATTGCCTTAGATATCATCATAACTTTGCGTTTTTCTATCAATTGCTCGGCAGTAATTTGTTCACCCACCGTAACATTTTTTATCTTGAGAGAAGCCTCTAGTGAAACCTATGGCCCCCGGGTCTATTTTCCATCATATAAGTTTCTAATCTATAACTTTAGTTTCCAATTTACTTCCTTTGCAATCTTTTACTTTCCGTTCCATAAACCAAAAATACCAAAAATATTACTTTACCGTTTATCCATCTCTATCGGATCTCACTTTGCAAATAACCGTGAAGGGATTGACAACCCCTTTATCGCATTGGGTGCAAGTTGGTGTTTGTTTGTGGTATTCAGTGACTTGTGCGTTGTCTCCTACTGGATTGTGTAACATCCAAAAATTCTAAATTTTGGAATGTTATTACAAATAGATAGTTTTGGTTGATTGTTTGATTGATTGACTGAAAGTGAGTGAATTCGAAACTTTTTGAAAGTTAAATGAGAGGGAATAAAAGGACTTTCCCAAACTTTCATTTTGCATTTTATGCTCTCCGTGAATTCAAATTCTTTTCATCACAAAACCCAGGAGAGAAGATGACATGACTTCTTCCATTTATTTAAATGACAAGGGGTGTTGAAAAATATTTGAATTTCATTTGGAAACTATTTCAAATTCTTAAACTTCATGCAACTCAATGATTTTCACGAGCGAAGATAAAATGACTTCTTCAAAGTATATGAAATATGAGTTGGGAGTTTCAAAGAAATAAATTCAAAGTTATTTTGAATTTATTTTCAATTTGGAGTTATTTGAGTTTTATTCAAATTATTTTTCTCCAAAAATAAAATATATGGAAAATAGGGTAACATGATTCCCTACATCAGAAAATTGGAGAGAAATAAATTTGAATTAATTTTGGTATTTTAAAAATGATTTTTATTGGATTTTATTGGACCAGTAGCACTGTTTGAATTATTTAAATTTTTCTGTATTTTATTTGAAGCTAGAATAAAGTTCATCTTGTAGGAAATCTTTTTCTAAAAATTTTGATATATTATATGCCTATATAATATTTCTATTTATTTTATTTTATTATTTTTGTTATTTATTAAAAAACCCTTTCCATGGCTGGCGGCCCGATAGCCAACCCGGCGAACCACGGCCCAGACCCGGCTTGGCGTCCCGAGCTCAGCCAGGACCCCGCGCCGCCGCCACGCCGCGCCGCCGTCGCCGCCCGGAATCGCGCGTCGCCTCGCGCCCCCTCCCAGCGCAACCCGCGCCGCCTCTCCGCCCCTCCATAAATACCGGAGCGCCGCCCCGGATCCCCCTCTCTCTCCTCGCCTCACGCCGCCTCGACCGCATCTCGCCGTCGCCGTCGTCGACGAGATCCGCCGCCGTCGCGTCCCGTTCCGCCCGCCGCCCGAGTGCTTAAGCGCCGCCATCGTCTTCCTCGCCCGCGCCGCCCCTCTGACTACTCCGTCGTCGCCGCCCGATGCCGAGTCGTTGCCCGTTCCTGCCCGCCGCCGCCGTCTTTTTCCTCGCCGCCGACGACCTGCCGCCGCGGTAACCGCCGTCGCCCCTCCTCACCGTCAGATCTGGATCCAACGATCCAGATCATTCTATTTTTTTTCTCCCCGAACCGTTTTGTTTTATTTAGAGAACGTTCGCTGGTTAGGTATAGGAAACGAACGTTCACTTTTTAGTTTTTTCTTTTTCTGTTATTTTCGGCCAAGGGCCTATCTGTGAATACTTTTTCTACAGATTAGTCCCTGATTTTCAAACGACCATAACTTTTTACTCGTTAGTCCAAATTAAACGAAACTAACGCCCACTTCTTAGTTATGATCCCCTCTTTCCAGTAATCCAACTCAAACATGTTTTTGAAAGTTTTAAAATTTGAATTCAAACAGATTTGTATTTGAACTTCGTTTGATCATAACTTGAGTTTCGTAACTCCGATTTAGTTGATTCTTTTTGCAAATCGAAGCTCTTGACCTAAACTTTCTGATAAGGCAAAATTCACATAGTTTTGGTATTTTTAGAAATTGTTTTATGTTGCAAGAGTTATTTGCTTGGTTTTGATGTTTTCTGAATCGTTTTCTTCGTTCGACCCGAGCTTTTGAGTGATTGCTTATGTGTGGTTACTATTGCTTGATTACGATAGATTGACCGGAGTGTGACGAGTAGAACTATCAAGAGTTTTGAGTGTGAATCATCTTCATTAACATTGCAGGCAAGTTCACACTTTGATCACACCCCTTACTACCCAGTTTTATTGCATTAGATCAATCCTCAAACATTGCATGATTAGGATCTAATTAAATTGTGGGATGGGAAGTAGTTGAGGTAGTACCTGTTACCTATTTTATTACCAAACCCTTGGCAGTTACTTCTACGTTTGCTTATTATGCCATGCTATGCTAGTAGACGTGGATTGGGTGAGTGTATCCATGACAGATGTAAGATTGTTAATTAATGGTTTATCTAAGGTGGCAACTTAAACACACATCCGGGTGGATTGAGGTACCTGGTTTCCAGATTTGCCTGCTTTTCTTGGACCGCCACCGGGCTCAAAGGGATCATGAGATTATTCATGCTAGAAACATTCGTGTGCAGCCACAAGCCATTATGGGCTCTGGCATAGTTGATTAAGTCGTGCGAACTCTTACGGGTAGGCTAGCAGATGTAGGGGAAAGTAGGTGTACCGGTCTACCCATACGTAAGGTGCTAGCGCTTCCGAAAGACTATGTCTCGGTCATCCGTTTCTCAAACATCATGTAGTGCGAGAAATTCAATGGAGGCGATCGAGTCTTGTGGGGAAAAGTGTACAAACCTCTGCAGAGTGTACAAACTAATCATGATTAGCCGTGTCCCCGGTTATGGACATCTTGAGTATCTAGTACTTGGATTATCAAGTGAATCTCATCACGTTACTTAAATAATTTGTTGGGTTAATGATGATTAATTGGGATTGAGAATGCTGTCAACCATTCTCAATGTTTAACAACCACCATGATAGTTAAATAAATTTATTCCTTTGTAGTAGGGAAAAATTGGCTTTACGCCAAACTGTAACCATAGAGCTTTCCACCATCCATATATGCATGTAGTATAGGCTTATTCTTTCATTACTCTCTATGTGTTACATTGCCAGCATATTCCATGTGCTCACCCGTTTTCGGGCTGCAACTTTTCATGTTGTAGACTTTTCAGACGACGAGTAAGTGATACGTTAGGGTTACGATTTCTACACTCAACTTTGCCGTTGGTGTTGATGGGAATCCACAACCTTGTTGCTTCTGCTATATTTTTGGATTGAGGTAATATTATTTACGTTATTTATACATGTGATTTACCTCTGTTATAAATCCTCGAGTACTGTGTGTGTCAGCAGACCGATCCAGGGATGACACTTAAGCACAGAGACTTGATCCATTAGGGTCGGGTCGCTACAGATTGATACCTTGGTTCTCAAAACTGAGGGAAATACTTACTGTACTTTGCTGCATCACCCTTTCCTCTTCAAGGGAAAACCGACGGAAGCTCAAGAGGTAGCAGTTACCCTCAACCTACTGCACCTACTGAAAATAATGAATATGAAATTCCTTGGTATGATAGAACAACTGCTAGCTAATCCTTATGTAGGAGATGGAACCAAACATCCTGATATGCACGTGATATATGTGGATAAAATTTGTGGATTGTTTAAGCTTGTAGGTTTATCCGGAGATGAAACTAGGAAGAAGGTTTTCCCTTTATCTTTGAAGGGAAAAGCATTGGCATGTTATAGGCTATGCGATGATATCAAATCTTGGAACTAGAATCGATTGGAATTGGAGTTCCATCAAGAAAATTATCCTATGCATCTAGTTCATTGTGATCGGAATTATATATATAATTTTTGGCCTCATGAAGGAGAAAGTATCGCTCTAGCTTGGGGGAGGCTTAAGTCAATGTTATATTCATGCCCCAATCATGAGCTCTCAAGAGAAATTATTATTCATAATTTTTATGCTCAACTTTCTCATAATGATCGATCCACGCTTGATACTTCTTGTGCTGGTTCTTTTATGAAGAAAACTATTGAATTCTGGTGGGATCTCTTAGAAAGAATTAACCGCAACTATGAAGATTGGGAACTTGACGAAGGTAAAGCGTCAGGTATTAAGCTTAATTATGATTGTGTTAAATCTTTTATTAATACCGATGCTTTACAAAAGTTTAGCAATAAATATGGACTTGACTCTGAGATAGTAGCCTAAAGAGAAGTGGTTTAAATATCACCCACCTATTAAGGAAGAAATGAAAGAACCGGTAATAGCTAAATATGAAACTATAATTTATAATGTTGATCCAGTTGTTCCTACTGGTTATATTCAAAAATCACCTTTCCCTGTTAGGATGATGGAACATGCTAAAGTTTCAACTTTAGTCAATAAAAGTTACATTAGAACACCTAAACCAGCTGAAAAAATAAAGGTAGAACCTAGTGTTGCTTTGATTAAAGATCTCCTGGAAGAAAATATAGATGGGCATGTTATTTACTTCTAGTTGCTAGAATTGCCAAACCCGATAAAAAGGATAAACAAAGACCCGTTGTTGGCTTTTGTTGTCTCAATTAAAATAGGAGATCACTATTATCATGGTTTATGTGACATAGGTTCTAGCGTGAGTGCTATTCCTTTTACATTATATCAAGAAATTATGAATGATATAACACCCGCTGAAATAGAAGACATAGATGTTACTATTAAACTTGCTAACAGAGACACCATCACACCACTTGGGATTGCTAGAGATGTTGAAGTCTTGTGTGGGAAAATAAAATACCCTACTGATTTCCTTGTTCTTGGTTCCCCACAAGATGAATTTTGTCACATTATCTTTGGTAGACCTTTCTTGAACACCATTAATGCTAAAATAGATTGTGAGAAACAATCTGTCGGTGTTAGTTTTGGTGATGAGTCTCACGAGTTTAATTTTTCCAAGTTTAGTAGAAAACCTCATAAAAAAGAATTGCCTAGTAAGGATGAAATAATTGGTCTGCTTCTATTGTTGTACCTCCTACTGATCCTCTAGAACAATATTTGCTAGACCATGAAAATGATTTGCATATGCATGAAAGAAATGAAATAGATAAGATGTTCTTTGAACAACGTCCTCTGCTTAAATACAATTTGCTTATTGAAACTCTAGGAGGTCCTCCTCCACCTAAAGGTGATCCTATGTTTGAATTAAAACAATTGCCAGACACTTTGAAATATGCTTATCTTGATGAGAAGAAGATATATCCTGTTATTATTAGTGCTAACCTTTCAGAACATGAAGAGGAAAGATTATTCAAAGTTCTAAGGTAGCACCGAGCTGCTATTGGATATACTCTTGATGATCTGAAGGGAATTAGTCCCACTCTATGTTAGCACAAGATTAATATGGAACCTGATGCTTAACCCGTTGTTGATCACTGCTACCTCTTGAGCACTGCGTTGGATTTCCTTGAAGAGGAAAGGATGATGCAGCAAAGTAGCATAAGTATTTCCCTCAGTTTTTGAGAACCAAGGTATAAATCCAGTAGGAGTCTACGCGCGAGTCCCTCGTACCTACACAAAGCAAATAACTCCTCGCAACCAACGCGATTAGGGGTTGTCAATCCTTTCACGATCACTTACGAGAGTGAGATCTGATATAGATGATAGATAATATTTTTGGTATTTTTGTGATAAAGATGCAAGGTAAAAATAAAAGCAAAGTAAAAAAGCAAAGGCAATAATAAAGTGATGGAAGATTAATATGATTGAGATAGACCCCGGGGCCATAGGTTTCACTAGTGGCTTCTCTCAAGAGCATAAGTATTCTAAGGTGGGTGAACAAATTACTGTTGAGCAGATAGAATTGAGCATAGTTATGAGAATATCTAGGTATGATCATGTATATAGGCATCACGTCCGAGACAAGTAGACCGACTCCTGCCTGCATCTACTACTATTACTCCACACATCGACCGCTATCCAGCATGCATCTAGAGTATTAAGTTCATGAAAACAGAGTAACGCCTTAAGCAAGATGACATGATGTAGAGGGATAAATTCATGCTATATGATAAAAACCCCATCTTGTTATCCTCGATGGCAACAATACAATACGTGCCTTGCTGGCCCTCATCCTTTGGGAAAGGACACCGCAAGATTGAACCCAAAGCTAAGCACTTCTCCCATTGGAAGAAAAACTAATCTAGTAGGCCAAACCAAACTGATAATTCGAAGAGACTTGCAAAGATAACCAATCATACATAAAAGAATTCTGAGAAGATTCAAATATTGTTCATAGATAATCTTGATCATAAACCCACAATACATCGATCTCAACAAACACACCGTAAAAATAAGAGTACATAGAAAAGATCTCCACGAGAGTGGGGGAGAACATTGTATTGAGATCCAAAACGAGAGAAGAAGCCATCTAGCTACTAACTATGGACCCGAAGGTCTGAGGTAAACTACTCACACTTCATCGGAAGGGCTATGATGATGATGTAGAAGCCCTCCGTGGTGGATGCCCTCTCCGGCGGAGCTCCGGAACAGGCCCCAAGATGCGATCTCGTGGGTACAGAAGGTTGCGGCGGTGGAATTAGGTTTTTGGCTTCAGATTCGATCGTTTGGGGGTACGGAGGTATATATAGGAGGAAGAAGTACGTCGGTGGAGCAACATGGGGCCCACGAGGGTGGAGGGCGCGCCCTGGGGGGGGGGGGGGTAGGCGCCTCCCCTACCTCGTGCCCTACTTGAAGCTTCCTTGACTTAGGGTCCAAGTCTCCTGGATCACGTTGGGTGAGAAAATCACGTTCCCGAAGGTTTCATTCTGTTTGGACTCCGTTTGATATTTCGTTTCTTCAAAACTCTGAAATAGGCAAAAAACAGCAATTACGAAATTTGGGCCTCCGGTTAATCGGTTAGTCCCAAAAGTAATATAAAAGTGGAAAATAAGGCCCAATATTGTCCAAAACAGTAGATAATATAGCATGGAGCAATAAAAAATTATAGATACGTTGGAGACGTATCAATCACCAACATCGGTTAACTCCGAAGATGAAAGAAGTGGTGAGAACGGAAATATTAGAACTTCTGGAAGCAGGTATAATCTATCCTATAGCTGATAGTAGATGGGAAGTCCTATTCATTGTGTCCTTGAGAAAGGAGGTATCACTACTGCAAGATGCTACTAACGCAACACTACGATCAGAGACCCTTCGAGAAACTGTGTGCGATGCCATAATCGCAAACGGTGCTGTATGAAAACCATCAAAAAGGGTGAAAACATTTGCGATGGAGGATGCATTAAACACGGTTCAGATTTTAGTTGCGCGTGCGATCTAGGGCATACGGTTCAGTCGAATGAAATGTTTACGATGAGGCGGAACAAAAGAAACGGGCGGCCTAATGAAGGCGTGTACGATATAGAGCATACGGTTCACTCGGATGAACTGTTTGTGATTAGGCAACAGAAAAGAAACGGGCAGCCAGATGAAGGTGTGTGCGATATAAAGCATATGGTTCACTCGGATGAACTGTTTGTGATTAGGCAATACAAAAGAAACGGTCAACCAGATCAAGGTGTGTGTGATTGAGGGCATACGCTTCAGAAGGATTAACCTTTGCGATTAGGCAACAGAACAGAAACGGGTAATCCAGATCAAAGTGTCTGCGATTGATGGCATACACTTCACATGGATGAACTATTTGCGATTAGCCACAACAAACTGAAACAGTTAGATAGATCAATGTGTGTGTGCTAGACGGGCACACCCATTCTAATTAAAAGACGTGTGCTGACATTGCCTATTGCGGTGCACCCTATGGTGCAAAGGCCACGTACGCGGGCGAGAAGGCGTACGTGCCCATGTTACGCCTTTCGGGAATAGTGCCACACTTATAACCGTCAGTAAATTTTGAGCATGCATCCCATCACATTCCAAATTGCAAACCTGTTCACACCGATCAAAACCTAAACAGTTTCCCACTTAGGAGCGACATTACGCCGGTTATAAATACTACTACTCCAAGATGACTGCACATTCCTACTCAACTCCTCATCCACGAAAAGTCAAAAACAAACAAGTCATTCATCATCGTTCCCTTGCGTCCGCCATGGCCAGCGTGAGTTCTGGGTCGAGAGATTGCGACCAGTAAGAGGCGAGCCTGGAAGCGGGAGCACGAGAGATGTCCCGCCTCGCCGCGGTAGCAGCCAACATGTCCCGCCGCATGGCAGCAGCAGCAGAGAGGTCCCGCCGCGCCGCCGAAGTAGCACGAAGGACCCACCGCGTCGTCGATGCAGTAGACTGGTCCGGCCGC
The DNA here is from genome assembly GCA_021605145.1 of Aegilops bicornis. Taxonomy (NCBI): domain Eukaryota; kingdom Viridiplantae; phylum Streptophyta; class Magnoliopsida; order Poales; family Poaceae; genus Aegilops; species Aegilops bicornis. Next base: position 611,488,447 of record CM038674.1, on the reverse strand, counting down.
GCCGCGGAAGAAGAAGAGATGTCCCGTCGCGCCGCGAATGCAACAAAGATGTCCTCCCTTGTTGCGGCGGCCTGGGAAAATGCCTCGCGGGCAGGCGAGGACTCTTACAGGCGCATGTCTGCCCTCGTTCATAGGCAGATGGATCAGATCTCCAGGTGGGCGAGGTTGCAGGATGACCTGCAAGCCTCATTTGAACAGTCTACCGACGTCATCCGGCAACTGAATGAGAGCAATGCTAAGCTCCGGGCCGAGCTCGACCTGCTGAGGGCAAAGATCGTCGGAGGTGCGGAGCAGCAGGAGCAGACCACTGCCTTGTTGAAGGGGACCAGCGTCATCGTCGAGAAACTTATGGCTGCTGGAGGTTTCCGTGGATGCTCTCAAGCAGTATCTTGAGGACAAGAAAGAGCTTGTCACCGCTCGCCGCGGAGACTAGTTCCCGCAGCCTGCAGCAATGCATCAAGAAAGTAGAGATCAGCGAGCTAGATCATTGTCTTCCTTCTTCTTTTGCCCTTGTGTATTTCGGGCGTTGCCGCATGTGGATTTTTTTAATTATGTTCCTAAATATGTAAGACAATTATTATCCACTGAAATCGTCCTTATATTCATCATGCTTGCTATAAGTCGCAGTCGATGCTATATAGGTCCGTCGGATATTACATCAAGATCCGTGCAAAAGTTTGTTTTCAGATTTTTATTTTTCTCTCTTAAATCTCAGTCCAGTGATACATATAGCCACGCCGTAGAACAGGTGCTTGGGCGCCATTAATGGAGATGTTGGGAGGGTGGTGCGCGTCGAGGAGCGGTCAAAGGGCTCTCCTCCCGATGAGCACGCGCAGGGGTCTGATCGCACGCCTCCCGTACTCAAATAGCTACCCCGCACGACACCTCCTAGCCAATAAAAAAAGGGGACGCGTGGCTTCACGTAATTGGTAAGTCGAACGCCCATGGTTTCAATAATACTTGTGTTTCCGATTTGTAACGTGACAGCACTTGTTCCAAAATGACTTTGTTGAATGTTAATGTGTGGGCCTTTGCAAATTGGACAGAAAAATTACCACAACATGTTGGTGCCATGTCATGAGACCATGCCAAGTTTCATGATTTTCAGGCGTGCTTTGAAATTACAGGAATTAAAAAAATCAAGTTTCTCAATCTTTCTGGCCGAGCCACGACGCCCAGATGTTTGAATTTCACTCCCATCTCTTGCATGGGACCTAGAAATTCACCCAAGGAGACACATGTGATTTTTCAAACAACTTTGATGCACTGGAGCATGTGCTTGTAGTTCAAATTTGAATTATGCACACTGAATGCCCAGAAAATCAATTAATATATAAAGAAGGCCAAACGAACCCGGAATAATTCCAAAATTTAGCACGGTACTTCTATTTGGTCTAATCTACTTTGTAAAAAAAATAAGGAGGGAGAAGGCAGTGTAGGTATGTCGTTTCGCACACGGAGGTGACACGTTCCCTCTCGGAACCACGAGCCTTCTTGAGGAAAGCTCCGGTTTGCCAGAAGCTTACACCAAAGCTTGTCCCAATTCGGCCAAAAATATTACCGCAACATGTTGGTGCCATGTCATGGGACCACGCCAATTTTCATGATTTTCACGCGTGTTTTGGAATTACAGGAATTCAAAATCCAAGTTTATCAATCTTTCCGGCTGACCCATGACGCACAGATGTTTGAATTTCACTCCCATCTCTTGCATGGGACCTAGAAATTCACCCAAGGACACACATCTGATTTTTCAAACAACTTTGGTGCACTGGAGCATGTGCTTATAGTTCAAATTTGAATTATGCTAATTGAATGCCCAGAAACTCAATTAATGTATAAAAAAGGGGAAACGAGCCCGGAATAATTTCAAAATTTAGCACGGTACTTCTATTTGGTCTAATATAGCTGTGTAAAAAAATAAGGCGGGAGAAGGCAGTGTACGTATGTTGTTTCGCACACGGAGGTGACACGTTCCCTCTCGGAACCACGAGCCTTCTTGAGGGAAGCCCCAGTTTGCAAGAAGCCTACACCAAAGCTTGTCCCAATTCGGCCAAAAATATTACCGCAGCATGTTGGTGCCATGTCATGACACCATGTAGCCACGACGCCCAGATGTTTGAATTTCACTTCCATCTCTTGCATGGGATCTAGAAATTCACCCAAGGACACACATGTGATTTTTCAAACAACTTTGGTGCACTGGAGCATGTGCTTGTAGTTACAATTCGAATTATGCACATTAAATGCTAGAAACTCAATTAATGTATAAAAAAGGCGAAACGAGCCCGAAATAATTCCAAATTTTAGCACGATACTTATATTTGGTCTAATCTAGATGTGCAAAAAAATTAAGGCGGGACAAGGCAGTGTACGTATGTCGTTTCGCACACGGAGCTGACACGTTCCTTCTCGGAACCACGAGCCTTCTTGAGGGAAGCTCCGGTTTGCAAGGAGCTTACACCAAAGCTTCTCCCAATTCGGCCAAAAAAATTACCGCATCATGTTCGTGCCATGTAATGAGACCATGCCAAGTTTCATGATTTTCAGGCGTGTTTTGGAATTACAGGAATTAAAAAAACCAAGTTTGTCAATATTTTCGGCCGAGCCACGACGCCCAAATGCTTTAATTTCACTCACATCTCTTGCATGGGACCTAGAAATTCACCCAAGGACACACATGTGATTTTTCAAACAACTACGGTGCACTGGAGCACGTGCTTGTAGTTCAAATTTGAATTATGCACATTAAATGCCCGAAAATTCAATTAATGTATAAAAAAGGCCAAACGAAGACGGTATAATTTTCCAAAATTTAGCACGATACTTCTATTTGGTCTAATCTGTGTGTGTAAAAAAATTAAGGCGGGAGAAGGCAGTGTACGTATGTCGTTTCGCACACAGAGGTGACACGTTCCCTCTCAGAACCAGGAGCCTTCTTGAGGGAAGCTCCGGTTTGCAAGAAGCTTACACCAAAGCTTGTCCCAATTCGGCCTAAAAAATTACTGCAGCATGTTGGTGCCATGTCATGACACCATGCCAAGTTTCATAATTTTCAGACATGTTTTGGATTTACAGGAATGAAAAAACCAAGTTTCTCAATCATTCCGGCTGAGCCACGTCACCCAGATTTTTGAATTTTATTCCCATTTCTTGCATGAGACCTATAAATTCACCCAAAGACGCACATGTGATTTTTCAGCAAACTTTGGTGCATTGAAGCATGTGCTTGTAGTTCAAATTTGAATTATGCACATTAAATGCCCAGAAACTCAATTAATGCATAAAATGCCAAACGAACCGGAATAATTCCAAATTTAAACACGACACTCATGTACTAGTTGCATGTTCAGCAGACGTAAATGTTACGGCAATTCAAACACCATCCTTTCCCTCCGTAACACCATTTTGTCTTTCAAAACATAATGAAAAAAATCAGGTATACCACAAACAGTTTACTAGAAAGAATAAATCGGGGATGCGATATAAAATATCTTGGCGCACCGTCTTGTGCGGCTTACGCAGGAAGCTTCATCGCTCATCGTCCACCGCCTCGCTTGAACCACACTTGCGATGCGAGTTTCTCATGGCACCGAGCGAATTTTTTTGCCACCGCGGAAATATCTATCTCCCCCCCCCCACCCACCAACCAAAAGCCACAATTCCACAGTTCCTCCATGCTTTCCAAGTTCAAACCTTCACTGCTGCTTACTGGCAGCTCAGCCTCCTCGCTGGGGACCCTTCTTCTTGCAGCGCCGCCTCCTCGCCGGCTACCCTTCTTCTTGCAGCACCACCTCCTCGCCGGCGACCCTTCTTCTTGCAGCGCCGCCTCCTCGCCGGTGAACCTTCTTCTTGCTGCGCGGCCTCCTCGCCCCGACCCTTCTTCTTGCTACGCGGCCTCGTCGATATGGTCAGGTAATCCACACCCCACCCACACCATCCTCCTCCTTTCCCGTCCCACATGCCCCGACTGACGGGGCGACACCTTCCACCGAAATCACTGCCACCTCCTCCAATTAAGCGCCGCCCACAGTCATTTTACACACAGTATAATGTGGAGCTGAGTAGCATGCGCCGCACGCGCGAACGAGGTCGCTATGGCTGACATGCGTGTTGTCCACCGATCTTGGAGGAGCACCTCATCTTCGAGGCCACCGTCGACACCGCCGCGCGGTTGTCTACTTTAAAATACAGTTCTTGATGTTTTCTCGAGGCCACCGCCAGTGCCTTCTAGTGATTTGTCCTCTGTAATGTTAATATGCAATCGGATCTTCAGTTAACAGTTTGGTCCAACAATTGCTACATTTTGTAGTACTGTTCTCAAGCATTCTTTGCATTGTTAACTGTCTTATCTTCTAGTACGTGTTTCTATTCTGCAATGCCGTGCTCAGTTAACTATTTTGGTTCATTTGGTCTGCTGTCCATTTAAGCTGTTTGGTCGATTCTGCAATTTGATTTTCATTTGCTGTGGGTACAATTTTGTATTGTTATGCATGTGACACCAATCGAATTTGGTTATGCATAATACATATTCTATCGATAGTATGGCAACTATCAGTTAACTTGATCAAGATCTTCCTTATGTGTGTTGCAGGGAAACAATGGGAGACACTGCGGTTTACCATCGAGGTTTGTTCAAGCAGGGTCCTTTGGCTAATAGCACATTATTGTGCAGTTGTAGGAATCATTCTAATATTTAGGTTTCTTACAATTTGGTCTTGCACATGTAGGTCCTGCTGTCAAACGCTTAGACCCACTGTTCGACCCATTTTGCATATGGGGAAATGAGATGTCCATGAATATCAATCAAGTCAACAAACTCAGAAAGATTGTTAGGATGAAGAAACTTGCGACGAATAACATCAAGATCTTTGTTTGCACAATGAAGAAGACATCAGTCAACTATAGGATGGTACAAACTCTTTTACCTTGTTTTTATCCCTTGCGCCATTTCAAAATTTACAACAACGATTTATGCATAGCTTTGTTTTCAGTACTTTTCAAAGCAGTGCACCGATGATTACCTCTCAAACCACCTTCATGGTCAAGAGGCGAGGAAGGTATTCATTCAACACCCATGGTACAATATTGAAGTCTTCTTTGAAGAGGACGAAGGTTGGGCGGGCAATTATCCATAGCCACCGGCCTAAAGTTGCAAGGACATTCAACATCACTTTGAAGGCTCAATATTTGCCTTCGTCATAGCTTTCGAGATGAGATTCATCTGTCTATTAACAGTGTATGATGATACTTTCCAAAGGTTTTTGATGTTGCATGTGAAGCTTGGTGCTACTGTGTAATGGCGTAACTGAGTGCCAAAGCTATCTGATGTAATTCAATTATGAAATCCTAGTTGCTTTTATATGGATATGAAATATCTGGCGTGTTTTATAAGAAATATCAGTTTGATTAGTACATGGATTATCAATAATAGGCTAATTACCCTGCTTATTGGGGTTTTCTATTGCAAACGGTTACTCAGACAACACCGTGGGTGATGAACTCAAACAACCCGCACGGTTTCTAGAAAGTAGGCGTGTTCGATCAACTAACAACCACACACGGCTTCCGGCAGCGAACTGTTTGCGTTAGGCCACCTTGCGCACACGTTTCCGCACAAAGAACTGTGTGGGATGTACATACCTACGGAAACGATTTTCTGGGATTCACCGTGTGGGATGTACATACATACGGAAATGATTTACAGGATTCACCGTGTGGGATGAACATACCTACGGAAATAATTTCTGGGATTCACTGTGTGGGATGTACATACCTACGGAAATGATTTCTGGGATTCACCGTGTGGGATACGCATACCTACGGAAATGATTTTTGGGATTCACCTGTGGGATGTACATACCTACGGAAATGATTTCTGGGATTCACCGTGTGGGATGTACATATCTACCGAAATGATTGGGTTTCCATGCCTCGCCCGATCTCACACGACCCCAGCATGGGTCCCATGAGGGCCTATCCCCGACGATTTCTGGGTCGTGTGGGAAGGACCCCCCTATCGCCCACACTGACTTGGCGACAGTTCCAAATGCCGTCGCAGAAAGGGTTTTAAACCGTTTGTTTAGGACCGACGCGCACCAGTGTGTTACCGTTGTTCCTAATGATAAGAATGAACTTATTTCATAAAGAATTGTTACAGGTTATAGAATGGCAATTGATTTTAGAAAATTAAACAAAGCAACTAGAAAAGAGCATTACCCTCTGCCTTATATTGATCAAATGCTAGAAAGATTATCTAAGCACACACATTGTTGCTTCCTTGACGGATATCCTGTTTTTTCTCAAATACCTGTTTCTCAGCCTGATCAAGAAAATACCACTTTTACTTGTCCTTTTGGAACTTATACTTATATACGTATGCCTTTTGGTTTATGCAATGCACCTGCTACTTTTCAAAGATGCATGACTGCTATATTCTCTAACTTTTGTGAAAAGATTGTTAAGGTTTTCATGGATGACTTTTCTGTAAGGAAGTCTTTTGATGATTGTTTAAGCAATCTTGATCGAGTCTTGCAGAGATGTGAACAAACAAATATTGTCTTGAATTGGGAGAAGTGCCACTTTATGGTTAACGAAGGTATTGTTTTGGGCCATAAAATTTCTAAAAGAGGTATTGAGGTGGACAAAGCTAAGGTTGATGCAATTGAGAAAAGGCCATGTCCTAAAGATATCAAAGATAACCGTAGTTTCATTGGTCATGTTGGTTTCTATAGGAGACTTATCAAAGACTTTCTAAAATTTCTAGGCCTCTTACAAATCTTTTGCAAAAGGATATTCCTTTTTTTATGATGATTGTTTAGAAGCCTTCGAAACACTCAAGAAATCCTTAATCTCTGCACCTATTGTTCAACCACCTGATTGGAACTTGCCTTTTAAAATTATGTGCGATGCTAGTGATTATGCTGTTGGTGATGTTCTAGGACAAAGAGTTGATAAAAAACTGAATGTTATTCATTACGCTAGTAAAACTCTTGATAGTGCTCAACGGAATTATGCTACTACTGAAAAATAATTTCTAGCAGTGGTGCTTGCTTGTGATAAATTTAGATCCTATATTGTAGATTCAAAAGTTATTGCCCACATCGATCACGCTGCTATAAAATATCTTATGAAAAGAAAAGATGCTAAGCCTAGGCTTATTCGATGGATTCTCTTGCTACAAGAATTTGATTTGCATATCACTGATAGAAAAGGAGCTGAGAAGCCCATAGCTGATAACTTGTCTAGGCTTGAAAATTTTCTTGATGACCCACTTCCTATTGATGATAGTTTCCATGATGAGCAGTTAGCTGCAATAAATGTTTCTCATAACACCCCTTGGTATGCTGACTATGCTAATTACATTGTTGCTAAATATTTACCACCTAGCTTTACTTACCAACAAAAGAAAAAAATCTTATATGATTTAAGACATTACTTTTGGGATGACCCACATCTTTATAAAGGAGGAGTAGATGGTATTATTACATATTGTGTACTTGAGCATGAACAGGGACAAATCCAACAGAAATGTCACTCCAAAACTTATGAAGGATATCATGCGGGAGATAGGACTGCTCACAAGTTATTGTAATCTGGGTTTTATTGGCCTACTCTCTTCAACGATGCTCCTAAGTTCGTCTTATCGTGTGATGAATGTCAAAGAATATGTAATATCGGTAAGCGTGAAGAAATACCTATGAATTATTCACTTGCTGTTGAAACATTTGATGTTTGGGGATTTGATTAAATGGGACCTTTTCCTTCCTCTAATGGGTATACTCATATTTTGGTTGCTGTTGATTATGTTACTAAGTGGGTAGAAGCTATTCCAACTAGTAGTGATGATCACAAGACCTCTATTAAAATGCTTAAGGGAGTTATTTTCCCAAGTTTGGAGTCCCTAGATGTTTAATGACTGATGGTGGTTCACACTTTATTCATGGCGCTTTCCGTAAAATGCTTGCCCAGTATGATGTTAACCATAGAATTGCATCACCCTATCATCCTCAGTTTAGTGGTCAAATTGAACTTAGCAATAGAGAAATAAAATTAATTTTACAGAAGACTGTCAATAAGTCCCGGAAGAGTTGGTCTAAAAAATTAGATGATGCACTTTGGGCTTATAGATCAACATATAAAAATCCTATGGGTATGTCTCCTTATAAAATGGTTTATGGAAAAGCTTGTCATTTGCCTCTGGAGTTAGAACATAAAGCTTATTGGGAAATTAAAGAACTCAACTATTATTTCAAACTTGCTGGTGAAAAGAGGTTATTTGATATTAGCTCATTAGATGAATGGAGAACCCAAGCTTATGAAAATACCAAGTTATTTAAAGAAAAAGTTAAAAGATGGCATGATAAAAGAATCCAAAAGCGTGAGTTCAAAGTTGGAGAATATGTCCTTTTGTACAACTCTCATTTTAGATTCTTTGCAGGAAAACTCCTCTCCAAATGGGAAGGACCCTATCTTATCGAGGAGTTTTATCGATCTGGAGCTATCAAAATAAATAATGCCGAAGGTACTTACCCAAAAGTTGTTAATGGGCAACGAATAAAACATTATATCTCAGGTACGCCGATTAATGTTGAAAGCAATATTATCCAAACTATCACACCGGAAGAACACATAAAGGAAACCTTCAGAACACTTCAGAATCGTGAAAAAGAGGAGGTACGTGATACGGTAAGTAAACGGACTCCGAAAAATCTACAAAAATATTTGCCGTCCGTTTTGGAATATAACAAAAATTAGGAAAATAAGAAACTACCAGGAAGGTGACCCTAGTGGGCACAAGACACCAGGGCGCGCATGCACGCTAGGTGGGTTGTGCCCACCTCGTGTACCTTCCGGACTCCGTTTTCTTCCGTTTGCTTGTTTCCCAAGATAAAAAATCTTTATATACCCTCGAACCTATTGACAACCATATCGCAGAGAAATCTCATGTTTTCTTTTCTTACTATTTTCCTGACAGATCTGAAAATATGTCATCCCAAGACTCAGAGGGTGAGAGCTATGTTGCTGATTATATCGCAAACCCCAAGTCTTATGGGGATGTGGAGCACTATAGCTGGACTTCAGAGGAAGAGGAGGACTATGATCCTAAAGGGAAGGACAAGACAAGCTCAGATGAGGATGAAGTCCCATTGCCTCAACCTGGGGACATGCACATGGAAATCAAGAAGTCAAATCTCCCCAATAAGGCAAAGAAGCCTAAGATCCAGTTTATACCCTTTCGTCTTTTGCAGGAAAACAAGCAAGATTTATGCAAAAAAGTATTGGAGCTTGATCAGGACATCGGTGAATTGAAGGAAGAAAATTCCATCCTCAAGCGTAAGCTAAGGAAGAAGGACAAGATCTCTACATCACCACCACCACCTCCTTCTTCATCACCAAAAGAAAATTGAGTAACGGGTATGGGAACTCCCCTTGGCTTGAGCCCAGCTTGGGGGAGGAGCCCCGGTATCGTATCACCTCCACTATCTTTTGCCTTTACTTATCTTAGTTCGATCCATAGTTATCTTTTGCTTTAGATGAATAAAAGTTTAGTTTGATCCTTTATTTTTCAAGAGTTTGTTTAGTGATATATCCTTGTAACCATGTGTAGATATATAATAAAGTTAGTTTGAGTTTTGCTTTCTTTATTTTCATGTTGCAATAAAAAGAAAGGAAATAAATGAAAAAGATCATATGCTAATCTTATGGTAAGTAATGACATCACATAAGGAAAAGTATAAGTAGAAAATTTTATTGGAGATTGACAAACATAGCATTGGTCAATGATGCAATTCATGAAAGAATTAGTAAGGGAAGAGAAGAGTCACATGCAAATACACTATCCTAGAAATATTTTGTGATTGTGAGCCCCCACCAAAATATTATATGCCAATTTTTTTATGTTGGACAAGGAAGACAACGTAATGATTTATGTTTGATCATATTCACATAGAAGCTATATTGTCATAGATTCTTCAACATGTGGTGCTTGCCCCCCATCTTTGCTAGCCAAAAATTCCGCACTAAGTAGAGATACTACTTGTGCATCCAAAAAACCTTAAACCCAAATATTATTTTCAAGAGTCCACAATACCAACCTAAGGATCGAGTAAGATCCTTCAAGTAAGTTTTCATATGTGCAATAAGGCAATAAAAATTGCTTCTAAAAGTGTTAGATCATTTAGTGTAAGAGAAAATTGAGCGTTGTATGAACTTGTGATAGCAAAGAATAAAACCGACAGACTGCATAATAAAGGTTGCTATCATAAGGGGCAATATAACATGACGTTCTTTTGCACTAAGGGGTTGAGCATACAAAGAAAAAGCGCATGTCAACCTCTGCTTCCCTCTTCGAAGGGCCTATCTTTTACTTTTATGTATTTACTTTCATGCAAGAGTCAAAGTTTTTCTCTCTTTCCCTTTTAATTTTGTGTTTTTGCAAGCATCATGTGGTGAGCAAAGATCTAGGCACATATATCCAGTTGGATGTGGGTAGCATGAGTTATTGTTGTTGACATCACCCTTGAGGTGAATATGTTGGGAGGCGAAATTATAAGCCCCTATCTTTCTATGTGTCTGGTTGAAACGTTTTGCTCATGTGTATGCGGTGAGTGTTAGCAATCATAGAAGACTATATGATGGTTGAGTATGTGGACTTGCCTAAAGGCTCCGATACGTGACCCTTCCTGAAAAGATGATGAATTGTAGTTGCAAAGTTGACTGAGAACATAGTTTGTTGGTTTCCAATAGAGTTTATGCTTTATACTTCAATATTGTGATGAATTGTTACTTATTCATGAGAAGTCTATGATAAAAGTTTTATGTTTAAGTTTGTTGTTGTTATAATAATCTACATGATGCTTCTATGTCCGTATTTTGTTTTTATCGACACCTCTCTCTCTAAGCATGTGCACATGTGTTTCGATTTCGGTTTTCGCTTGAGGACAAGCGCGGTCTAAGCTTGGGGAGTTGATACGTCCATTTTGCATCATGTTTACCTACTGTTATTTGTAATGTTTTTATGCATAATAATGCCTTTTGGAATAATTATAATGCATTTTCCCTCATAATATGCAAGGTTCACACAAAGAGGGAGAATTCCGGGAGCTGGAATCTGGACCTGGAAAAGCTACGCCAGGCCACCTATTCTGCACAACTCCAAATGAGCCGAAACTTCATGAGAAATTTTTATGGAATAAATAAGAAATACTGGAGCAAATAACTACCGGAGGGGGGCCACCTCGTGAGCATAAGACACCAGGGCGCGCCTGGCCCCCCAGGCGCGCCCTGGTGGGTTGTGCTCGGCCCGGTCCACCTTCGGTGCCCATCTTCTGGTATATAAGTCATTTTGACCTAGAAAAAAAATAAGGAGAGGAATTTCGGGACGGAGCACCGCCATCTCGAGGAAGAACTTGGGGAGGAACACCTTTGCCCTCCGGCGGAGCGATTCCCCCGGGGGAACTTCCCTCCCGGAGGGGGAAATCATCGTCATCATCATCGCCAACAACTCTCCCATCTTGGGGAGGGCAATCTCCATCAAAATCTTCAACAACGCCATCTCCTCTCAAACCCGAGTTCATCTCTTGTGTTCAATCTTTGTACTAGAACCTCATATTGGTACTTGGGGGTGACTAGTAGTGTTGATTATTTCTTGTAGTTGATTACTATATGGTTTATTTGGTGGAAGATTATATGTTCAGATCCAATATGCTATTTAATACCCCTCTGATCTTGAGCATGATTATCATTTCTGAGTAGTTACTTTTGTTCTTGAGGTCACGGGAGAAATCTTGTTGCAAGTAATCATGTGAACTTGATATGTGTTCGATTTTTTGATAGTATGTATGTTGTGATTCCCTTAGTGGTGTCATGTAGACGTCGACTACATGACACTTCACCATATTTGGGCCTAAGGGAATGCCTTGTGGATTAGTTATTAGATGATGGTTTGTGAGAGTGACAGAAGCTTAAACCCTAGTTTAAGCACTATTCCGTAAGGGGCCAATTGGATCCAAAAGTTTAGTGCTATGGTTAGAATTTATTCTTAATACTTTTCTCGTAGTTGCGGATGCTTGCGAGGAGGTTAATCATAAGTAGGAGGTTTGTTCTAGTAAGAACAACACCTAAGCACCGGTCCACCCACATATCAAATTATCAAAGAGCGAACACGAATCGAACCAACATGATGAAAGTGACTAAATGAAATTCCCGTGTACCCTCAAGAATGCTTTGCTTATTATAAGAGACTGTTTTGGCCTATCCTTTGCCTCAAAAGGATTGGGCTACCTTGCTGCACTTTTGTTACTACTACTGTTACTTGCTCGTTACAAGTTATCTTGCTATCAAACTACGTTGTTACTTACAATTTTAGCACTTACAGACATTACCTTGCTAAAAATCACTTGTCATTTTCTTCTGCTCCTCATTGGGTTCGACACTCTTACTTATCGAAAAGGCTACAATTGATCCCATATACTTGTGGGTCATCAAAAGATAGCTGTTTTAATTTCTATCTATTAACATTAATTCACATGTGTTTGATACACAGGGTCACCCTCGAGGAAAAAGACAAAAACTAATAATATCTAAAATTGGATAAGAAGTAATCAAGGTGCAAAGGTGGTGTTGCAAGCTAAAGGTTGAGCTAGGGATGGCTGTTGCCGCGAGTGACAAAAAAGCTACAGTGTCGCAGCATAGCTAAAGTTATAAGAGCAAATCTAGCTGATCCCGTGAAAATAGAAGAGTATCCGATCGAATAAAGCTTAGTGGAGTATATTTACTATGCTAACTTTTGCTCGGACCTAACCGATTCCCTAAATATAACGTAATATAATTTTGTTTTTTCTTAATTACGCAATTTTAGTATACATTGCAACTACATATTAGCACATATATAGAAACCAAACATAAATACGAAAGTTCAAGCAAATCACAAATATAGTTTACAAACCGAATTCAAAGTGTATAGCACACCGAATGATTCAAATGTAGCAAATAACATGTAAAATCACAACTAGGAAGTGCTATGAAGTTTCGAGTGATGCTCAACAAGATCTTCTTGGAGCTGGTTATGAACTTGTCAGTTCTCGATCCTATGATGCGCTTCAAGGAATGCCTTGATCCTATTTAGATCGTACTCTGGCTCAACAGTAGTCCCGTTGGTGATGTACCAAAAGTTCTCAGGAATATCTCTCTCATCTTGAATGATTATGTTATGCAAATATGATGCAACAAGTCATGATTTTCCATATAACCTTTGAGCTCCAGTACTCGCAGGGCCACGAAAAATTGCAAAGCGCTTCTGAAACACACCGAAGGCTCTCTCCAAATCTTTCCTAGCGGCTTCTTGACGTTGGTCAAAAGTGAATGGTTTTGTTACATTTTGGGCCTTGAAATTGTTTTGAATAATGTGGCTCATGGGGGATAGATGCCATCCACAAGGTAGTAACCCATCATCTAGTTGTGCCCATTGAATGTATAGTTGCAAGGAGGAGCATCTTCTGTAATAAGCCTAGCAAACAGTGGTGATCTTGACAACACATTCAGGTTATTGTGAGAGCCAGGCAAATCAAAGATTGAATGTCATATCCAAAGATCCTTTGTTGCAATTGCCTCAAGAATGACCGTTGGATTGTTGAAGTAGCATTTGCACTGACCTTTCCACCCTGTAGGACAATTCTTTCAGGTCAAGTGCATACATTCAAGTGATGCAAGCATCCCTGTCCATCCGCTTGTATCACTCTCCATCATTAGCCTCTCGGTGTCTTCCTCGTTGGGTGCCCTCAAGTAATCCGGTCCATAAACATTGATCATTGCTTTAGTGAACCTTTGAACGGCCTCCAAAAATGTGTCTTCACCAGTGCGGACATGGTTGTCAATTGCATCGGGCGAACACCCAAATGCCAAAACGTGAACAACCACAATGCACTTCATCAATGGGCTTGCACTTATCTCTTCGCATGCATTACATCTAATCTTGAACCAATCACTATACTTCTCAATGGCTTTTTGCAATCGAGAAAAAAGACTTGTCTGCATCCAAAAGCGCCAGCGAAGTACTTCTCGGGATAGGCTAGATTTGGATCAAAGTATTCTCTCATGATCTTGGCATGGCTTCCAGCTCTATCACGGCTGAGTTGTACGCGGCCAAACCGCGATTTTCTTCTCCGTCACCGAATATCATCATTGAAAATCATGCCAAGAATAGTTTCAAAGTCCTCGTTGTCTTCTTTCTCTTCGATGACGATGAGTCCTCGAACATCATCTCTCCCAACCTCTTCATCTTCAATTCAAATAGCCCGGTTCAATTCAATTGTACAAAAGAAAATGAAACAGAAGAAGAAGAAAATTCAAAAAACCCACCTAGGCAAACCGTCGAACAATTGCAAGGCGGTGGTGGTGCACTGGCCGGCCAACGACTTTTAGACCAAACCAGCGGGTGCCGATGCGTGGCAATGACCTGCAATGATGCGTAAGCACGATCAAATGCTGGCCACCAACAGGGAAGAAGGTTCGAGAGCAATCAGACGAATCGGTTAAGGCGACGACGGCAGCTGCTTTCACCTTGATTTTGGCGACGGCCCGGCGAAGAACTCGGACTCGGGTAGAAGGGTGGCGAGGCCAAGGGAGGCGAAGAGGTAGCGGCAGGGCAGCGGACGATCGCGGTGAAGAGGCGATAGGGGTGAGGAGGGTGCGAGAGAGGTTAGAGTTTTTACTCCGCGCGATCGTAGCCGAGCATATTTAGGCGCCGGATAAGAGGCGGAGTAAAATTTTTACTCTGCTATTCGGTTTAGGGGTTCAGCTAGGTGTTGGTTAGAGCATCTCTAGTAGACCCTTAAACTGGTCAAACCCGTAAAAATAGAGGTGTTTACAGTTTCGGTCAAAAACGGTCCCTAGCAGATCCCGTAAAACTCGTTCGGCTCTTAAACTTTTTAAAGGTCACTCCGCGAGAACCTTATATGTACAGTTTCGAAGGCCGTATACAGTTCAAGCCGTAAACCGGTCAAACCTCGTCGGAGGAGACGCGCCGCCGCGGAACTGGCCAGAATCTGCCCGGAATTCACCGGAATTCGTCACCGCACGTCGGAAGAAGCCGCCGCACGTCGGAAGAAGCCGCCGCACGTCGGAATTTGCCGCTGGCTCGACCTCCACTGCCGAGGCGAGGCCGTCCACGAGCAGCGCGGAGCAGGACACCGATGGGCGGTGGCCCGAATCGGGGAGGGGCGGCGCCGGAGAAGGGCGGTTCGCACGCAACAGGGGGAGCTCGCGCGGCCACGCCGGGCGCTGGGAGTTGGCAAGGTCGGGCCGGGTGGTGCCGGTCTCAATCGGGACGGGAAGGCACGCCAGGAGCGGCGGTCGGCAGGCAGCGCCAGGAAAGGCGGACGGCACCGGGTGCTGTGGCGAGGCACGCCGTGGTCAAGACGGCTCTGCCGGGAGGGAGGAAGAAGGAAACAAAAGGAAAAAAATAAACTACAATGAAATACAGTTTTATTTAGAGTCAATTACATCATCGGTGCTTAAACTTGGCTATTGAAATCACTTTAGTGATGAAACTTGCGGCATACATTGAATGGATGCTAGAACTTGGCTTGAGCGTACATGTACAGTGCAAAATACTTTTGCATAGGAAAACAGTATTGACGAGGCGTGTGACATATTATTTTGCAATAGCTCCCTGGATTTTTTGTTCACGGAAATGCCCACGGTAGACGGCGGCTTCATCCACGCTCCGGTCCCTTGAGTCGAGTCGAAAGCAGTGATGCTGTGTCTAGTTCTGAAACATCGATTGGCTCATGTTGTAATTAAACTTTAATGAACTTGTAGTATGTCTCTTTGGTTTCGAGAGTTGTTCAACTTAGATGTAATCGATGCTATTAATGTCTTACTTTTCTCTTCCGATCGTTCTATTGCATACTTATATATTGCTTATGTATTGTCTGTGAATTGGTACTAACGTTTCGTTTGGCTAGTGCATAGCGATGCCAACGTATGTCGGTAATACAAGGGTAAGGTTCCCGTAGTCTACGACGATCTGGGAGGAGTGTCGGAGACAGGTTCACCGATTCAGCGGTAACAGTTACAAAGGGTACACTACTAGGGCCGAGGACGAATCTAGATACGCCCGCTATCTAGCGGGAGAGGGGAGGGAGCGTTGGAGGAACCGGATGAAGACGAGTTTCATCGTGATGATGCTCATCGTGATGACCGCAGCTCTCTTCTATGTGATGGTAGTTTAGATGATCGATATTGACTTATAATGTGAAGACAAACTCGCTACTCGTGGTCTCGAGACTTGTAATATAATGTTCTATCTTTGTTCGGTCTTTTCAATTCAGAGACTAATATGATGAATTGTATTCAGAGACTAATATGATGAATTGTATTCAGAGACTAATCTTCTATTGTATTCGTTGAATCTGTTGTTGATGTGTGTTGTCTATATTTTGTCCAATTATACATTCTGTAACCTGTGCAAAAAACAGAAAATAAAAAAAATAAAAAACCTAATATTCATACTAATGGTACATCACATCATAGTGCGCCATTAGTATGCCAAAGGATACTAATGACGCATCATTAAACAGTGCGCCATTAGTATGCCGAAGTTACTAATGACGCATCATGTCATTGTGTGCCATTAGTATGCCAAAGCACCTGGGTATACATGGCCCCCTGGGAGGCATACTAATGGCGCACTGTTGAATATACTAATGGCGCATCCAGTGGTGCGCCATTAGTATATCAGATACTAATGGCGCACCTGTGGTGCGCCATTAGTAAAATATACTAATGGCGTGGCACTAATGGCGCACCACTAATACGGCATTAGTGGCTAAATTAAGTGCGTTATTAGTAGGCCTTTTTCTAGTAATGTCCCGCCTGTCAGTGGAGCGAGGAAACAAAAACGCTAAAAAAGGCACCCTGGATTTGAACTCGTACAGCGAGGAAACAAACAGGTTAAAAAGGCCAACCTGGATTTGAGAACTCGTGATCAACCAGTTGCAAGTACCCAGTGCTAGCCAATACATGCACCACTGTATGATGTCTAAAATGGATAGGCAATCTTAAAGTAATATAACAAAGATGCTCGCTGGGCTAAGATATTTTGCACATCTTAGTTTTGTTATAAGATATCTCTAAAACGTATGTAAGTAATAAAAATAAGTTACAAATATTCGTGTATAAATTTTATAGATACAAAAAAGATTAATTAGTAAATAAAACATTTTATACACACATATATTATATTAAAACTTTTAATATAAATTAAAGGATTTAAGATGTTTAATGAACATGAAAAGCATTATACACTTGAGGCTCATATTTAAATTACACAAAATATTAAATAAAGAAATTTCTTAACATACAAACGATGATTCATATATTCTAAATAATATGAACAGTTATAAAAATGTTTGTATAATTTAAAATAATAAATTCAAAAATTACAATTCGTTGTTATTATCTTAATTAGAAACTTTTCAATAATTATCTGCACATCTTTATAACTCATAAGTATGTTGTTTAAGATTTTTTTTTGTATAACTAAAATATTCATAAATCTAAAATATTGATATGAATATTGAATCATGGCTAATTGTTAAATTATATTTTTTGATATAAGTATCAAGTGAAAATTATACACATGTGAATTCATAAATATTTAGAATTTTTTATTGAATATTTTGTATTATTTAAATATGGTCCTTGAGTGTAGCCCATTTAAGGCCAGTTAGCGTCCATATTTTTATACATCAAGTGAAGCATTGTGTGGAGTAGCTGGCACTTGTGTTGCTGCAACTTGCAGGTACCAGGTTCCATCCCACCAGGGCGCACTTTTCGTTTTACTAGTTCTCTGTGTACTGCGAGAGGGGTTTTCCATCGTCTAGTCGCTGACAATGGGCCCTCTGCCATGCTGGCGCACCTCGTCAGCGTTGTTTTCGTATGCAAACGTAATTTGCACTGTATATGCACGCCGAAGCCAAGTTCTAGAACCTGTTCAATGTATGCCACAAGTTTCAGCACTAAAGTGACTTTTGTAGCCAAGTTTAAGCATCGGTGGTGTAATTGACTCTTTTATTTATGAGGTCTGCTCTGCGAGGCAATTTCGCACTGTAAAAATGGTTTACAGTACCCCTTATACACGTTTTTAACGGTCAACTTTGAAGGAGTAAATGAAATCAGTTTGAGGGGATCGGCTATTGCGTCGGTGCTGCGAACAGGTGCTTGCATGAGCGCCGCAGCATGAGCCGACGTTGCAAGAGCTTGTCGGTGTCACCGGTATGGTGAGCAGTGCTGTTACGGGTGGCGGTGACGCCGCTACGGCGAGATGATGTTGCGAGTCGGTGCCGCGAGTCGGCCTGTGCAGTAGAAGACCAGCCGTGGGATGCGAGATTTTCCCCACACGTTCCGGGTGCAGCGCACTCGTGTCGAAATCGGATCCGGCTGACGTCCTGCAGCGCTAACGATTTCGTGGGCGACATGGACTCAGCTGGATCGATCCATCCAAAACGACCTACCGTCTTCGGGACTTGCATCTATAAATAGTCCACCCTAGGTGGGTTTTGGGGCCATCGACTCGCAGAACACGATCGACACAATCGACACGGCTGTTTCGATAGTTTGCTTCCTATCTCAAACTTCCGAGAGCAATGGAGAACGAGATGACGGCAAGAGTCAAGCAGCACCTCAAGGCAGCGAGGCGCCGGGGCATCGATATGACGGCAGTAGTCATGGAGCACCTCACGGCAGCGACGCGCCGTGGCATTGCTCTTTCTCTACGCTTGGAGGACTATGTCTTGACGCTTCTTTTTCACGTGATGATTGAGTGGGTGCGAGTCCGCATCGTGGAGGCGATGAAGAACGAGACGACGACAAGAATCATGAAGCGCCTCAAGGCAGCCGCGATGGAGAACGAGACGACGGCGATACCCATTGAACACCTCAAGGCAGCGGTGATGGAGAACGAGACGACAGCGAGACTCGTTGAACACCTCAAGGCAGCGGCACGCCGGATCGATGGTCTTTATCTACGTTGGGAGCAACAAGTCTTGACGGTTCTCTTTTTGGCGTTGATTGAGTTGGCGATGTACCTTTTAATGGGAAAAGTCGCCCAAGAAGGCCACTCCATCTTCAGCATTTTGTGTTTTATCTACCTCGCCAGCTTACTACTTAGGTACGCAATCCATTCATGGCCGGATCGAAAAAGGGTGTAGCTAGGTAGTACCTTCCACTCAAGTCTCTTCATCGTGTGTAAAAAAATGATGTAATAGTTTTTGGTTAGATTTTTTCATGATGCATACGTGTCTTTGTACTTTTCTTTTAGTCTGAATAATAGACTATTGTTGGAAGCGGTTAATCTGATCTTGAGCTCATGTGATGCATTGATTTGTTTTTGCTACGTCTTTCACGAATGTCACTCCACGTTAAAATTTTGCAAACAATAAAAATATTTGTCAGTGTTAGCTAAAAAAACATTTTTTTTGAATTTTACTTTAATTTACTGTTCACCCAAGCTTATGTGAGCTTGAGCTGAGAAGTGCACTTTCGACTATTGTTCTGCTTTACATGAGTTATTATTTTGTTCATTCATGAGCGGAAGTTTTGGGTAGCCTTCTCTTTCACCTTGTATCTCGTGACAAAAACATACAGTACATCAAAACAAACCAAAGCAACAACTTTATATCTACAAACTCGACAATTGGGATGCCATCGCAATGCTCCACCATCTAGAACCAGGTCACCATCGAGCTGCCCACATGACGTACCAGAAGCACACATCCGGTCCAACAGACCCTAAGTGATGGTGTCCTGGACCAAAGGGCACTCACCACGTCATCTTTCAGCCTGGGCCTGACCGAGGACCCCCATGAGGGTTCACTAATTGGCTCTCCTAGCAAGGTGATTAATTTACAAGGTGGAGTGCTGGGCTTTGTCGATCTCTGGAAGGGTATTTTATTTTGCGATGTGCTATCGGAATTTGTTACAACGCGGTTTGTTCCACTGCCCAATAACCGAAAAAAACTACAACAGATTGGCGGCACGCCCCATTCGCGATGTCACCTGCCCCGATGGTTAATTTAATCAGGTGTGTAGAGTTGGAAGATCTATATGCTATCAAAACCAGCATTCCTGATGCCTCAACAAAGGATCTATTATTTGATTTTGATGCGGTTGATCCAACTGAGGAGAAGGAAGTACAAAGAGTTTATTGGTTGGAGGCTCATTACATGGTCTAGGGAGGTCTTTTTGGACTATTGATGCAAGGACAGTGTGGTTCATGTAGGTGAACTTGGAAATGTCTCCTTGCCTCATCCAGATTCGGGCTGCGATGGTGCGAAATTGCCATTGAATACCCTGAAAACATCTTAACCCACCGTGTGTGGTGATGGCATTGTTTGTCTCATGTCCAAGAAAATCATCGGGACCATGAGGCATGGATTCTCAGTGTTGACACGAGGAACAAGAGAGTGGGAGGAACAAGAGAAAGCGAGGAACGTCGCCGAGCTGAACGTTTGCAGAACTCAGAGGTGACATACGTTCGGTACTTGATCGATCGGAGCTAGAAGAAGTTCGACTATATCAACCGCGTTGTCAAACGCTTATGCTTACGGTCTACAAGGGTACGTAGGCACACTCTCCCCCTCGTTGCTATGCATCTCCGTGGATAGATCATTGCGTGTGCGTTAATTTTTTTTTTGTTTTCCATGCAACGTTTCCAACACCCTTCGTGCGTGGGGTTATGTTCTACTATGGGCTAGATTTTCACCATCTGGCCCCGAACTCCATCCTCCACCTCGCCTCGTTCATCACGGTCTACGAGGCATTCCTCCGCGTTGAGCCGCACTTCGGCCTATGGCTGAAGATCTTCGGGGTCAAGCCGAAGTCTAGCGGCTCCGACCTTGCGGAGTGTGGAGGTGCCATGATGAGCAAGAACCAGAAGGTCGACTGGTTCAAGGGCGCTTTCATAGAGACCATCAAAGAACGACAGCGTGAGTGGTTTTACATCACTGAGCCGCTCCGCTGGCCAGGCCGAGGTCCGAGCGTTGGGCCCCCGAGGAAACTCGTGTCCTGGAAGAAGAAGGGCATCGGCTGGAGGACCCGGGGGAGGTGAAGGCACTGATCAAGAAGATCCAGTGGTGGACTGACCAGAAGAACCTCCAGCTGGCAGACGTGGTAAACGTCATGCTCCACTGCCGCACCCTTCCACTCCAACTCCGGGGCACCCCAATGTAGGAGCACACGTCCGAGGATGCAGGGGTCATTCTCCACTTCTTATGCTCCACCTTGGCCAGAATGTGGACGCGACTGTTCAAGTCATCTGAGGACGAATTCCCTTCGGAAGGGCGCGACCTCGGATTCAAAGCCGGCTACGACACCCTCGAGGTAATCTGCTAATGCACAGCTTTATGCTTGCAGAAGTGGAGCAGCAAAGCGCAACGGGTGCGCCACTACCCGAGGGGGAGAGATCCCCCTGCTCACGGCCCTCCTAGTCGTGGAGCCTCACATGGTGATCCCCAAGGGGTATAAGCTCCAAAAGGGCAAGGCAGGTCTTCGAACCCTGGGAGACCTGGGTCACTCGATCCAAGGAAACCCACGCCTTCTTGCTATTTGTGAGCTACGTTGGGATTTCCTTAAAGAGGAAAGGATGATGCAATACAATAGAGACAAGTATTTCCCTCAATTAAGAACCAAGGTTATCAATCCAGTAGGATAATCACGCAACACCTCGTTAGCAGCACCTGCACACAAAATATCAAATCCTTGCACCCAACGCAAACAAGGGGTTGTCAATCCCTCAGCGGTTACTTGCAAGATTAAATTGTGTAGTGATTGGTAGATAGATAGAACAAAACTACAAAAAAAACTAAAATTGCGGCAAGGTATTTTAAAGATTTCAATATATGATAAAAGTAGACCCGGGGGCCATAGTTTTCACTAAAAGCTTCTCTCTTGAAAATAGCATACGGTGGGTAAACGAATTACTGTTGGGCAATTGATAGAAAAACAAATAACCATGACAATATCCAAGGCAAAGATCATGTATATAGGAATCACATGTGATACAAGTAGACCGAATCCTACCTGCATCTACTACTATTACTCCACACATCGATTGCTATCCAGCATGCATCACGGAGTACTATGTTCATAAAGAACGTAGTTACGCCTCAAGCAAGATGACATGATGTAGACGAAGTAAACTCATGCATGAATAAACCCCATCTTTTTATCCTTAATGGCAACGATACAAATACGTGTCATGTCCCTTTACATCCGGGATTGAGCACCGCAAGATCGAACCCATCATAAAGCACCTCTCTCATTGCAAGAAAAAATCAATCCAGTTGGCCAAACCAAATCAATAGATCGGAGAAAAATACAAAGATATTCTAATCATGCATAAAAGAGTTCAAAGAAGACTCAAATAACATTCATGGTTAATCTTTTCATAAACTGGCAATTCATCGGATCCCAACAAACACATAGCTAAAAGTGATTACATCGAATGGAACCCCAAGAACATCGAGGAGAACATTGTATTGAAGATCAGAGAGAGAGAGAGAGAGAGAGAGCCATCTAGCTGCTAACTATGGACCCGTAGGTCTGTGGTAAACTACTCGCACATCATTAGAAGTGCAGCAAGGTTGATGTAGGGCCCCTCCGTGAGTGATTCCCCCTCTGGTGGAGTACCGGAGACGGCCTCCAGATGGGATCTCATGAGAACAGAAGCTTGCGGTGGCAAAAAAAGGAATTTCGGGTGGCTCTCTGATGTCAGGGGAATATTTAAGAATTTATAGAGGTGGAATTAGGTTAAGAGGTGCCACAAGGGGCCCACAAGCCGGGGGGTGCCCCCTGTTGGGGACACACATAACAGGTAGGCCAACGAAGGGTCGAAATATATTAAAGCATGGGGTCCACACATTAGGTGGGTCCAGAGAAATTTCATATCGACAAACCATCCACTCGGATGACCATCAAGTCACTCGGACGGCAACAACTACCCGGAGCATAGCACTCCACTCGACGAACTCATTCCACTCGGAGTACCTGATCTCACTTGGATATGCGAAGACCAACGGTCGACAAGGCACTCGAGGCATATCTTCGTAGCAGGCTGACATTATGACATCAACGCCCCACTTTGTATAACATAGGAGGTGGAGGGGTGGCGCACTCTATATAAGCCATCCCCCACCACTAGACTTGGGGGCAGGTCCTCATTCTTCTCCTCCTAGCTCCCTCTCTCTCTCTCTCACTAGTCTCAGGACTTAGCTCAGGCATGGGGATTCGTTCTCCTCTCTCTCACATACATTGTAATCTCCGGATACATACTCAGATAAAACAAAAGCCTCTCCGGAGCACGAGACGTAGGGCTGTTATCTTCATCGTGAGAGGCCCGAACTCACTAATACCACCATGTCACCCATATGCATCTCGATAGATCATGCTCCTTTACCCTATACCTTATTATTGTCGGAATCGTTCCCACGATAGTTGGCGCCCACCGTGGGGCATGGCGTCTATCGAGCCATGATGTAGATGGTTTTTTCTTCAATCGCCGGCGACGCACTAATTTCTGCAGGCAACCCAAGCTTTCTTGGGATGATGTCCCTAGATCAAACAATCTTCCGCTACCAATTTTGACTATTGAAATTCCAGCCATCACACGAAATACTGCTCATCATACAAAAGGATCAGGGAGTCGCTCATCTCAAATTATCCTCTTTACAGTCAAACATTGCAACAATCTAACTATGCTTTGTTCTTTTTATGTATGCACACGAGCTCATACAAAAGGACGCCTCCCTTTGTTCCGATTGGTGGCTCGGCTCCCGGACGATGAAGCGTCGTCGTCCACTCATCATCATATCGCGTGCTCATCGGCGATGCCATCGCCTAGCGCGCACACACGCACAGCCGCTAACGCTAGGCCTTGTTCCCCGGCCGGTTAGATGCGTCTACCGGTGATCCAGTCAACCGGCTCCTCAGGCGACAAGGCCCGACTGACGGCACTCGACTCAGCTCCGCACGCGTCGAAGCACGACTCTAACCTGTGCACAGCTCCGACTCCCCGAGCAGTGAAACGCGGCCACCAGCGCTCGCGCCGGCGCGCGACTGGACTGCGGCCAGCTGCTCATCCTCCTCATCGCCACCTCTCGGCCGCCGTCTGGTTCCGGCCAGTAGCAGAGCTCTCCTCTGGGCTCCTCTAACTCTCCTCCTAATTGCAGTTCCCTCCCGTATTGAAACGAAACTGCATGCAATGGGAAAAGCAATCCGTGGGAAAGGAGACTCCTACTTGCATGCAGAATAACTTTTAATTCTTGCCTAATTAACACTAAGGCTAGCCATAGTGGGGGTAACATAAGTAGTATCATGCACTTGGGACTCGTAAACATGCTTATGTGGCAGGTAATTAAAGAAGAGAGAGATGGTTATAGTAACATAGGTAGATACCATAACATAATAAATGTGATGCTACTATGTGTCATGCATGGCAATAAATGAGACCATTTATGATACTAATCTATGATACTATGCACTATAGAGATAGTAATATAGACTAGTAAGGGCCTGTTTAGTTCCAATAAGTCACCAGACTTATAAGTCAGGTGACTTAAAACCAGTGACTTATAAGTCACACCTGTTTGGTTGTCACCTGACTTATAAGTCACCTGACCACGCTCTTTCACCTTGTTTTTTTATATAAAGATGGTGGGACCCACGTAAAAGGGGGTGACTTATAAGTTTTAAATTGGGGTGGAGCAACTT
Organism: Aegilops bicornis; assembly: GCA_021605145.1. Taxonomy (NCBI): domain Eukaryota; kingdom Viridiplantae; phylum Streptophyta; class Magnoliopsida; order Poales; family Poaceae; genus Aegilops; species Aegilops bicornis. The sequence continues at coordinate 611,463,676 of CM038674.1, read as the reverse complement.
ATGACTTATAAGTTGGGGTGACTTATAAGTTGAGTCTGTTTGGCAAAATAAGTCACTTTTTTCACTTTTTGACTTATAAGTTGGTGACTTATTTGGAACCAAATAGAGCCTAACATATGCATGTTACTAGTCTAAGTTACTCCCTACTATGACCAGCCTAACACCTCTTGCATGCAGACTCTGGACGTGGGCAATTGACTACAGGTCATCTCCATCAGCTTCGCCTGGTCCAGATTGGTGGACTTGAATGGGCAGTGGACCTCCCACGACGTGGAAATAAACCGCCTGCAGGAGATAAATGACCGAAACTTCCATCGCATTCTATATCGGCCTTAACTCTTGCTTAATTATCGCTAATTAAGTCTTTTGCATGCGTGTACAGGTTTTGGACGTGGTGAACTCCATCAATGCATGTAACATCATGTGAAGCGGCAGGCATGGGCGAATCCCGGCAACCAACGGTCTCCGGCACGATGCCCCGGCAGTTCCTCCGTCCGGTTAGGGGTGGACTAACGAGCAGCTCGGCTCGTTAAGCTCGTACACGTTAAGATTGTGCTTATTAAGGCTCGGCTTGTTAAGCTTGTTAACATTAACGAGCAGAAAACCATACTCGGCTCGGCTCGTATAAAGCTCGTTAAGCTTGTGAGCGCTCGTTAACATATTATAATGTGTTATGATATACAGGATGAATGTGTAGGTGTGGTTTTCAAGATGAAATATGGTGACTATAAAAAGAAATGCAGTATTTTGTTGCCTCATATGTCGACTAGATTGAATAGATGGGCTAAGGTTCTACAAAAGTTTGTCACGTAAGATAAGAATATGTGTTGTGTTGTTACTAACGAGCTTAACGAGCTACTCGTGAAACTCATTAGCTCGCTCATTAAGCTCGTTAAGCTTAACAAGCTGGAGTCAATGATTGGCTCTGTTCATTAAGAAGTGAGGTACGAGTTTAACGAGCCAAACTATCAAGCGCTCATTAAGCTCACGAATTACGAGCTTTTGGTCCAGCCCTACGTCCGGTGCCAAGCGCTCGCAGATGGCAAAAATGACAAATTTGACATGTGGACAAAAAAATCATAAAATGAATTGTCTTTGAAAAAATTTCACTCTGATGACTCTTTCGTGTAGCGCTCCATAGCTAGGCGTAACACTATACCGTGTAGCGCCTGCCAGCTAGGCGCTACACATCTGGCTAGCGTCACACTTCAAAATACCTAAAAAATTACTAAGTCAGTGTGCAACGCCTAGACCGCAGGCGCTGCACTAATTGAATGTATGCAGCGGTGCAGAGTGTGTAATGTAGATAGATAGAATTAGAATCAGATTATGTAGCAAACGGCAATGGTGATAAAGAGAGGGCAGAAACATCCAAGAGTTGATGAAACCCAAAAAAGATGTCATAAGGCCGTACATGGAAGGGGAGCAGACATCTACTGGAGAAACAAGAAAAAGATAAGAGTAAACCTCATCCAGCCTAGCCGGCTAGCATACTATAGGAGCTAGTAGTAGAGCATGCATGTACAATCGCTGACAAAAGCCAAGCTAGGCTGCTGAGCATCCCGTAGCAGCGGCAGACCTGTCTCTACCATGGTACAGAAAAATAAAGCGCGGACGATAATGCAAATAGTGCAGCGTCTAGTGTATAGGCGTTGCACTGTATAGTGTAGTGCATAACTTTTAGGCGTTGCACACTGACTTAGTAATTTTTAGATAGTTTGGAGTGTGACGCTAGATAGGCATGTAGCGCCTGTTAATCAGGCGCTGCATGATATAGTGTGGCGCCTGATGGTCGGGCGTCACACGAAAGGGTCAACGGAATGGAATTTTTTCAAGCACAGTTCATTTTGTAAATTCTTTTTGTTCATAGGTCAAATTTGTCATTTTTTCCCTCGCTGATAGCCTGTACACTGGAGTCAACACCACACCGCCGCAACCGGAAGCTGGCTCGGTCCACACACACGACAGCGTCTCCCGCGCTAGAGGCACAAACCCGGCGCAATGTGTGGACTAGGAGTTGGCCATGCCACCATGCTCAGCAGCTTCTCCCTCCGGCATCATCCACTCGGCAACAACTCCCTTCAGTCGGCATGACCACTCGAACGTGACTAGTTCGCTCGGACCAAACGGGATCATTGCCACTCGGTCGCCTGCATGCCTCCACTCAGCCGCCAGCTTGCCAACGCTCAGTTGCACACATCATCATCAATTGGCCGCCCCGTGCATCGCCACTCCGCGGGATACATCCACATCACTCGGACGCCCACGCGTCGCCACTCCGCGGGACGCGTCTACTTCACTCGGACGCTCCGCATCATCACTCCGCGGGACGCCTCTACTTCACTCGAAGGCCCCGTGCATCCTCACTCCGCGGAACGCGTCTACGTCACTCGGACACTCCACGCCTCGTCACTCCGCGGGACACGTCTACTTCACTCGGAGGCCCAGTGCATCGTCACTCCACTGGATGCGTCTACTTCACTTGGCCGCTCCGCGCGTCGCCTCTCGGTTGGTCACCTCATCACGACTCGGCCGCGCGACGCGTCGCCTCTCGGTTGGTCACCTCATCACCACTCGGCCGCTCCACGCGTCGCCACTCGGTTGGTCACCTCATCACCACTCGGCCGCTCCGCGCGTCGCCTCTCGGTTGGTCACCTCATCACCACTCGGGCGCTCCGCGCGTCGCCACTCAATTGGTCACCTCATCACCACTCGGCCGTTCCGCGCGTCACCTCTCGGTTGGTCACCTCATCACCACTCGGCCACTCTGCGCGTCGCCACTCGGTTGGTCACCTCATCACCACTCGGCCGCTATGCGCGTCATCACTCGGTTGGTCACCACATCACAACTCGGCTCCTCCGTGCGTCGCCTCTTGGTTGGTCACCTCATCACCACTCGGCCGCTCCGCGCGTCGCCACTCAGTTGGTCACCTCATCTCCACTCGGTCGCTCCGCGCGTCGCCACTTGGTTGGTCACCTCATCACCACTCGGCCGCCCCACGCGTCGCCTCTCGGTTGGTCACCTCATCACCACTCGTCCGCTCCACGCGTCGCCACTCGGTTGGTCACCTATCACCACTCGGCCGCTCCGCGCGTCACCACACGGTTGGTCACCTCATCACCACTCGGCCGCTCTGCGCGTCGCCGCTCGGTTGGTCACCTCATCACCACTCGGCCGCTCCGCGCGTCGCCGCTCGGTTGGTCACCTCATCACCACTCGGCCGCTCCGCGCGTCGCCGCTCGGTTGGTCACCTCATCACCACTCGGCCGCTCCGCGCGTCGCCCCTCGGTTGGTCACCTCATCACCACTCGGCCGCTCCACGCATCGCCTCTCGGTTGGTCACCTCATCACCACTCGGCCGCTCGGCGCATCGCCACTCGATTGGTCACCACATGACCATGTGTGTCCTTCTTCATTTCGAGTTTGCATCGGTCCTCCGGGGCTGCAACTCAGTCGAAAAACTACACTTCCGTTTTATTTGAGACAGTATTCCAATGAGTTTAGTCGGATCCGTCGCTTCGACAAGTTCGAACGGATCCTTCTCTATTTTAGACTCTTGCTAGTTAACCAGCAAGCCCCTTGCACTCTGATACGTCCATTTTGCATCATGCTTTTATATCGATATTTATTGCATTATGGGCTGTTATTACACGTTATGTCACAATACTCATGCCTATTCTCTCTTATTTTACAAGGTTTACATGAAGAGGGAGATTGCCAGCAGCTGGAATTCTGGGCTGTAAAAGGAGCAAATATTAGAGACCTATTCTGCACAGCTCCAAAAGTCCTGAAATTCACAGAAGTTATTTTTGGAATTAATAAAAAATACTGGCGGAAGAAAATACCAGAGGGGGCCCACACCCTGGCCACGAGGGTGGGGGCGCGCCCTACCCCCTGGGCGCGCCCCCTTGCCTCGTGGGTCCCCTGGATGGCCTCCGGTGCCCATCTTCTGCTATATGAAGTCTTTAGTCTGAGGAAAAATCATAATCAAGCTTTTGGGAAGAAACTCCGCCGCCACGAGGCGGAACCTTGGCGGAACCAATCTAGGGCTCCCATTCCAGCACCATCTCGTCTCAAACCCTAGTTCATCTCTTGTATCCAATCTTTGTCCCAAAGCCTCAGATTGGTACCTGTGGGTTGCTAGTAGTGTTGATTACTCCTCTGAGTGGATGCTAGTTGGGTTATTTGGTGGAAGATCATATGTTCAGATCCTTTATGAATATGAATACCCCTCGATTATGAACATGAATATGATTTGTGAGTAGTTACGTTTGTTCCTGAGGACATGGGAGAAGTCTTGCTATAAGTAGTCATGTGAATTTGTTATTTGTTCGATATTTTGATGAGATGTATGTTGTCTTTCCTCTAGTGGTGTTATGTGAACGTCGACTACATGACACTTCACCATTGTTTGGGCCTAGAGGAAGGCATTGGAAAGTAATAAGTAGATGATGGGTTGCTAGAGTGACAGAAGCTTAAACCCTAGTTTATGAGTTGATTCGTAAGGGGCTGATTTGGATCCATATGTTTCATGCTATGGTTAGGTTTACCTTAATACTTCTTTTGTAGTTGCGGTTGCTTGCAATAGGGGTTAATCATAAGTGGGATGCTTGTCCAAGAAAGGACAACACCCAAGCACCGGTTCTCCCACATACCAAATTATCAAAGTAACGAACGCGAATCATATGAGCGTGATGAAAACTAGCTTGACGATAATTCCCATGTGTCCTCGGGAGCGCTTTTCTCTATATAAGAGTTTGTCCAGGCTTGTCCTTTGCTACAAAAATGATTGGGCCATCTAGCTGCAACTTATTTACTTTCATTACTTGTTACTCGTTACAAATTATCTTATCACAAAACTATCTGTTACGGATAATTTCAGTGCTTGCAGAGAATACCTTGCTGAAAACCGCTTATCATTTCCTTCCGCTCCTCGTTGGGTTCGACACTCTTACTTATCGAAAGGACTATGATAGATCCCCTATACTTGTGGGTCATCACGACTCTTTTCTGGCGCCGTTGCCGGGGAGTGAAGTGCCTTTGGTAGGTGCAATTTGGTAAGGAAAAATTTATATACTGTGCTGAAATTTACTGTTACTTGTTGCTATGGAAAGTAATCCTTTGAGGGGCTTGTTTGAGGTATCTTCACCCCGAACAGAAGAGCAAAGATTTGCTCCTCAACCTACTGAACCTACTGAAAATGTTTACTTTGAAGTTCTTTCGGGTATGATAGAGAAACTGCTAGCTAATCCTTTTACAGGAGATGGAACATTACATCCCGATTTGCACCTAATCTATGTGGATGAAGTTTGTGGATTATTTAAGCTTGCAGGTATGCCCGTGGATGTTATCAAGGAGAAGGTCTTCCCTTTATCTTTGAAGGGAGAGGCATTGACATGGTTTAGGCAATGTGATGATATGGGATCATGGAACTACAAACGATTGAAATTGGAATTTCATCAGAAGTTATATCCTATGCATCTTGTTCATCGTGATCGTAATTATATATATATAATTTTTGGCCTCGCGAAGGAGAAAGCATCGCTCAAGCTTGGGGGAGGCTTAAGTCAATGTTATATTCATGCCCCAATCATGAGCTCTCAAGAGAAATGATTATTCAAAAAATTTATGCTCGGCTTTCTCTCAATAATCGCTCAATGCTCGATACGTCTTGTACTAGCTCTTTTATGATGAAGATTATTGAATTCAAATGGGATTTATTGGAAAGAATTAAATGCAACTCTAAATATTGGGACCTCGACGAAGGTAAGGAGTCAGGTATAACACCTAAGTTTGATTGTGTTAAATCTTTTATGGATACTGATGCTTTCCGTGAATTTAGCACTAAATATGGACTTGACTCTGAGATAGTAGCTTCTTTCTGTGAATCCTTTGCTACTCATGTTGATCTCCCTAAAGAGAAGTGGTTTAAATATAATCCTTCCATTGAACTAAAAGTAGTTGCACCTATTAAAGTTGAAGAAAAGACTATCACTTATAATGATCCTGTCGTTCCTACTGCTTATGTTAGAAACCACCTTTCCCTGTTAGAATAAAGGATCATTCTAAAGCTTCAATTGTGGTCAATAAAAGTAACATTAAGACACCCAAACCTCCTGAGCAAATTAAAGTTGAACCTAATATTGCTATGGTTAAGGATCTCTTGGCTGATAATATTGATGGGCATGTTATTTACTTCTGTGATGAAGCTGCTAGAATTGCTAGACCCGATACTAAAAATAAACATAGACATGTTGTAGGCATGCCTGTTATTTCTGTTAAAATAGGAGATCATTGCTATCATGGCTTACGTGATATGGGTGCTAGTGCAAGTGCAATACATCATTCCTTATACAAAGAAATTATGCATGACATTGCACCTGCTGAGTTAGAGGAAATTGATGTTACAATTAAGCTTGCTAATAGAGACACTATTTCACCAGTTGAGATTGTTAAAGATGTTGAAATCTTGTGTGGGGAAGTTAAATATCTTGCTGATTTTCTTGTTCTTGGTTCCCACAAGATAGCTTTTGTCCCATCATATTTGGTAGACCCTTCTTGAATACTGTTAATGCTAAGATAGACTGCAAAAAGGATGTTGTTACTATTGGCTTGGGGGATATGTCTCATGAGTTTAACTTTGCTAAATTTCGTAGACAACCCCGTGACGAGGAATTGCCTAGTAAAGATGAAATTATTGGTCTTGCTTCTATTGCCGTGCCTCCTAATGATCCTTTAGAACAATATTTGCTAGACCATGAAAATGATATGTTTATGAATGAAAGAAGGGAAATAGATGAAGTATTCTTTAAGCAGGGTCCTATTTTGAAACACAACTTTCCTGTTGAAATCCTAGGGGATCCTCCTCCACCCAAGGGTGATCCCGTGTTTGAGCTTAAGCCATTACCTGATACTCTTAAATATGCTTATCTTGATGAAAATAAGATATATCCTATTATTATTAGTGCTAACCTTTCAGAGCATGAAGAAAAGAAATTATTGAAAACTCTGAGGAAGCACCGTGCTGCTATTGGATATACTCTTGATAATCTTAAGGGCATTAGTCCCACTTTATGCCAGCACAAAATAAAATTGGAGAAAGATGCTAAACCAGTTGTTGATCACCAACGATGGTTAAATCCTAAGATGAAAGAAGTGGTAAGGAAAGAAATACTAAAGCTTCTAGAGGCAAGTATAATCTATCCCGTCGCTGATAGTCAGTGGATAAGTCCTGTCTATTGTGTCCCTAAGAAGGGAGGTATTGCCGTTGTTCCTAATGGTAAAGATGAATTGATCCCACAAAGAATTATTACAGGTTATAGAATGGTAATTGATTTCCGCAAATTAAATAAAGCTACTAAAAAGGATCATTACCCTTTACCTTTTATTGATCAAATGCTAGAAAGATTATCCAAACATACACATTTTTGCTTTCTAGATGGTTATTCAGGTTTCTATCAAATACCTGTGTCAAAAGAGGATCAAGAAAAGACCGCTTTTACTTGTCCTTTCGGTACCTTTGCTTATAGACGTATGCCTTTTGGTTTATGTAATGCACCTGCTACCTTTCAAAGATGCATGATGGCTATATTATCTGATTTTTGTGAAAAGATTGTTGAGGTTTTCATGGATGATATCTCCATTTACGGAACTTATTTTGATGATTGCTTGAGCAACCTGGATCGAGTTTTGCAGAGATGTGAAGAAACTAATCTTGTGTTGAAGTGGGAGAAGGCCACTTTATGGTTAATGAAGGTATTGTCTTGGGGCATAAAATTTCTGAAAGAGGTATTGAAGTTGATAAAGCTAAAGTTGATGCTATTGAAAAGATGTCGTGGCCCAAGGACATTAAAGGTATAAGAAGTTTCCTTGGTCATGCCGGTTTTTATAGGAGGTTCATTAAGGACTTCTCAAAAATTTCTAGGCCTCTGACTAATCTCTTACAGAAAGATATTCCTTTTGTCTTTGATGATGATTGTGTAGAAGCATTTGAAATACTTAAGAAAGCATTAATTTCTGCACCTATTGTTCAGCCACCTGATTGGAATTTACCCTTTGAAATTATGTGTGATGCTAGTGATTATGCTGTAGGTGCTGTTCTAGGGCAAAGAGTTGATAAGAAACTAAATGTTATCCAGTATGCTAGTAAGACTCTAGAAAGTGCTCAAAGAAATTATGCTACTACTGAAAAATATTTTTTAGCAGTTGTATTTGCTTGTGGTTCATACCTTATATTGTTGATTCTAAAGTTACTGTTCACACTGACCATACTGCTATTAAATATCTTATGAAAAAGAAAGATGCTAAACCTAGACTTATTAGATGGGTTCTCTTGCTACAAGAATTTGATTTGCATATTATTGATAGAAAGGGAGCTGAGAACCCCATTGCAGACAACTTGTCTAGGTTAGAGAATGTTCTTGATGACCCACTACCTATTGATGATAGCTTCCCTGATGAACAATTAAATGTTATTAATGCTTCTCGTACTACTCCATGGTATGTTGATTATGCTAATTATATTGTTGCTAAATTTATACCACCTAGTTTCACATACCAGCAAAAGAAAAAGTTTTTCTATGATTTAAGACATTAGTTCTGGGATGACCCACACCTTTATAAAGAAGGAGTAGATGGTGTTATTAGACGTTGTATACTTGAGCATGAACAGGAACAAATCCTACGCAGGTGTCACTCCGAACCTTATGGAGGACACCACGCTGGAGATAGAACTGCACAAAAGGTATTGCAATCCGGTTTTTATTGGCCTACTCTCTTCAAAGAATCCCGTAATTTTGTCTTGTCTTGTGATGAATGTCAAAGAATTGGTAATATTAGTAGACGTCAAGAAATGCCTATGAATTATTCACTTGTTATTGAGCCATTTGATGTTTGGGGCTTTGATTACATGGGACCGTTTCCTTCCTCTAATGGGTATACACATATTTTAGTTGTTGTTGATTACGTTACTAAGTGGGTAGAAGCTATTCCAACTAGTAGTGCTGATCATAACACCTCTATTAAGATGCTTAAAGAAGTTATTTTTCCGAGGTTTGGAGTCCCTAGATATTTAATGACTGATGGTGGTTCACATTTTATTCATGGTGCCTCTCGTAAGATGCTTGCTAAGTATGATGTTAATCATAGAATTGCATCCCCTTATCACCCGCAGTCTAGTGGTCAAGTAGAATTGATTAATAGAGAGCTCAAATTAATTTTGCAAAAGACTGTTAATAGATCTAGAAAGAATTGGTCTAAGAAACTTGATGATGCATTATGGGCCTATAGAAATGGATATAAAAATCCTATGGGTATGTCTCCGTATAAAATGGTTTATGGAAACACATGTCACTTACCTCTCGAACTAGAACACAAGGCATATTTGGCCATTAAAGAGCTCAATTATGATTTCAAGCTTGCCGGTGAGAAGAGGTTTTTGACATTAGCTCACTTGATGAATGGAGAACCTAGGCTTATGAGAATGCCAAACTATTTAAAGAAAAAGTTAAAAGATGGCATGACAAAAGGATACAAAAGCGTGAGTTTAATGTAGGAGATTATGTGTTGCTATTCAACTCTCGCCTAAGATTTTTTGCAGGAAAACTTGTCTCTAAATGGGAAGGTCCTTACGTTATCGAGGAGGTCTATCGTTCTGGTGCCATAAAAATCAGCAACTTCGAAGGCACAAATCTAAAGGTGGTAAATGGTCAAAGAATCAACAATTTTATCTCAGGTAATCCTATAAATGTTGAAACCAATGTTATTGAAACCATGACCCCGGAGGAATACATAAGGGCACTTTCTAGAACGTTTCAGACTCCAAAAAGGAATAGGTATGTGGTACGGTAATTAAACCGACTCCAAAACAGTTCTAATGGCAATTTTTATCCGTTTTGGAATATTTAATAAAATAGGAAAATAAGAAGTAGTCCGAAGAGGACGACGAGGAGTCCACGAGGGTGGAGGGCGCGCCCTACCCCCCTGGGCACGCCCCCTGCCTCGTGGGCACCTTGTGTGCTCTCTAGACTCCGTTTTCTTGCACGATACTTCTTTCGGTCGGTAAAAATTCATTATATAATCTCCCAAGGTTTTGACCATCGTACCACGCAAATATCCTCTGTTTTTGTTTCGGGTTGTTTCTGTCGTAGATTAGAGCAAGATGTCTTCTCAAGAGTCAGTCGGGGAGAGCCGGGTGTTTGCTACCTCTTGAGCACTGCGTTGGTTTTCCCTTGAAGAGGAAAGGGTGATGCAGCAAAGTAGCGTAAGTATTTCCCTCAGTTTTTGAGAACCAAGGTATCAATCCAGTAGGAGGCCACGCTCAAGTCCCTTGTACCTACACAAACAAATAAGAACCTTGCAACCAACGCGATAAAGGGGTTGTCAATCCCTTCACGGCCACTTGCAAAAGTGAGATCTGATAGAGATGATAAGATAATATTTTTGGTACTTTTTTGGTAAAGAGTAAAAGTAAAGATTGCAAAATAAAAGTAAATCGGAAACTTATATGATGGAAAATAGACCCGGGGGCCATAGGTTTCACTAGTGGCTTCTCTCAAGATAGCATAAGTATTACGGTGGGTGTACAAATTACTGTCGAGCAAATGATAGAATTGAGCATAGTTATGAGAATATCTAGGTATGATCATGTATATAGGCATCACGTCCGTGACAAGTAGACCGACTCCTGCCTGCATCTACTACTATTACTCCACACATCGACCGCTATCCAGCATGCATCTATAGTATTAAGTTCATAAGAACGGAGTAACGCTTTAAGCAAGATGACATGATGTAGAGGGATAAACTCATGCAATATGATATAAACCCCATCTTTTTATCCTCGATGGCAACAATACAATACGTGTCGTTTCCCCTACTGTCACTGGGATCGAGCACCGCAAGATTGAACCTAAAGCTAAGCACTTCTCCCATTGCAACAAAGATCAATCTAGTAGGCCAAACCAAACTGATAATTCGAAGAGACTTGCAAAGATAACCAATCATACATAAAAGAATTCAGAGAAGATTCAAATATTGTTCATAGATAATCTTGATCATAAACCCACAATTCATCGGATCTCGGCAAACACACCGCAAAAGAAGATTACATTGAATAGATCTCCAAGAGGATCGAGGAGAACTTTGTATTGAGATCCAAAGAGAGAGAAAAATCCATCTAGCTAATAACTATGGACCTGAAGGTCTAATGTAAACTACGCACACATCATCGGAGAGGCTAGGGTGTTGATGTAGAAGCCCTCCGTGATCAATGCCCCCTCCGGCGGAGCGCCGGAAAAGGCCCCAAGATGGGATCTCACAGGGAAAAGAAGGTTGCGGCGGTGGAATTAGGTTTTTGGCTCATGCTCTGATGTTTCCAGGGTGTCTGAGTATATATATAGGCGAAAGAGGTCAGTCAGGAGAGCTACGAAGGGCCCACGAGGGTGGGGGCGCACCCAGGGGGCAGGCGCGCCTCCCTGCCTCATGGCCTCCTCGTTGATTGCTTCACGTCCACTCCAAGTCCTCTGGTTCACGTTTGTTCCGAAAATCATGTTCCCAAAGGTTTCATTCCGTTTGGACTCCGTTTGATCTTCCTTTCCTTCGAAACACTGAAATAGGCAAAAAACAACAATTTGGGCTGGGCCTCCGGTAAATAGGTTAGTCCTAAAAATAATATAAAAGTGTATAATAAAGCCCATTGAACATCCAAAATAGATAATATAATAGCATGGAACAATAAAAAATTATAGATACGTTGGAGATGTATCAAGCATCCCCAAGCTTAATTCCTGCTCGTCCTTGAGTAGGTAAATGATAAAACAGAATTTTTGATGTGGAATGCTTCTTAGCATAATTGTCAATGTAATTCTTTTTATTGTGGCATGAATATTTAGATCCGAAATATTCAAGATAAAAGTTTAATGATGACATAAAAACAATAATACTTCAAACATGCTAACCAAGCAATTATGTCTTATCAAAATAACATAGCCAAAGAAAGCTTATCCTACAAAATCATATAGTTATGCCATGCTTCAATTTCGTCACACAAAACGTTCTCATCATGCATAACCCCGTTGACAAGCCGAGCAATTGGTTCATACTTTTTAACGCACTTCAGCCTTTTCAACCCTTACGCAATACAATATGGGTGGAATAAAGTATAATGATGGGGTTTATGTGAGAAGACAAAAAGGTAGAAAGTCTCACATTGACGTGGCTAATCAATAGGCTATGGAGATGCCCATCAATTGATGTCAATGAGAGGAGTAGGGATTGCCATGCAACGGATGCACTAGAGCTATAAATATATGAAAGCTCAACAAAAAGAAACTAAGTGGGTGTGCATCCAACTTGCTTGCTCACGAAGACTTAGGGCATTTTGAGGAAGCCCATCATTGGAATATACAAGCCATGTTCTATAATGAAGAATTCCCACTAGTATATGAAAGTGACAACATAGGAGACTCTCTATCATGAAGAGCACGGTGCTACTTTGAAGCACAAGTGTGGAAAAAGGATAGTAACATTGTCCCTTCTCTCTTTTTCTCTCATTTTCCCCCTTTTTTCTTTTTTTTCTTGGGCATTTTTCTCTCTTTTTTTTCTTTGGCCTCTTTTGTTTTTAGTCAGGAATCTCATCCCGACTTGTGGGGGAATTATAGTCTCCATCATCCTTTCCTCACATGGGACAATGCTCTATAATGATGATCATCACACTTTTATTACTTACAACTCAAGAATTAGAACAAAATATGACTCTATGTGAATGCCTCTAGCGGTGTATCGGGATATGCAATGAATCAAGAGTGACATGTATGAAAAATTATGAATGGTGGCTTTGCCACAAATATGATGTCAACTACATGATCATGCAAAGCAATATGACAATGATGGAGCGTGTCATAATAAAGGGAACGGTGGAAAGTTGCATGATAATATATCTCGGAATGGCTATGGAAATGCCATGATAGGTAGGTATGGTGGCTGTTTTGACGAAGATATAAGGAGGTTTATGTGTGATAGAGCATATCATATCACGGGGTTTGGATGCACCGGCGAAGTTTGCACCAACTCTCAAGGCGAGAGATGACAATGCACGGTACCGTAGAGGCTAGATATAAGGAGGTTTATGTGTGATAGCCCTCGAAGCAAAGTACTACTACGCATGCCCCTAGAGGGATAAATTGGTAGGAAAAGACCATCGCTCGTCCCCGACTGCCACTCATAAGGAAAGCAATAAAAGAACACCTTATGTGTCAAAATTGTCACACAACTTTTACCATACGTGCATGCTACGGGACTTGCCAACCTTAACACAAGTATTTGTCAATTTCACAATTACTCAACTAGCACACTCTAATATTACCACCTTTATATCTCAAAACACTTATCAAGCATCAAACTTCTCATGATACTCAATGAACTCAATATGGAAGTTTTTATTATGCTCGTCTTGGATGCCTATCACATTCGGATTAATTTCACAATTTAAAGAAAATTACCATGCTGTTTAAGACTCTCAAAATAATATAAGTGAAGCATCAGAGATCAATAATTTCTATAAAATAAAATCACCACCGTGCTCTAAAAGATATAAGTGAAGCACTAGAGCAAAAACTATATAGCTCAAAAGATATAAGTGAAGCACATAGAGTATTCCAAAAAATTCCGAATCATGTGTGTCTCTCTCAAAAGTTGTGTACAGCAAGGATGATTGTGTTGAACTAAAAAGCAAAGACTCAAATCATACAAGACGCTCCAAGCAAAACACATATCATGTGGTGAATAAAAATATAGCCCCAAGTAAAGTTACCGATAGACGAAGACGAAAAAGGGGATGCCTTCCGGGGCATCCCCAAGCTTAGGATTTTGGTTTTACTTGAATTTTACCTTGGGGTTCCATGGGCATCCCCAAGCTTAGGCTCTTGCCAATCCTTGTTCCATAATCCATCAAATCTTTACCCAAAACTTGAAAACTTCACAACACAAAACTTAACAGAAAATCTCGTGAGCTCCGTTAGCGAAAGAAAACAAAACACCACTTCAAGGTACTGTAATGAACTCATTCTTTATTTATATTTGTGTTAAACCTACTGTATTCCAACTTTTATATGGTTCATAAACTCCGTTACTAGCCATAGATTCGTCAAAATAAGCAAACAACACGCGAAAAACAGAATCTGCCAAAAACAGAACAGTCTGTAGTAATCTGTAACTAACGCAAACTTCTGGAACTCCAAAAATTCTAAATTAAATTGCTGGAAGTGAGGAATTTATCTATTAATCATCTTCAAAAAGAATCAACTAAATATCACTCTCCAGTAAAAAGTTGTAGCTAATCTCGTGAGCACCAAAGTTTCTGTTTTTTACAGCAAGATCGCAAAGACTTTCCCCAAGTCTTCCCAAAGGTTCTACTTGGCACAAACACTAAATAAAACACAAAATCACATCTAAACAGAAGCTAGATTGATTATTTATTCCTAAACAGAACCAAAAAGCAAAAAACTAAAATAAAATTGGGTTGCCTCCCAACAAACGCTATCGTTTAACGCCCCTAGCTAGGCATAAAAGCGAGGATAGATCTAGGTATTTCCATCTTTGGTGTTGGGAAAGAAAAGAGAAAAAATATTATCTATAGAATTTATCTTTCTATTTAAAGAACGTGGCCATTGATAGTGGAAGAGAGATTAAGCACGCTACAGAAATTTGCATCTAAGCTAGCCTTCATCTCTTTGGTAATTTCGTTTTGGTAAAAGCACAAAAGAGAGGTGGATTCAACTTTCTCACTCATAGGGTGCCCAAATATAGTTTTCATGTTTTCATAGGTACCTATGGGATCCCCTTCAATAAAACCCTCTTCAAAAAATAGAATCTAAAACTTGCTTGAACGAAGCGGGCAACCCAACATAAAAACTTTTTAGGTATATCTCAATTTGATATTGGGGCACATAGCTAGCTCGGATCCTTAAAAGCCTATGCCAAGCATCTTTCAAAGACTCATCAAGTAAATAACGAAAAATTCCGGGATCTGTTGGGGAACGTAGCAGGAATTCAAAAAAATTCCTATGTGTCACCAAGATCTATCTATGGAGAAACCAGGAACGAGGGGAAGGAGAGTGCATCTACATGCCCTTGTAGATCGCTAAGCGGAAGCGTTCAAGAGAACGGGGTTGAAGAAGTCGTACTCGTCGTGATCCAAATCACCGGAGATCCTAGTGCAGAACGGACGGCACCTCCGTGTTCAACACACGTACAGCCCGGTGACGTCTCCCATGCCTTGATCCAGCAAGGAGAGAGGGAGAGGTTGGGGCAGACTCCGTCCAGCAGCAGCACGATGGCGTGGTGGTGGTGGAGGAGCGTGGCAATCATGCAGGGCTTCGCCAAGCACCGCGGGAGAGGAGGAGGACTTGGGAGAGGGGGAGGGCTGTGCCAGGGGCAAGGGTGAAGCTCCCATGCGCCTCCCCACTATATATAGGGGTGGAGGGGGCTGGTTTCTTTCCCTCCAAGTCCATTGGGGCATTGGCAAAGGTGGGAGGAAAGAAATCCCATCATTTCCTTCCCCATCGATTGTTATCCCCCCTTTTTAGGGATCTTGATCTTATCCCTTTGGGATATGATCTTATTCCTTCTAAGGGGGGATCTTGATGTGCCTTGACCAGAGGTGTGGGGCCTTGCCCCCACTACCCACGTTCATGTGGGTCCTCCCATGCAGGTGGGCCCCACTTCGGAACCTTCTAGAACCTTCCCGGTACAATACCGAAAAATCCCGAACATTTTCCGGTGGCCAAAATAGGACTTCCCATATATAAATCTTTACCTCCGACCATTCCGAACTCCTCGTGACGTCCGGGATCTCATCCGGATTCCGAAAAACATTCGTAACTGCACACTAATTCCCATAACAACTCTAAGCCACCGAACCTTATGTGTAGACCCTACGGGTTCGGGAATCATGCGCATATGACCGAGACAGCTCTGGACAATAACCAACAGTGGGATCTGGATACCCATGTTGGCTCCCACATGTTCCACGATGATCTCATCGGATGAACCACGATGTCAAGGACTCAATGGATCCCGTATACAATTCCCTTTGTCTAGCGGTATTGTACTTGCCCGAGATTCGATCGTCGGTATACCGATACCTTGTTCAATCTCGTTACGGCAAGTCTCTTTACTCGCTCCAGTAACACATGATCTCGTGATCAACCACTTGGTCACATTGTGCACATTATGATGATGTCCTACCGAGTGGGCCCAGAGATACCTCTCCGTTAACCGGAGTGACAAATCCCAGTCTCGATTCGTACCAACCCAACAGACACTTTCGGAGACACCTGTAGTGCACCTTTATAGCCACCCAGTTACGTTGTGACGTTTGGTACACCCAAAGCATTCCTACGGTATCCGGGAGTTGCACAATCTCATGGTCTAAGGAAAAGATACTTGACATTAGAAAAGCTTTAGCATACCTGAACTACACGATCTTTGTGCTAGGCTTAGGATTGGATCTTGTCCATCACATCATTACTGCTAATGATGTGATCCCGTTATCAACGACATCCAATGTCCATGGTCGTGAAACTGTAACCATCTATTGATCAACGAGCTATTCAACTAGAGGCTTACTAGGGACATGGTGTTGTCTATGTACCCACACATGTATCTGAGTTTCCTATCAATACAATTATAGCATGGGTAATAAACGATTAACATGAACAAGGAAATATAATAATAACTAATTTATTATTGCCTCTAGGGCATATTTCCAACAGTCTCCCACTTGCACTAGAGTCAATAATCTAGTTCACATCGCCATGTGATTAACACTCACAGGTCACATCGTCATGTGACTAACATCCAAAGAGTTTACTAGTGTCACTAAACTAGTTCACATCATCATGTGATTAAGACTCAATGAGTTCTGGGGTTTGATCATGTTTTGCTTGTGAGAGAGGTTTTAGTCAACAGGTCTGCAACATTCAGATCCGTATGTACTTCGCAAATCTCTAGGTCATATTGTAAATGCTGCTTCCACGCTCCACTTGGAGCTATTCCAAATGGTTGCTCCACTATACGTATCCGGTTTTCTACTCAGAGTCATTCAGATAGGTGTTAAAGCTTGCATCGACGTAACCGTTTACGCCGAACTCTTTATCACCTCCATAATTGAGAAACATGTCCTTATTTACTCCAAGGACAATTTTGACCCCTGTCCAATGATCCATTCCTGGATCATTCTTGTACCCTTTGATCGACTCATGGCAGGCACACTTCCTGCAAAGACACAGCATAGCATACTATAGAGCCTACGTCTGAAGCATAGGGGATGACCTTCGTCCTTTCTCTCTCTTCTGCCGTGGTCGAGCTTTAACTCTTAACTTCACCTTACAACTCAGGCAAGAACTCCTTCTTTGACTGATCCATCTTGAACACCTTCAAGATTATGTCAAGGTATGTGCTCATTTGAAAGTACCATTTAGCGTTTTTTTGATCTATCCTCATAGATCTTGATGCTCAATGTTCTAGTAGCTTAATCCAGGTTTTCCATTGAAAAACACTTTTCAAACAACCCTATATGCTTTCTATAAATTCTACATCATTTCTGATCAACAATATGTCTACAACATATACTCATCAGAAATTCTATAGTGCTCCCACTCACTTCTTTGGAAATACAAGTTTCTCATAAACTTTGTATAGACCCAAAATCTTTGATCATCTCATCAAAGCGTACATTCCAACTCCGAGATGCATACTCCAGTCCTTAGAAGGATAGCTGGAGCTTTGCATACTTGTTAGCATCTTTCAGGATTGTCAAAAACCTTCTGGTTGTATCACATACAACCTTTCCTCAAGAAAACTATCAAGGAAACAATGTTTTGACATCCTATATGCAAGATTTCATAAATAATGCAGAATCGCTAATCCAATTCCAACAGACTCTTAGCATCGCTACGAGTGAGAAAGCCTCACCGTAGTCAACTCCTTGAACTTGTCGGAAAATATCTTTAACGACAAGTCAAGCTTTCTTAATGGTGATACTTACCATCATTGTCTGTCTTCCTTTTAAAATCCATCTTTACCCAACGTCCTTACGACTGTTATGGCCTCGAGCCATTCGTCGGAATCCGGGCCCACCATCGCTTCTCCATAGCTCGTAGGTTCATTGTTGTCTAGCAACATGACCTCTAAGACAGGATTGCGTACCACTCTGAAGTAGTACGCGTCCTTGTCGACCTATGAGGTCCGGTAGTGACTTGATCTGAAGCATCATGATCACTATCATCAGCTTCTACTACAATTGATGTAGTCGCCACAGGAACAACTTCCTGTGCCCTGCTACACACTTGTTGAAGTGATGGTTCAGTAACCTCATCAAGTCTCCACCATCCTCCCACTCAATTCTTTCGAGAGAAACTTTTCCTCAGGAAAGGACCCAATTCTAGAAACAATCATTTTGCTTCCGAATCGAGACTGGAGGTATACCCAACTGTTTAGGGTGTCCTATGAAGATGCATTTTATCCGCTTTGGGTTCGAGCTTATCAACCTGAAACTTTTTCACATAAGCGTCGCATCCCCAAACTTTTAAGAAACGACAATTTAGGTTTCTCCAAACCTTAGTTCAAACGGTGTCGTCTCAACGGAATTACGTGGTGCCCTATTAAAGTGAGTGCGGTTGTCTCTAATGCCTAACCCATGAACGATAGTGGTAATTCGATAAGAGACATCATGGTACGCACCATATCCAATAGGGTGCAACTATGATGTTCGGACACACCATCACACAATGGTGTTCCAGGCGGTATTAATTGTGAAACAATTTCCACAATGTCTTAATTGCGTGCCAAAGCTCAGAATCTCAGATACTCATCTCTATGATCATATCATAGACATTTTATCCTCTTGTCACAATGACCTTCAACTTCACTCTGAAATTACTTGAACCATTCAATAATTCAGACTTGTGTTTCATCAAGTAAATATACTCGATATCTACTTAAATCATCCGTGAAGTAAGAACATAACGATATTCATCAAGATGCCTTCAAAGACTTCGTTGGACTGCACACATCAAAATGTGTTACTTCCAACAAGTTGCTATCTTGTTCCATCTTATCAAAACGAGGCTTTTCAGTCATCTTGCCTATGTGGTATGATTTTCATATCTCAAGTGATTCAAAATCAAGTGAGTCCAAACGATCCATCTGCATGGAGTTTCTTCATGTGTATACACCAATAGACATGGTTTGCATGTCTCAAACTTTTCAAAAACGAGTGAGTCCAAATATCCATCAACATGGAGCTTCTTCATGCGTTTTACACCAATATGACTTACATGGCAGTGCCACAAGTAAGTGGTACTATCATTACTATTTTATATCTTTTGGCATGAAAATGTGTATCACTACGACCGAGATTCAATAAACCATTCCTTTTAGGTGTAAGACCATTGAAGGTATTATTCAAATAAACAGAGTAACCATTATTCTCCTTAAATGAATAAATCAGACATGGCTGCATATAATCCAATCATGCCTATGCTCAACGCAAACACCAAATAACAATTATTTAGGTTTAACACCAATCTCGATGGTAGAGGGAGCGTATGATGCTTGATCACATCAACCTTGGAAACACTTCCAACACATATCGTCAGCTCACCTTTAGCTAGTCTCCGTTTATTCCATAGCTTTTATTTTGAGTTACTAACACTTAGCAACCGAACCGGTATCTAATACCCTGGTGCTACTAGGAGTACTAGTAAAGTACACATTAACATAATGTATATCCAACATACTTCTATCGACCTTGCTAGCCTTCTTATCTACCAAGTATCTAGGGTAATTCTGCTCCAAAGGGCCGTTCCCTTATTACAGAAGCACTTAGTCTCGGGTTTGGGTTCAACCTTGGGTTTGTTCACTGGAGCAGCAACTGGTTTGCCGTTTCATGAAGTACCCCTTCTTGCCCTTACCCTTCTTGAAACTAGTGGTTTCACTAACCATCAACTTTGATGCTCCTTCTTGATTTCTACTTTCGCGGTGTCAAACATCATGAATATCTCAAGGATCATCATATCTATCCCTGATTTGTTACAGTTCATCACGAAGCTCTAGTAGCTTGGTGGCAATGACTTTGGAGAGACATCACTATCTCAACTGGAAGATCAACTCCCACTCGATTCAAGTGATTGTTGCACTCAGACAATCTGAGCACAAGCTCAATGATTGAGCTTTTCTCCCTTAGTTTGCAGGCTAAGAAAATCGTCGGAGGTCTTATACCTCTTGACGTGGCACGAGCCACGAAATCCCAATTTCAGCCCTCGAATCATCTCAGATGTTCCGCGACGTTTCGAAAACGTCTTTGGTGCCTCAACTCTAAACCGTTTAACTGAACTATCATGTAGTTATCAAAACGTGTATGTCCGATGTTTGCAAGATCCACATACGACGTTTTGGGGTTCTGCACACTGAGCGGTGTATTAAGGACATAAGCTTTCTACTGATCGCATAATCGCTACTGTCAACTTTCAACTATATTTTCTCTAGGAACATATCTAAAACAGCAGAACTAAAGCGCGAGCTATGACATAATTTGCAAAGGGCTTTTGACTATGTTCAGGATAATTAAGTTCATCTAATGAACTCCCACTCAGATAGACATCCTCTAGTCATCTAAGTGATTACATGATCCGAGTCAACTAGGCCGTGGTCCGATCATCACGTGAGACGGACTAGTCATCATCGGTGAACATCTTCATGTTGATCGTATCTACTATACGACTCATGCTCGACCTTTCGGTCTCTTGTGTTCCGAGGCCATGTCCGTACATGCTAGGCTCGTCAAGTCAACCTAAGTGTTTCGCGGTGTAAATCTGGCTTACACCCGTTGTATGTGAACGTAAGAATCTATCACACCGATCATCACGTGGTGCTTCAAACGACGAACTTTCGTGAACGGTGCACGCTTAGGGGAACACTTTCTTGAAATTTTAATGAGGGATCATCTTATTTACTACCATCGTTCTAAGCAAATAAGATGCATAAACATGATAAACATCACATGCAATCAAATAGTGACATGATATGGCCAATATCATTTTGCTCGCTTTTGATCTCCATCTTCGGGCTCCATGATCATCATCGCCACCGCATGACACCATGATCTCCATCATCATGATCTCCATCATCGTGTCTCCATGAAGTTGTCTCGCCAACTTATTCCGTCTACTACTATGGCTACCGGTTAGCAAGAAAGTAAAGTAATTACATGGCGTTGTTCAATGACACGCAGGTCATACACTAAATAAAGACAACTCCTATGGCTCCTCGCCATTGTCATACTCATCGACATGCAAGTCGTGATTCCTATTACAAGAACATGATCAATCTCATACATCACATATCATTCATCACATTCTTCTTGGCCATATCACATCACATAGCATACCCTGCAAAAACAAGTTAGACGCGTCATCTAATTGTTGTTTGCATGTTTTACGTGGCTGCTATGGGTTTCTAGCAAGAACGTTTCTTACCTACGCAAAACCACAACGTGATATGTCAATTGCTATTTACCCTTCATAAGGACCCTTTTCATGGAATCCGATCCGACTAAAGTGGGAGAGACTGGCACCCGCTAGCCACCTTATGCACCAAGTGCATGTCAGTCTGTGGAACATGTCTCACGTAAGTGTACGTGTAAGGTCGGTCCGGGCCGCTTCATCCCACAATACCGTCGAAACAAGATTGGACTAGTAACGGTAAGCATATTGAACAAAATCGACGCCCACAACTACTTTGTGTTCTACTCGTGCAAAGAATCTACGCAATAGACCTAGCTCATGATGCCATTAGGGGAACGTAGCAGAAATTCAAAAAATTTCCTACGTGTCACCAAGATCTATCTATGGAGAAACCAGCAACGAGGGGAAGGAGGGTGCATCTACATACCCTTGTAGATCGCTAAGCAGAAGTGTTCAAGAGAACGGGGTTGAAGGAGTCGTACTCGTCGTGATCCAAATCACGGGAGATCCTAGTGCCGAACGGACGGCACCTCCGCGTTCAACACACGTATAGCCCGGTGACGTCTCCCATGCCTTGATCTAGCAAGGAGAGAGGGAGAGGTTGGGGAAGACTCCGTCCAGCAGCAGCACGATGGCGTGGTGGTGGTGGAGGAGCATGGCAATCCTGCAGGGCTTCGCCAAGCACCGCGGGAGAGGAGGAGGACTTGGGAGAGGGGGAGGGCTGCGCCTGGGGCAAGGGGTGAAACTCCCATGCGCCTCCCCGCTATATATAGGGGTGGAGGGGGCTGGTTTCTTGCCCTCCAAGTCCATTGGGGCGTTGGCAAAGGTGGGAGGAAAGAAATCCCATCATTTCCTTCCCCACCGATTGTCATCCCCCCTTTTTAGGGATCGTGATCTTATCCCTTTGGGATATGATCTTATTCCTTCTAAGGGGGGATCTTGGTGCGCCTTGACCAGGGGTATGGGGCCTTGCCCCCACTACCCACGTTCATGTGGGTCCCCCCATGCAGGTGGGCCCCACTCCGGAACCTTCTAGAACCTTCCCGGTACAATACCGAAAAATCCCGAATATTTTCCGGTGGCCAAAATAGAACTTCCCATATATAAATCTTTATGTCCGGACCATTCCGGAACTCCTCGTGACGTCCAGGATCTCATCCGGGACTCCGAAAAACATTCGGTAACTGCACACTAATTCCCATAACAACTCTAGCGCCACCGAACCTTATGTGTAGACCCTACGGGTTCGGGAATCATGCGAGACATGACCGAGACAGCTCTCGGCCAATAACCAACAGCGGGATCTGGATACCCATGTTGGCTCCTACATGTTCCATGATGATCTCATCGGATGAACCACGATGTCAAGGACTCAATCGATCCCGTATACAATTCCCTTTGTCTAGCGGTATTGTACTTGCCCGAGATTCGATCGTCGGTATGCCGATACCTTGTTCAATCTCGTTACCAGCAAGTCTCTTTACTCATTCCGTAACACATCATCCCGTGATCAACCTCTTGGTCACATTGTGCACATTATGATGATGTCCTACCGGGTGGGCCCAGAGATACCTCTTTGTTAACCGGAGTGACAAATCCCGGTCTCGATTCGTACCAACCCAACAGACACTTTCAGAGATACCTGTAGTGCACCTTTATAGCCACCCAGTTATGTTGTGACGTTTGGTACACCCAAAGCATTCCTACGGTATCCGGGAGTTGCGCAATCTCATGGTCTAAGGAAAAGATACTTGACATTAGAAAAGCTTTAGCATACGAACTACACGATCTTTGTGCTAGGCTTAGGATTGGGTCTTGTCCATCACATCATTCTGCTAATGATGTGATCCCATTATCAACGACATCCAATGTCCATGGTCAGGAAACTGTAATCATCTATTGATCAACGAGCTAGTCAACTAGAGGCTTGCTAGGGACATGGTGTTGTCTATGTATCCACACATGTATCTGAGTTTCCTATCAATACAATTATAGCATGGGTAATAAACGATTATCATGAACAAGGAAATATAATAATAACTAATTTATTATTGCCTCTAGGGCATATTTCCAACAGGATCATCTTCATCAAAATTATTCAAACCATCATTAACAACCCCGGTAGGTATTTCCATAGCATCATTATTTATGAGCTTAGAGAGGACAGAGGGACTATCCAAAGTATTAAAACCATGGAGAGAGCCCATAGCCCTTTTTGATTCGGCCATGGTACCAGAAAAACAACGAAAGAGAAGGCGAATAAAACGGAAAGGGTGAGGAGGGGAGAGAAAAATAAGAGGCAAATGGCAAATAATGTAATGCGAGGGATAAGAGTTTGTGATGGGTACTTGGTATATCTTGACTTGTGTGTAGGCTCCCAAGGGCGCTTTAAATCCTTCTTGCTTCCTCTTGAGCACCACGTTGGTTTTCCCTTGAAGAGGAAAGGTTGATGCAGTATAGTAGCATAAGTATTTCCCTCAGTTTTTGAGAACCAAGGTATCAATCAGTAGGAGGCCACGCTCAAGTCCCTTGTACCTACACAAACAAATAAGAACCTTGCAACCAACGCGATAAAGGGGTTGTCAATCCCTTCACGGCCACTTGCAAAAGTGAGATCTGATAGAGATGATAAGATAATATTTTTGGTATTTTTATGGTAAAGAGTAAAAGTAAAGATTGCAAAATAAAAGTAGATCGGGAACTTATATGATGGAAAATAGACCCGGAGGCCATAGGTTTCACTAGTGGCTTCTCTCAAGATAGCATAAGTATTACGGTGGGTGAACAAATTACTATCGAGCAATTGATAGAATTGAGCATAGTTATGAGAATATCTAGGTATGATCATGTATATAGGCATCACGTCTGTGACAAGTAGACCGACTCCTGCCGCATCTACTACTATTACTCCACACATCGACCACTATCCAGAATGCATCTAGAGTATTAAGTTCATAAGAACGGAGTAACGCTTTAAGCAAGATGACATGATGTAGAGGGATAAGCTCATGCAATATGATATAAACCCCGTCTTTTTATCCTCGATGGCAACAATACAACACGTGTCGCTTTCCCCATCACATCGGGATCGAGCACCGCAAGATTGAACCCAAAGCTAAGCACTTCTCCCATTGCAAGAAAGATCAATCTAGTAGGCCAAACCAAACTGATAATTCAAGAGACTTGCAAAGATAACCAATCATACATAAAAGAATTCAGAGAAGATTCAAATATTGTTCATAGATAATCTTGATCATAAACCCACAATTCATCGGATCTCGACAAACACACCGCAAAAGAATATTACATCGAATAGATCTCTAAGAGGATCGAGGAGAACTTTTTATTGAGATCCAAAGAGAGAGAGAAGAAGCCATCTAGCTAATAAGTATGGACCCGAAGGTCTGAGGTAAACTACGCACACATCATCGGAGAGGCTAGGGTGTTGATGTAGAAGCCCTCCGTGATCAATGCCCCCCTTCCGTGGAGGCGCGGAAAAAGGCCCCAAGATGGGATCTCCTAGTTATTAGCTAGATGGCTCCTGTTCTGATGTGTCCAGGGAGTATGAGTCTATATAGGCGAAATAGGTCGGTCAGGAGAGCTACGAGGGGCCCACGAGGGTGGTGGCGCGTCTAGGGGGGCAGGCGCACCTCCCTGTCTCGTGGCCTCCTCGTTGATTGCTTGACGTCCACTCCAAGTCCTCTGGATCACGTTTGTTCCGAAAATCACGTTCCCGAAGGTTTCATTCCGTTTGGACTCCATTTGATATTCCTTTCCTTCGAAACACTGAAATAGACAAAAAAACCAGCAATTTGGGCTGGGCCTCCGGTTAATAGATTAGTCCCAAAAATAATATAAAAGTGTATAGTAAAGCCCATTGAACATCCAAAATAGATAATATAGTAGCATGGAACAATAAAAAATTATAGATACGTTGGAGACGTATCAGGTGTCTTATCCGACACCGGGACCAAGCAAACAGTGGTGCTGACCACTTTGGGCCATTAACGGAGGAAGAGATGGAGGCCGACCTGAAAAGGATAGATGCCATGGAGGAGGATCAAGAAGTTACTTCTCGTTTCCGGGCAGGATTCACGATGGGGAACTACAGAGCTCAGCTATACCAAACTCGGTCATCCCCTCCAATGTTAAATTTCTCTCTTATGAAAATATGAAAGGGAGTGTTACTTGTTCTCCCGCAGCCATGCAACATCCATGGGTGCAAGGAGCTTTAACCGTCACGGGTATCATCGCCAAGAATATCACCTCACCACCTCCGAAAAAGAGATATAATCACATGGGTATGGGCACTCCCCTTGGCAACTGCCAAGCTTGGGGGAGGTGCCCCGGTATCGTATCACCATCACACTCCTATATTTACCGTTTTTATTAGTTCGATCCTTTTTGTAATATCTTGATCTAGTAGAATAAATTTTTAGTATGATTTAGTTTTGAATTATGCCTTATGATGCTTCTATGTAATCGAGTCCGTGAGCTATATATAATAAAGATTAGTGTTGAGTCAAGGGCTTGATTATTTTTCTATGATCTTGAGAAAATAAAAGAAAAGAAAAAGAAACAAAAGAGATCATATTGATCTTAAGGAGAGTAATGACTTCACATATAAAGAGCGTGATGAATAAAAGTTGTTGAAAGTTGACAAACTTAGTTTTGGTCATCGTTGCAATTAATAGGAAGTAATAAAGAAAGAGAGGTTTTCACATATAAATATACTATCTTGGACATCTTTTATGATTGTGAGCACTCATTAAAGTATGACATGCTAAAGAGTTGATGTTGGACAAGGAAGACAACGTAATGGGTTATGTTTTCTTATATCTGAAATAAAGTATATTTTCATGGATCATCCAACATGTTGAGCTTGCCTTTCCCTCTCATGCTAGCCAAATTCTTTGCACCAAGTAGAGATACTACTTGTGCTTCCGAATATCCTTAAACCCAGTTTTGCCATGAGGGTCCACCATATCTACCTATGGATTGTGTAAGATCCTTCAAGTAAGTTGTCATGTTGCGTGCAATAAGAATTGCTTTCTAAATATGTATGATTTATTAGTGTGGAGAAAATAAGCTTTATATGATCTTGTGATATGGAAGCAATAAAAGTGAAGGAATGCATAATAAAGGTCCATATCACACGTGGCAATAGAAAGTGACGTTCTTTTGCATTAAGATTTCGTGCATCCAACCATAAAAGCACATAACATCCTCTGCTTCCCTCTGCGAAGGGCCTATCTTTTATTCTAGTCACTTACCTTATGCAAGAGTCACGATGATATTCACCTTTCCTTTTTACATTTTATCCTTTGGCAAGCACCTTATGTTGGGAAGATCCTGATATATATATATATCTAATTGGATGTAAGTTAGCATGAATTATTATTGTTGACATTACCCTTGAGGTAAAAGGTTGGGAGGAAACACTATAAGCCCCTATCTTTCTCTGTGTCCGATTATAACTCCATACCCATAAGTATTGCTTGAGTGTTAGCAATTGTGAAAGACTATATGATAGTTGAGTATGTGGACTTGCTGAAAAGCTCTTATATTGACTCTTTCCGATGTTATGATAAATTGCAATTGCTTCAATGACCGAGATCATAGTTTGTTAATTCTCAGTAAAGTTTCTGATCCATACTTGAAACTGTGAATAGATTATTACTTGAGCATAAGAAATCATATGACAACATCCAAATATGTTGATGTTATAAGAATGATCATGATGCCCTCATGTCCGTATTTTATTTTATCGACACCTCTATCTCTAAACATGTGGACATATTTTTCGTTATTGGCTTACGCTTGAGGACAAGCGAGGTCTAAGCTTGGGGGATTTGATACGTCCATTTTGCATCATGCTTTTGTATCGATATTTATTGCATTATGGGTTGTTATTACACGTAATGTCACAATACTTATGCCTATTCTCTCTTATTTTACAAGGTTTACATGAAGAGGGAGATTGCCATAGCTGGAATTACGGGCGTGAAAAGGAGCAAATATTAGAGACCTATTCTGCACAGCTAAAAGTCCTGAAACTTCACGGAAGTTATTTTTGGAATTAATAAAAATACTGGCGGAAGAAAATACGGAGAGGGGCCCACACCACAGCCACGAGGGTGGGGGTGCGCCTCACGCCTGGCGCGCCCCCTGCCTCGTGGGCCCCCTGGTTGGCCTCCGATGCCCATCTTCTGCTATATGAAGTCTTTTGTCCGAAGAAAAATCATAAGCAAGCTTTCGGGAATAAACTCCTGGCGGAACCAATCTAGGGCTCCGACAGAGCTGTTCTGCCGGGGAAACTTCCCTCAGGGAGGGGGAAATCATCGCCATCGTCATCACCAACAATCCTCTCATCAGGGGGGGGGGGGGTCAATCTCCATCACCATCTTCACCAGCACCATCTCCTCTCAAACCCTAGTTCATCTCTTGTATCCAATCTTTGTCCCAAAGCCTCAGATTGGTACCTGTGGGTTGCTAGTAGTGTTGATTACTCCTTGTAGTTGATGCTAGTTGGTTTATTTGGTGGAAGATCATATGTTCAGATCCTTTATGAATATTAATACCCCTCTGATTATGAAGATGGATATGATTTGTGAGTAGTTACGTTTGTTCCTGAGGACATGGGAGAAGTCTTGCTATAAGTAGTCATGTGAATTTGGTATTCATTCGATATTTTGATGAGATGTATGTTGTCTTTCCTCTAGTGGTGTTATGTGAACATCGACTACATGACACTTCATCATTGCTTGGGCCTAGAGGAAGGCATTGGAAAGTAATAAGTAGATGATGGGTTGCTAGAGTGATGAGCTTAAACCCTAGTTTATGAGTTGCTTCGTAAGGGCTGATTTGGATCCATATGTTTCATGCTATGGTTAGGTTTACCTTAATACTTCTTTTGTAGTTGCGGATGCTTGCAATAGGGGTTAATCATAAGTGGGATGCTTGTCCATGAAAGGACAGCACCCAAGCACTGGTCCTCCCACATACCAAATTATCAAAGTAACGAACGCGAATCATATGAGCGTGATGAAAACTAGCTTGACGATAATTCCCATGTGTCCTCGGGATCGCTTTTCTCTATATAAGAGTTTTTCCAGGCTTGTCCTTTGCTACAAAAAGGATACGGCCATCTTGCTGCACCTTATTTACTTTCATTACTTGTTACTCGTTACAATTTATCTTATCACAAAACTATCTATTACCGATAATTTTAGTGCTTGCAGAGAATACCTTGCTGAAAACCGCTTATCATTTCCTTCTGCTCCTCGTTGGGTTCGACACTCTTACTTATCGAAAGGACTACGATAGATCCCCTATACTTGTGGGTCATCACACTCCCAGCGGGTGTCTATGGGCGTTATTCACACAAGTCATTTCAGCACACATCAAATTTCCTCGAGAAATTATTTCGTTGGCTTGTGCCATTTTTTACACAAGTTACGCGATCACTCGACGGCCCTATGCGCCAACAACACCGACCTTGTCGCTCTGTTGACTTCAAACACATCAGGTCGACCCCTATGTGGAATCTTCTTCATCATATCGATGACATAGACCTCGTCGTCTCATTGGGCATGAGACAGATACATCTCTTTTGTAATCAAACTGCACACTTCACTCCTTTGCGAGTTTGCCTCTTTCGAGCATCACTCAGAAGCTTCTCCTCATCTTTCACGAGTCCGACTCGATGAATTACAGTCACCCATTCAAAACTATATTTCTCGTATTCCGACATGTCCGTTGTCGAAGCCTGTAGTACGCTCGGGGGCTATGCCGCACTCGGGGGCTAAATCTCATTTGGAATGACACTCTCCCGAGTAGTCGAGTACTTCATCACCAGTCATATTCTTCACTTCAACACGTGCATTCGATCCGCCACTTTGAGAATATAATTACCCAAACGCTCTGCACGCCATCTTCATTCCTACTCGGACTCAGTTGTCACGCCGGTCTTGTTGCGTCAAGAACCACAAAGACAATCAATTCGTCGCTAAATTAGCTTCGAAAGCATCTAGCTAACTCTTTCGAAGACCATTTCAACCACTTGGTTGGACACACAATCTATCACTCGACCAACCCGCGCATCACCACTTGGTTGGACACGTAGTCCTTCACTCGGCCACCTCGCGCATCCTCACTTGATCATCCCGCACCGTGCCACTCGGTTGTGCACGTCTTCACCACTCGGTCGTCCCGCACCGCACCACTCGGTTGTGCACGTCTTCACCACTCGGCCGCTCCGTGCGTCGCTTCTCGGTTGTGCACGTCTTCACCACTCGACGCCCCGCGCATTGCCACTCAGTTGTGCATGGCTTCATCATTCGGCCACGTCGCACCTCATGACTCGGTCGCCCCGCGCGTCACCACTCGGTTGGGCACGTCTTCACCACTCGGTCGCTCCGTGTGTCGCCACTCGGTTGTGCACGTCTTCACCAGTCGGCCGCCCCGCACGTCGTCACTCGGTTGTACACATCGTCGCCCCTCGACCGCTCACGCGTCACCATCAGTTAGACATGTCTTTACCTCTACAGCCCCAACACGGGAATGACTAAGTTACTCATATGATCAGACCTCATATCACACTCTGTAGCAAACTTACCTCTTTCGAGCATCACTGGGGGCTATGCACAGCCGTTGGCCATGCCGCCCTCAGGGGTTACGCCCATTCAATCAACCCATTAATCACATCAGGAATATCTTCTTGACCATACATGCTCGGTTTGCCAAAAATCTATAAGGGTAGTACTGTCCACTCAGACGATCACCCAAATCATTACCTAAATTCATCTTCAGGACTGCAAAAGGGTGAAAACAATGCTCCTCTACGGATACACTTGGCCCTATCCTAGGCTCCAAGGCGTCAGTTTCAAAAACTTGGACTTAGAGATGGCATGTGCTAGTGTTCCCCCGGGATAATGAGTAGCCTCTCTCTGGAGAGTCAGCCACACACTAGCCTCGTCACTCGGGTTTCATGGCACGTCCATGTCAGACCACTAGTCTATCTCCTCCGGGAGACATACAAGTGCCACCAAGTTTTTCCTTACAGTCGACATACCCCGATCAGTCAGGAAGCACGTCCACTCGGACAAATACCCATTTCATGCAAAAGGGTGAAAATGAAGCTCCTCTACGGATACAATGTACTCTTACAAATACCCCTTTCACGCAAAATCTAGCGGTCAATATAAGAAGTACTACTGGAACGATTACTCCCTGGAGTGTCCAGCTTTTTTCTACAGTCGACAGTTTCAGAGCGAATTCATTCACCGTGCCGAGAGCACGAAGATTCACCTGCTTGAACGAGTTCCAGGCTAAATTTATTTCGTGCCGAGTGCACGAAGATCAATCCGACTGACTCAGCTCCAGGCTGAGCTTATTTACCATGTCAAGTGTCTGAAGATGCATCCGATTGACTCAATTTTAGAATAAAAGATATTTACCAGGAGACTTAAACCCTCTGCCCGACTCATCTTGTCCGACAGAGGCTCAGGGACTACATCCAGTGGGTGCACTCAGCGTGCCCCCACTGGAAGAGAACTCAGAAAGAAACATTTTGCTCGACGCAGGACCATCTCCAGATCACTCTGTTGGGGAACGTAGTAATTTCAAAAAATTTCCTACGCACACGCAAGACCATGGTGATGGCATAGCAACGAGAGGGGAGAGTGTCTGTCCCACGCACTCGTGAGACCGAAAGCGAAGCGTTATAACAACGCGGTTGATGTAGTCAGACGCCTTCACGATCCGACCGATCCAAGCACCGAACGACGGCACCTCCGAGTTCTGCACACGCTCAGCTCGATGACGATCCCGGACTCCGATCCACCAAAGTGTCGGGATGAGTTCCACAAGACGACGGGCGTGGTGGCGATGTTGATGCTCCACCGACGAGGGCTTCGCCTAAGCTCCGCTGACGATATGACTTCACCGGCGCAGGGCTTCGCCTAAGCTCCGCGACGATATGACCAAGTGGAATATGGTGGAGGGGGCACCACACGGCTAAGGAACGATCCGTAGATCAACTTGTGTGTCATGGGGTGCCCCTGCCCCGTGATATAAAGGAGCAAGGGAGGAGGTGGCCGGCCTAGGAGGGCGCACCAGGGGGAGTCCTACTCCCACCGGAGTAGGACTCCTCCTTTCCTAGTAGGAATAGGAGAGAAGGAAGGGAAGAGAAGAAGGTGCAGCCCCTCCCTAGTCCACCCGGACTAGGCCTTGGGCGCGCAGCCTGCCCTAGGCAGCCCCTCTCTCTTTCCCGCAGGGCCCAATAAGGCCCAATACTTCTCCCCGGCGAATTCCCGTAACTCTCCGGTACTCAAAAATACCGAATCATTCGAACCTTTCCGAACTCCGAATATAGTCGTCCAATATATCGATCTTTACGTCTCGACCATTTTGAGACTCCTCGTCATGTCCCCGATCTCATCCGGGACTCCGAACTCCTTTGGTACATAAAAACTCATAAACTCATAATATAACCGCCATCGAAGCGTTAAGCGTGCGGACCCTACGGGTTCGAGAACTATGTAGACATGACCTAGAACTATTCTTGGTCAATAACCAATAGCGGAACCTGGATGCCCATATTGGCTCCTACATATTCTACTTAAGATCTTTATCGGTCAAACCGCATAACAACATACTTTGTTCCCTTTGTCATCGGTATGTTACTTACCCGAGATTCGATCGTCGGTATCCAATACCTAGTTCAATCTCGTTACCGGTAAGTCTCTTTACTCGTTCCGTAATACATCATCTCACAACTAACTCATTAGTTGTAATGCTTGCAAGGCTTAAGTGATGTGTATTACCGAGAAGGCCTAGAGATACCTCTCCGACAATCGGAGTGACAAAACCTAATCTCGAAATACGCCAACCCAACAAGTACCTTTGGAGACACCTGTAGTACTCCTTTATAATCACCCAGATTACGTTGTGGACGTTTGGTAGTACCAAAGTGTTCCTCCTAAACGGGAGTTGCATAATCTCATAGTTACAGGAACATGTATGGGTCATGAAGAAAGCATTAACAACATACTAAGCGATCAAGTGTTAAGCTAACGGAATGGGTCATGTCAATCAGATCATTCTCCTAATGATGTGATCCCGTTAATCAAATGACAACTCATGTCTATGGTTAGGAAACATAACCATCTTTGATTAACGAGCTAGTCAAGTAGAGGCATACTAGTGACACTCTGTTTGTCTATGTATTCACACATGTATTATGTTTCCGGTTAATACAATTCTAGCATGAATAATAAATATTTATCATGATATAAGGAAATAAATAATAACTTTATTATTGCCTCTAGGGCATATTTCCTTCAGTCTCCCACTTGCACTAGAGTCAATAATCTAGTTCACATCGTCATGTGATTTAACATCAATAGTTCACATCTATATGTGGTTAACACCCATAGTTCACATCGACATGTGATCAACACCCAAAGGGTTTACTAGAGTCAGTAATCTAGTTCACATCGCTATGTGATTAACACCCAAAGAGTACTAAGGGATGATCATGTTTTGCTCGTGAGAGAAGCTTAGTCAACGGGTCCATCACATTCAGAGCCGTATGTATTTTGCAAATATTCTATGTCTACAATGCTCGCAGACGGGCTACTCTAGCTAATTGCTCCCACTTACAATATGTATCCAGATTGAGACTTAGAGTCATCTCGGATCAGTGTAAAAAGCTTGCATCGATGTAACTCTTTACGATGTGCTCTTTTATCACCTCCATAATCGAGAAATATTTCCTTAGTCCTCACTAAGGATGTTCTTGACCAATGTCCGATGATCTACTCCTAGATCACTATTGTACTCCTTGCCCAATTGAGCAAGGTATACAATAGGTCTGGTACATGGCATAGCATACTTTATAGAACCTATGATCGAGGCATAGGGAATGACTTTCATTCTCTTTTCTATTTTCTCACTGTGGTCGGGATTTGAGTCTTACTCAATTTCACACCTTTGCAACATGTGCAAGAACTTTTCTTTCGACTGTTCCATTTTGAACTACTTCAAAATCTTGACAAGGTATGTACTTATTGAAAAAACTTATCAAGCGTTTTTGATCTATCTCAATAGATCTTGATGCTCAATTTGTACGCAGCTTCACCGAGGTCCTTCTTTGAAACACTCCTTTCAAATACTCCTTTATGCTTTGCGTAATAATTCTACATTATTTCCGATCAACAATATGTCATTCACATATACTTATCGAAATCTTTGTAGTGCTCCCACTCACTTTCTTGTAAATACAGGCTTCTTAAAAAGTCCAGATAAAACCATATGCTTTGATCACACTATCAAAGCGTTTATTCCAACTCCGAGATGCTTGCACCGGTCCATAGATGGATTCTTGGAGCTTGCACATTTTGTTAGCTCCTTTAGGATTGACAAAATCTTCCGGTTGCATCATATACAACTCTTCTTTAATAAATCCATTAAAGAATGTAGTTTTGACATCCATTTGCCGATTTCATAAAATGTGGCAATTGCTAACATGATTCGGACAGACTTAAGCATCGCTACAGTTGAGAAAATCTCATTGTAGTCAACACCTTGAACTTGTCGAAAACCTTTCTGCGACAAGTCGAGCTTTGTAGATAGTAATACTACTATCAGCATTTGTCTTCCTCTTGAAGATCCATTTATTCTCAATGGCTTGCCGATCATCGGCAAGTCAACCAAAGTCCATACTTTGTTCTCATACATGGATCCCATCTCAGACTTCATGGCTTCAAACCATTTCATGAATCTGGGCTCATCGTCGCTTCCTCATAGTTCGTAGGTTCATCATGGTCTAGTAACATGACTTCTAGAATAGGATTACCGTACCACTCTGGTGCGGATCTTACTCTAGAAGACCTACGAGGTTTGGTAGCAACTTGATCTGAAGTTTCATGATCATCATCATTAACTTCCTCACTAATTGGTGTAGGAATCATCGAACTGATTTCTGTGATGAACTACTTTCCAATAAGGGAGAAGGTACAATTACCTCATCAAGTTCTACTATCCTCCCACTCACTTCTTTCGAGAGAAACTTCTTCTCTAGAAAGGATCCATCTTAGCAACGAATAATTTGCCTTTGGATCTGTGATAGAAGGTGTACCCAATAGGTATTCT
This sequence comes from Aegilops bicornis, assembly GCA_021605145.1. NCBI lineage: Eukaryota > Viridiplantae > Streptophyta > Magnoliopsida > Poales > Poaceae > Aegilops > Aegilops bicornis. The sequence continues at coordinate 611,428,996 of CM038674.1, read as the reverse complement.
ATGAAGACGCACTTCTCCGATTTGGGTTCGAGCTTATCAGGTGAAAACTTTCTCACATAAGCATCACAACTCCAAACTTTAAGAAACGACAGCTTAGGTTTACTGTTAAACCATAATTCATACGGTGTCGCCTCAACGGATTTAGATGTTGCCCTATTAAACGTGAATGCAACTGTCTCTAATGTATAACCCCAAAACGATAGTGGTAAACTGATAAGAGACATCATAGATCGCACCATATCCAATAAAGTGCGGTTACGACTTTCGGACACATCATTATGCTGTGGTGTTCCATATGGCGTGAGTTGCGAAACTATTCCACATTGTTTCAAATGAAGACCAAACTCAGAACTCAAATATTTTTCCTCTGCGATCATATCGTAGAAACTTTTTATTTTCTTGTTACGATGATTCTTCACTTCACTCTGAAATTCTTTGAACTTTTCAAATGTTTCAGACTTGTGTTTCATCAAGTAGATATACCCATATCTGCTCAAATCATCTTTGTGAAGGTCGAAAATAACGATACTTGCCACGAGCATCAACACTCATTGGATCGCATACATCGGTATGTATTATTCCCAATAAGTCAAGTAGCTTGTTCCATTGTTCGGAGAACGGAGTTTTAGTCATCTTGCCCAAAAGGCACGGTTCGCAAGTATCAAATGATTCATAATCAAGTGATTCCAAAATCCATCAGCATGGAGTTTCTTCATGCGCTTTACACCAATATGACCTAAACGGCAAAGTGCCACAAATAAGTTGCACTATCATTATTAACTTTGCATCTTTTGGTTTCAATATTATGAATATGTGTATCACACGATCGAGATCCAACAAACCATTTTCATTGGGTGTATGACCATAGAAGGTTTTATTCATGTAAACAGAACAATAATTATTCTCTAACTTACATGAATAACCGTATTGCAATAAACATGATCAAATCATATCCATGCTCAATGCAAACGCCAAATAACATTTATTTAGGTTCAACACTAATCCCGATAGTATAGGGAGTGTGCGATGATGATCATATCAATCTTGGAACTACTTCCAACACTCATCGTCACTTCCCCTTCAACTAGTCTCTGTTTATTCTCAGAACTCCCATTTCGAGTTACTAATCTTAGCAACCTAACAAGTATCAAATACTGTGGGCTACTATAAACACTAGTAAAGCACACATCAATAACCTGTATATCAAATATACCCTTGTTCACTTTGCCATCCTTCTTATCCGCCAAACACTTGGGGTATTTCCGTTTCCAGTGACCATTTCCTATGCAGTGTAAGCACTCAGTTTCAGGCTTTGGTTCAGCTTTGGGTTTCTTCGTGGGAGTGACAACTTGCTTGTCATTCTACTTGAAGTTCCCCTTTCTTTCCCTTTGCCCTTTTCTTGAAACTAGTGGTCTTGTCAATCATCAACACTTGATGTTTTTCTTGATTTCTACCTTCGCCGATTTTAGCATCGCGAAGAGCTCGAGAATCCTTTTCGTCATCCCTTTCATACTATAGTTCATCACGAAGTTCTACTAACTTAGTGATGGTGACTAGAGAATTCTATCAATCACTATCTTATCCGGAAGATTAACTCCCACTTGATTCAAGCGATTGAAGTACTCGAGACAATCTGAGCACATGCTCACTAGTTGAGCGATTCTCCTCCATCTTTTAGCTATAGAACTTGTTGGAGACTTCATATCTCTCAACTCGGTATTTACTTGAAATATTAACTTCAACTCCTGGAACATCTCATATGGTCCATGACGCTCAAAACGCCTTTGAAGTCCCGATTCTAAGCCGTTTAAGCATGGTGCACTAAACTATCAAGTAGTCATCATATTGAGCTAGCCAAACGCTCATAACGTGCGCACCGCTTCCTCGCAATAGGTCCGCTACCTAGCGGTGCATCAAGGACATAATTCTTAGGCAGCAATGAGGATAAACCTCAGATCACGGATCCAATCCGCAATATTGCTACTAACATTTTCAATACAATTTTCTCTAGGAACACATATAAAAACACAGGAAGCAACAACGCGAGCTATTGATCTACAACATAATCTGCAAAATACTACCAGGACTAAGTTCATGATAAATTTAAGTTTAATTAATCATATTAAAAACCTCCCACTTAGACAGACATCTCTCTAGTCATCTAAGTGATTACGTGATCCAAATCAACTAAACCATGTCCGATCATCACGTGAGATGGAGTAGTTTCAATGGTGAACATCACTATGTTGATCATATCTACTATATGATTCACGCCGACCTTTCGGTCTACGTGTTCCGAGGCCATATCTGTTATATGCTAGGCTCGTCAAGTTTAACTGAGTATTCTGCGTGCAACTGTTTTGCACCCGTTGTATTTGAACGTAGAGCCTATCACACCCGATCATCACGTGGTGTCTCAAAGACGAAGAACTTTCGCAACGGTGCATACTGGGGAGAACACTTCTTGATAATTTTGGTGAGAGATCATCTTATAATGCTACCGTCAATCAAAGCAAGATAAGATGCATAAAGGATAAACATCACATGCAATCAATATAAGTGATATGATATGGTCATCATCATCTTGTGCTTGTGATCTCCATCGTCAAGCAACGTCATGATCACCATCGCCACCGGGCGCGACACCTTGATCTCCATCGTAGCATCGTTGTCGTCTCGCCAACTATTGCTTCTACGACTATCGCTACTCCTTAGTGATAAAGTAAAGCAATTACATGGCGTTGCACTTCATACAATAAAGCGACAACCATATGGCTCTCGCCATTGCCGATAACTCGGTTACAAAACATGATCATCTCATACAATAAAATATAGCATCACGTCTTGGCCACATCACATCACAACATGCCCTGCAAAAACAAGTTAGACGTCCTCTACTTTGTTGTTGCAAGTTTTACGTGGCTGCTACGGGCTGAGCAAGAACCGTTCTTACCTACGCATCAAAACCACAACGATATTTCACAAATAGACTCCGCTTTTAACCTTCTCAAGGACCGGGCGAGCCACACTCGATTCAACTAAAGTGAGAGAGACAGACACCCGCCGGTCACCTTTAAGCAACGAGTGCTCTGAGCGGTGAAACCAGTCTCGCGTAAGCGTCTGGCGTAATGTCGGTCCGGCCGCTTCATCTCACAATACCGCTGAACCAAAGTATGACATGCTGGTAGGTAGTATGACTTGTATCGCCCACAACTCACTTGTGTTCTACTCGTGCATATGACATCAACGCATAAAACCAGGCTCGATACCCTTTGTTGGGGAACGTAGTAATTTCAAAAATTTCCTACGCACACGCAAGACCATGGTGATGGCATAGCAACGAGAGGGGAGAGTGTCCGTCCACGCACTCGTGAGACCGAAAGCGGAAGCGTTATAACAACGCGTTGATGTAGTCAGACGTCTTCACGATCCGACCGATCCAAGCACCGAACGCACGGCACCTCCGAGTTCTGCACACGTTCAGCTCGATGACGATCCCGGACTCGATCCGGCAAAGTGTCGGGGATGAGTTCCGTCAAGACGACGGCGTGGTGACGATGTTGATGCTCCACCGACGCAGGGCTTCGCCTAAGCTCATGACGATATGACTTCACCGGCGCAGGGCTTCGCCTAAGCTCATGACGATATGACCAAGTGGAATATGGTGGAGGGGGCACCGCACTGCTAAGGAACGATCCGTAGATCAACTTGTGTGTCATGGGGTGCCCCTGCCCCGATATATAAAGGAGCAAGGGAGGAGGTGGCCGGCCTAGGAGGGGCGCCAGGGGGGAGTCCTACTCCCACCGGAGTAGGACTCCTCCTTTCCTAGTAGGAATAGGAGAGAAGGAAGGGAAGAGAAGAAGGGGTGCAGCCCCTCCCTAGTCCAATTCGGACTAGGCCTTGGGGGCGCAGCCTGCCCTAGGCAGCCCCTCTCTCTTTCCCGCAGGGCCCAATAAGGCCCAATACTTCTCCCGGCGAATTCCGTAACTCTCCGGTACTCCGAAAATACCGAATCATTCGAACCTTTCCGAACTCCGAATATAGTCGTCCAATATATCGATCTTTACGTCTCGACCATTTCGAGACTCCTCGTCATGTCCCCGATCTCATCCGGGACTCCGAACTCCTTCGGTACATCAAAACTCATAAACTCATAATATAACTGTCATCGAAGCGTTAAGCGTGCGGACCCTACGGGTTCGAGAACTATGTAGACATGACCTAGAACTATTCTTGGTCAATAACCAATAGCGGAACCTGGATGCCCATATTGGCTCCTACATATTCTACGAAGATCTTTATCGGTCAAACCGCATAACAACATACTTTGTTCCCTTTGTCATCGGTATGTTACTTACCCGAGATTCGATCGTCGGTATCCAATACCTAGTTCAATCTAGCTACCGGTAAGTCTCTTTACTCGTTCGTAATACATCATCTCACAACTAACTCATTAGTTGTAATGCTTGCAAGGCTTAAGTGATGTGTATTACCGAGAAGGCCTAGAGATACCTCTCCAGGCAATCGGAGTGACAAAACCTAATCTCAAATACGCCAACCCAACAAGTACCTTTGGAGACACCTGTAGTACTCCTTTATAATCACCCAGTTACGTTGTGACGTTTGGTAGTACCCAAAGTGTTCCTCCGGTAAACGGGAGTTGCATAATCTCATAGTTACAGGAACATGTATGGGTCATGAAGAAAGCATTAACAACATACTAAACGATCAAGTGTTAAGCTAACGGAATGGGTCATGTCAATCAGATCATTCTCCTAATGATGTGATCCCGTTAATCAAATGACAACTCATGTCTATGGTTAGGAAACATAACCATCTTTGATTAACGAGCTAGTCAAGTAGAGGCATACTAGTGACACTCTGTTTGTCTATGTATTCACACATGTATTATGTTTCCGGTTAATACAATTCTAGCATGAATAATAAATATTTATCATGATATAAGGAAATAAATAATAACTTTATTATTGCCTCTAGGGCATATTTCCTTCACACTCAAGTGCTACTCAACCTCCGAGTCAGAGAGGAACAAGTTCTATCAGTACCAGCTAAGAAGATTGTTAGTTCTCTAAGACCCCCGCCAACTGCCGGCAGTCGACGGCGGTCTCGGGGACTACACCCAGTGGGTGCACTCAGCGTGCCCCCAGTGGAGTAATCTCCACTCGGTACGGCCTGACCGGTCCGAGTGGAGAAGAACAAACAAACAAGTTCTAAGGCTCCCGTAGGCTACCAAAAAAATTGCTATAAGGTGAGTTTAACGCTCCTCCATGGACCTGTTTTGAGCCTTCTTCTAGGACTCAAATCGTGAAACTCATAAGTTTGGATCTAGAGCCGACTCATATTGACGTTCCTCCGGGATAAGAATGGCATCTCTCCGAGAGAGCAGTCCATGCGTCGACCTTGTTGCCTGGATTTAATGACACATCCATACTCTTATCACGAGTTAACCTCTTCCGAGAGATGATCGAATGTCACCAAGTTGCTCCTCGCAAGCACTTACCCCCAGATCAGTCGGGAAGCGCAGCGCCATAATCCATTGAGATTTTGTTCAAACCTTGGTTGTCTGAAAGCACGATGACGGGTACCGAGTATTTCCGTAATCACTCGGACCAAATTGTGTCTTTCACAAACTCGTTCTGCAAAATCACAACCTATTGGGGGGCTAATGTTGGGGACACACATAACAGGTAGGCCAACGAAGGCTCGAAATATATTAAAGCATGGGGTCCACACATCAGGTGGGTCCAGATAAATTTCATGTCGACAAACCATCCACTCGGATGACCATCAAGTCACTCGGACGGCAACAACCACTCGGAGCATAGCACTCCACTCGACGAACTCACTCCACTCGGAGTACCTGATCTCACTCGGATATGCGAAGACCAATGGTCAACAAGGCACTCGAGGCATATCTTAGTAACAGGCTTACATTATGACATCAACGCCCCACTTTGTAACATAGGAAGTGGAGGGGTGGCGCACTCTATATAAGCCATCCCCTACCACTAGACTTGGGCGCAGGCCCTCATTCTTCTCCTCCTAGCTCCCTCTCTCTCTCTCTCTCACTAGTCTCTGGACCTAGCTCAGGCATGGGGATCCGTTCTCCTCTCTCTCACATACATTGTAATCTCTGGATACATACTCAGGTAAAACAAAGCCTCTCCGGAGCACGATCCGTAGGGCTGTTATATCCACTGTGAGAGGCCCGAACTCGCTAAAACCACAGTGTCACCCATATGCATCTCGATAGATCCTGCTCCTTTTCCCTATACCTTATTATTGTCGGAATCGTTCCCATGACACCCCCCCCCCCGGGGGCGCGCCTCCCGAGCTTGTCGCACCCTCATGACTCGTTAGGTCTTCTCCCGAACCTTCTAGGGTCTCTTATGGTCCAGAAAAAATTAATCCAAAGTTTTTTCTTGTTTCAGACTCTATTTGATATTGATTTCCTGAAAAGCCAAAAACAAGCAAAATAACAACTGGCACCGGGCACTAGGTTAATAGGTTGTCCCAAAAAATGATATATAATTGCATATAAAAGATCCAAGATTGATACTATAATAGTGATGAGCCACAAGTATAGGGGATCAATCGTAGTCCTTTCGATAAGTATGAGTGTCAAACGCAACGAGGAGCGTATGAAATGACAAGCGGTTTTGAGCAGGGTATTTTCTGCAGGCACTGGAATTAACGGTAACAAATAGTTTGATAGTAAGATAATTCGTAACGGGTAACAAGTAACAAGTGTAGCAAAAGTGCAGCAAGGTGGCCCAATCCTTTTTGTAGCAAAGGATAAGCCCGGACGGACTCTAATATAAAGCAAAGTGCTCTCGAGGACACATGTGAATTACTGTCAAGCTAGTTTTCATCATGCTCATATGATTCGCGTTCGTTACTTTGATAATTTGATATGTGGGTGGACCGATGCTTGGGTGAGTATGATTATCCCCTCTCGGAAGCATCCGCAACTACAAAAGAAGAATTAAGATAAATCTAACCATAGCATGAATCATGTGGATCCAAATCAGCTCCTTACGAAGCAACGCATAAACTAGGGTTTAACCTTCTGTCACTCTAGCAACCAATCATCTACTGTTACTTCACAATGCCTTCCCCTAGGCCCAAATCATGGTGAAGTGTCATGTAGTTGACGTTCACATAACACCACTAGAGTAAAGAGAACATACATCTCATCAAAATATCAAACGAATACCAAATTCACATGATTACTTATAACAAGACTTCTCTCATGTCCTCAGGAACAAACGTAACTACTCATAAAGTATGTTCGTGTTCAAGATCAGAGGGGCAATAAATATCATTAAGGATCTGAACATATGATTTTCCACCAAATAAACCAACTAGCATCAACTACAAGGAGTAATCAACGCTACTAACAACCCACAGGTACAATTCTGAGGTTTTGAGACAAAGATTAAATACAAGAGATGAAATAGGATTTGAGAGGAGATGGTGCTGGTCAAGATGTTGATGAAGATTGACCCTCACTCGATGAGAGATCGTTGGTGATGATGATGGTTTCGATTTCTCCCTCCCGGAGGGAAGTTTCAATGGAAAAATAGCTACACCGGAGCCCTAGATTGCTTCTGCCCAGGTTCCGCCTCGAGACGGTGGCGCTTCATCGCAAAAGCTTCCTTATGATTTTTTCTAGGTTAAAACCCTCCATATTGCAGAAGATGGGCACCGGACGACCGCCAGGGGGCCCACAAGCCCTGGGGGCGCGCCCAGGGGGCCCCGGCTTGTGGCTGATACTTCTCCAACGTATCTATAATTTTTGATTGCTCCATGCTATTATATTATCCGTTTTGGATGTTTAATGGGCTTTACTATACACTTTCATATTATTTTTGGGACTAACCTATTAACCCAAGGCCCAGTGCAAATTGTTGTTTTTTGCCTATTTCAGTGTTTTGCAGAAAAGGAATATCAAACAGAGTCCAAACGGAATGAAACCTTTGGGAGAGTTGTTTTTGGAACAAACGTGATCCAGAGGACTTGGAGTGGACGTCAAGAAATCAACGAGGAGGCCATGAGTCAGGGAGGCGCTCCTGCCCCCCTGGGCGCGCCCCCCACCCTCATGGGCCCCTAGTGGCTCCACCGACCTACTTCTTCCTCCTATATATACCCATGTACCCCGAAACCAACCAGGACCACCACGAAAACCAACACATGCTCAAGAGGTAGCAAGAAGGATTTTGGGCGCCGTTGTCGGGGAGTCTACGCACAAGTCAAGATATACCAAGTACCCATCACAAACTCTTATCCCTTGCATTACATTATTTGTCATTTGCCTCTCGTTTTCCTCTCCCCCACTTCACCCTTGCCGTTTTATTCGCCCTCTCTTTCCATTCGCCTCTTTTTCGCTTCTTTCTTGTTTGCTCGTGTGTTGGTTTGCTCGTTTGTCACGATGTCTCTTCCAAAAAAGTATCGATCTTCACCATAAGAGGTTGGAAGAAGTTGAAAACAACGTCAGAAGCTTTATGACTTTGCAATTTGAGCATAATAACTTCTTTAGAAACGAGCTTAAAGAACAAAAAAGCTTTATGGAGTACATGAATAAAGAGCTTGATGATATGTCTAAGGAATTTTATGGTTTGAAATCTCAGTTTGCTCATCTTGAAAATTAATAGCCCAAATTTCGGATAAGCAGGCCACCTTAGTCAATAAGATGGCCGCCAAACCGGAATATCTAGAAGGTAATAAGGATGAAGATCTAAAAGTGATTGATGTTTCTCCTATTAAATCTTTGTTTTGCAATATGAATCTTGATAATGATGGGACTAGAGATGAGTCAACTTTAGTTAAAAGGCGTCCCAATGATTCAGAGTTTTTAGATCTTGATGCAAAAATTGGTAAAAGTGGGATTGAAGAGGTCAAAACTTTACATAGTAATGAACCCACTGTTTTGGATTTCAAGGAATTTAAATATGATAATTGTTCTTTAATAGATTTTATTTCCTTTTTGCAATCCATGCTAAATTCTCTGCATGCTTATAGTCAAAATAAAGTTTTTACTAAACATATCGTTGATGCTTTAATGCATTCTTATGAAGAAAAGCTTGAATTGGAAGTTTCTATCCCTAGAAAACTTTATGATGAGTGGGAGCCTACTATTAAAATTAAAATTAAAATTAAAGATCATGAATGCTATGCTTTGTGTTATTTGGGTGCTAGTGTTTCCACAATTCCAAAAACTCTGTGTGATATGTTAGGTTTTCGTGAATTTGATGATTGTTCTTTAAACTTGCACCTTGCGGATTCCACCAATAAGAAACCTATGGAAAGGATTAATGATGTTCTTATTGTTGCAAATAGGAATTATGTGCCCGTAGATTTCATTGTTCTTGATATAGATTGCAATCCTTCATGTCCTATTATTCTTGGTAAACCTCTCCTTAGAACGATTGGTGCAATTATTGATATGAAAGAAGGGAATATTACATTCCAATTTCCATTAAGGAAAGGCATGGAACACTTTCCTATAAAGAAAATAAAATTACCTTATGAATATATTATGAGAGCCACTTACGGATTGCATACCAAAGATGATAATACCTAGATATATCCTTGCCTTTTTTCCTAGCTAGGGGCGTTAAATGATAGCGCTTTTTGGGAGGCAACCCAATTTTATTTTAGTTTATTGATTTTTGGTTCTGTTTAGTAATAAATAATTCATCTAGCTTCTGTTTAGATGTGGTTTTATGTTTTAATTAGTGTTTGTGCCAAGTAGAACCTTTGGGAAGACTTGGGTGAAGTCTTTTTGATCTTGCTGTAAAAAACAGAAACTTTAGAGCTCACAAGATTAGCTACAACTTTTCACTGGAGAGTTATATTTAGTTGATTATTTTTTAAGATTATGAATATATAAATTCCTCACGTCCAGCAATTTATTTTAGAATTTTTGGAGTTCCAGAAATATACGTTTGATACAGATTACTACTGACTGTTCTGTTTTTTGACAGATTCGGTTTTTCGTGTGTTGTTTGCTTATTTTGATGAACCTATGGCTAGTATCAGAGGTTATGAACCATAGAGAAGTTTGAATACAGTAGGTTTAACACCAATATAAATAAAGAATGAGTTCATTACAGTACATTGAAGTGGTGTTTTGTTTTCTTTCGCTAACGGAGCTCACGAGATTTTCTGTTAAGTTTTGTGTTGTGAAGTTTTCAAGTTTGGGGTAAAGATTTGATGGATTATGGAATAAGGAGTGGCAAGAGCCTAAGCTTGGGGATGCCCAAGGCACCCCAAGGTAAAATCCAAGGACAACCAAAAGCCTAAGCTTGGGGATGCCCCGGAAGGCATCCCCTCTTTCGTCTTCGTCCATCGGTAACTTTACCTGGAGCTATATTTTTATTCACCACATGATATGTGTTTAGCTTGGAGCGTCTTGTATAATTTGAGTCTTTGCTTTTTAGTTCACCAAAATCATCCTTGGTGTACACACCTTTTGGGAGAGACACACATGAATCGGAATTTATTAGAATACTCTATGTGCTTCACTTATATCTTTTGAGCTAAACAGTTTATCTCTAGTGCTTCGCTTATATCTTTTAGAGCACGGTGGTGGTTTTATTTTACAGAAATTATTGATCTCTCATGCTTCACTTATATTATTTTGAGAGTCTTTTAGAACAGCATGGTAGTTTTCTTTGGCTATAAAATTAGTCCTAATATGATGAACATCCAAGATGGGTATAATAAAAACTATCATATAAAGTGCATCGAATACTATGAGAAGTTTGATACTTGATGATTGTTTTGAGATACAAAGATGGTGATATTAGAATCATGCTAGTTGATTAGTTGTGAATTTGAGAAATACTTGTTCTAAAGTTTGTGATTCCCGTAGCATGCACGTATGGTGCACGCATGATTTATTTATTGATTGTCTTCTTTATGAGTGGCGGTCGGGGACGAACGATGGTCTTTTCCTACCAATCTATCCCCCTAGGAGCATGCGCGTAGTACTTTGTTTTCATAACTAATATATTTTTGCAATAAGTATGTGAGTTCTTTATGACTAATGTTGAGTCCATGGATTATACGCACTCTCACCCTTCCACCATTGCTAGCATCTCTAAATACCGCGCACCTTTCACCGGTATCATACACCCACCATATACCTTGCTCACAACAGCCACCATACCTACCTATTATGGCATTTCCATAGCCATTCCGAGATATATTGCCATGCAACTTACCACCGTTCCGTTTATTATGACACGCTTCATCATTGTCATATTGCTTTGCATGATCATGTAGTTGACATCATATTTGTGGCAAAGCCACCTTCATAATTCTTTCATACATGTCACTCTTGATTCATTACATATCCTGCAGACACCACGGAGGCATTCACATAGAGTCATATTTTGTTCTAAGTATTGAGTTGTAATTTTTGAGTTGTAAGAAAATAAAAGTGTGATGATCATCATTATTAGAGCATTGTCCCAAGTGAGGAAAGGATGATGGAGACTATGATTCCCCCACAAGTCGGGATGAGACTCCGGACGAAAAAAAAAAGAAAAAATAGAGGCCAAAAAAGGAGAAAAGGCCCAAATAAAAAAAAGAAGAAAGAAAAAAAAGCTGAGAGAAAAAGAGAGAAGGGACAATGTTACTATCCTTTTTCGACACTTGTGCTTCAAAGTAGCACCATGATCTTCATGATAGAGAGTCTCCTATGTTGTCACTTTCATATACTAGTGGGAATTTTACATTATAGAACTTGGCTTGTATATTCCAATGATGGGCTTCCTCAAAATGCCCTAGGTCTTCGTAGCAAGCGAGTTGGATGCACACCTACTTAGTTTCTTTTGTTGAGCTTTCATACACTTATAGCTCTAGTGCATCCGTTGCATGGCAATCCCTACTCATTCACATTGATAAAAATTAATGGGCATCTCCATAGCCCGTTGATACGCCTAGTTGATGTGAGACTATCTTCTCTTTTTTTGTCTTCTCCACAACCACCATTCTATTCCACATATAGTGCTATGTCCATGGCTCACGCTCATGTATTGCATGAAGATTGAAAATGTTTGAGAACATCAAAAGTATGAAACAATTGCTTGGCTTGTCATCGGGGTTGTGCATGATTAAATACTTTGTGTGATGAAGATAGACCATAGCCAGACTATATGATTTTGTAGGGATAACTTTCCTTGGCCATGTTATTTTGACAAGACATGATTGCTTTGTTAGTATGCTTGAAGTATTATTATTTTTTATGTCAATATTAAACTTTTATCTTGAATCTTTCGGATCTGAACATTCATGCCACAATAAAGAAATTACATTGAGAAATATGCTAGGTAGCATTCCACATCAAAAATTCTGTTTTTTATCATTTACCTACTCGAGGACGAGCAGGAATTAAGCTTGGGGATGCTTGATATGTATCTAACGTATCTATAATTTTTTATTGTTCCATGCTATTATATTTTCCGTTTTGGATGTTTAATGGGCTTTACTATACACTTTTATATTATTTTTGGGACTAACCTATTAACCCAAGGCCCAAAGGTGCAAATTCTTTGTTTTGCCTATTTCAAAGTGTTTCGCAGAAAAGGAATATCAAACGGAGTCCAAACGGAATGAAACCTTCGGAGAGTTATTTTGGAACAAACGTGATCCAGAGGACTTGGAGTGGACGTGAAATCAACGAGGAGGCCACGAGGCGTGGAGGCGCCTTCCCACGGGTGCCCAGCGCCTCATGGGCCCCTCGTGGCTCCAACGACCTACCTCTTCCTCCTATATATACCCATGTACCCCGAAACCAACCAGGAGCACCACGAAAAACAACGCATGTTCAATAGGTAGCAGTGGCCACCTGGTGGGTCCCCTTCTATTGTTTCTTTGCCCAATATTTTTTATATATTCCAAAATAACTCTCCGTAAAGTTTCAGGACATTTGGAGTTGTGCAGAATAGGTATCTCAGATTTGCTCCTTTCCGGTCCAAAATTCCAGCTACCGGCATTCTCCCTCTCCATGTAAATCTTGTAAAATAAGAGAGAAAAGGCATAAGTATTGTACCATAAAATGAAATAACATCCCATAATGCAATAAATATCAACATAAAAGCATGATGCAAAATGGACGTATCAAATAGCATGGAGTAATCAAAAATTATAGATACGTTGGAGACGTATCAAGCATCCCCAAGCTTAATTCCTGCTCGTCCTCGAGTAGGTAAATGATAAAAACAGATTTTTTGATGTGGAATGTGAAAGCACAAGTGCTCCCTGGGTGATTTTGGTAATTAATGTCAACATATCTCTTGTTGGACTAACATCTTTATTTAGTATATTTCAGAAAGTTCAACAATGGCATGTCATGGACAAGAGGATGTGGAACCCCTTCAAGATGCTAAGGACAAAGATTGGCAAAATCTCAAGACTCTTCATTTCTATTTTAGTGATCCAATATCACATTGAGTCCATAGGAAAAGCCAATACTATTAAAAGGGAATGAGGTGTTGCTTAATGGTCTACTTGCTCAAAGTGCTTAGTGATATGCTCCAAAGCCCTCAACCACTGTCTCAATTGCAAATATGTCCAAAACCTAAAGTCAAACTCGGCCCCACTGATTTGATCTATCTGGCGCCATTGAGTTCACTTGACATAGCCACTGCCAGAAACCCTAATCAGTTCGGTCTCACCGATCGGGATCTCGGTCTCACCGAGATGGCCTTGCAAACTCTCTGTTGAGTGTTGTAATTGTTTCGATCTCACCGAAATGTGCAATCGGTCCCACCGAGTTTGCCTGATAAACTCTCTGTTTCTCGTTGCTGAAATCGGTCTCACCTAGTTCACGCAATCGGTCAAACCAAGATGAGGTTTTGCCCTAACCCTAGCGCATCGGTCCCACCGAGTTGATCATGTCAGTCCCATCGAAAATTCTAACATTCACATTTTGAACTGAATCAGTCTCACCTAGTTCACCTATTCGGTCTGACCGAGTTGGGTCAAATGTGTGTAACGACTAGATTTTGTGTGGAGTCTATATATACCCCTCCACCCCCTTCCCTATGCAAGAGAGAGCTATCAGAACGTGCCTACACTTCCACTACTCATTTTCTAAGAGAGAACCACCTACGCATGTGTTGAGACCAAGACATTCCAATCCAACCACTAGAATCTTGATCTCTAGCCTTCGCCAAGTTGCTTTCCACTCAAATCATCTTTCCACCATAGCCAAATCAATGAGAGAGAGTTGAGTGTTGGGGAGACTATCATTTGAAGCACAAGAGCAAGGAGTTCATCATCATCACACCATCTAGTACCTTTTGGAGAGTGGTGTCTCCTAGATTGGTTAGGTATCACTTGGGAGCCTCCGTCAAGATTGTGGAGTTTAACCAAGGAGTTTGTAAGGGAAAGGAGATCGCCTACTTCGTGAAGATCTACCCAAGTGAGGCAAGTCCTTCGTGGGCGATGGCCATGGTGGGATAGACAAGGTGGCTTCTTCGTGGACCCTTCGTGGGTGGAGCCCTCCGTGGACTCGTGCAACCGTTACCCTTTGTGGGTGGATCCCTCCGTGGACTCGCGCAACCGTTACCCTTCGTGGATTGAAGTCTCCACCAACGTGGATGTACGATAGCACCACCTATTGGAACCACGCCAAAAATCTTTGTGTCTCCAATTGCGTTTGCACACTCCAATCCCATCCCTTTACTTTCTTGCAACTTGCATGCTTTACTTTCCACTGCTCATATACTCTTGCCATGCTTGCTTGAAATGTATTGTGAATGCTTAAACTTGTGCTAAAACTCCACCTCAATTTAAAGAACTTACAAACTGCTACTTTTGCTTGTTGAGGGTCTAATCACCCCCCCCCCCCTAGACACCTCTTCTCGATCCTTTCAGAATGCTACCTATCATATTCATCATATAATATTTTCTTTTGTAGCATGGATATTTGACTTGAGTGATTCAAAGCAATAGTCTATAGTTTGGCATGAAAACATAAATACTCGAGCATACCAAGAAGCAATCATGCCCTCTCACCCCGAGACCGCACGTCCGCCGTGCGTCACTCTGACGCCGGCGTCCACCTTCTCGCCACCGGCCACTCCGGCAGCGGCGACCACCTCTTCGTCCCCTCGCCGCTTCGTTCCCCCTCCCCCTCACGCCATGGCGGAGAGCCCGCGCTCCGTGACCTCGACCTTCCATGGGGAGAGGCCAGTGGTCTCTAGGCTTGGCATATCGTCCGCCTCGGAGGGCTCTGCTGCGGCGGCGCCGGTGCCGGCCCCTGCGGTGGTGGATGGTGTGGTGGGGCCTAGCAGGCGGATCTCGCCATGGCAGGAGGCTCCTGCCTCAAAGAAGACCCTGTGGCGGCGTCAGCTGGAGGAGAGATCGGCGCCCCGCCGCCCGTCGCCTCCGCGCAAGGAGGTCTCGCAGGAGATGCGGGATAAGTGTTTCCGATGTCTGATCAAAGGTCACTTTCTGAAGGACTGCACCAACAACGTCGTTTGCCTCCGGTGTGGCCTCCCTGGCCATGTTGCGATGCAGTGCAAGAGGGCGCGCAGTCCGTCGCCGGTCGAGGATCTCAGGAGGGAGGCTACGGCAAAGGTTGCGCGACAGTCTTCGTCGGGCGCGGCGCCGGTGGTCTCTGGTTTGTTGGGCGCTGATTCAGGCAGCTTCCCCACCCCTCCCCACCGCTGTAGTCGTGGCGGTGTGGCTGCCGCCCCGCCACGTCTGATGGTGGAGTCTGATCATGAGATTGATCCGGGGAAGTTGTGCGTTATCAGGAGGACGCATGATATGCAACAGCTTGAGGGTAGATTGCAGCATGCCATGGTAGTTTATGTAGGTGGAGATAGGTTGGCAGTCTCGCCGGAGTTCGTGCTGTCTGCGCTTCAGGATAGGGTGGGCATCTCGCCGGAGTATGTGTCGGTGCACTGGTTCAGGCCAGAGGACTTCCTTCTTGTGTTCGCTAGAAGGGAAGATCACACCAGGATGGGGCTGCGGCCGGTGTTGTAGTTTAGAGGACATCGGCTTTCATTCAGGCAATGGATCCGGCAATCGCAGGCTGTGTTTACGGCCATGAAGTTCATGGTGGGGCTGATAATAGAAGGAATCCCCCCCCCCCCACGCATGGGAGCTGGATGTGGTGGAGAGTTTGCTTGGGGGCTCGTGCATCATCGAGGCCGTTGCTCCAGAGACCTCGTCGAGGGTTGATTTGTCGTCGTTCAAGCTGACGACATGGACGGCGGAGCCAGAGCAGATTCCATCTCGTCGGTGGCTGGCGGTGCCGGAGCCGGCGGAGCAGCGTGACATGTTTGAGCCGAAGATGCTGCAGTACAGAGTTCTGATCCACTTGGATTCGGTGAACACATTCGAAGACGGTGATGAGCCATGCTTCTTGGGGGACCTGTCCGACAGTGGGCAGAGTGGTCTTCTGGACCCGGAGTTGGACAGGGGCGGTGGCCCGAACACACGGCGTCCTGCATGGCAGTTTGGTGTGCGAGATTGCCGAGGAGATTCTACGGACGCCAATGGCTGCACGGTGGCCAGCAGAGGCCACGCCAGCAGGATGGATGGAGCCTCCACTGCGGCAGGCTAGCAGATCCCATCTATGGCCCCCATGCAGCGTGTCACCAATCGGGCCCAGCGTGGGGGTCCAGTGATGACCGGCTGGCGAGGCGCTCTGCTTTTGACCGGATGGACGACGATGCGGGACGGGGGCGCGGGTTGGAGCGGGGGCCGGTTCAAATTTTGAACTCGCAGCGGTCTGGCTCCATGAACGCACGGCCTCGGTCCGCAGGCCAGGATGGGGACAGGGTGGATCCTCCTCGGGGCGCGTCTCAGCTGGGGGCCATGCTGATCTCCTCCCAGGCGGCGAGGGCTCCACCCCAGGAGGCCGCCCCGCGATTGGCCGGTCGGATTGAGACACCAGAGGTGGGGGACAAGGTTGGGCCCGAGGAGCTCGGGGATTGCGGCGCCGCATCATGTGGCACGGATGGTCATATCATGGAGGAGGTTCGGATTGAGCTGCAGGGCCGACAGCTTGTGGTAGGCAGCGATGGAAGTGGGGACACGCCTGTACCAGATGCGACTCGCGGGGCCACGGGCAGAGAGGGAGTTGAGATCGTATGCGCTGTCTCGGCTGGGGAGCCACCTCTGCTGCTGTGTGGGGGGCCTAGCCACAGGGTTCCCACATTGGTCCTCCCGCATCGGATCCTCCGGTGGGGGGCGTTTCGGCAGGATTGGCAGATCTGCAGCGGGGCCCCCGGATGGGTCTGTTCCGTAGTCCGCACAAGTTCTGGGGCCACCAATGATTGATGAGATTCTTCCTACAGGTGGTGTTCCTTGTGATCTTGGACAAGTGTCGAGCAGGGAGGTGGGCACTAGAGTTTGGGACGATTCGCATGTTCAGTTGGCCATGCAAAGGGAGTTTCACGCATGCACTAGCGGTATGAAACCCCAGAAGGCAGCGGCTTTTGGGAAGCTTGGGTGGTTTTGCAACGCATTTGTGCGTAAGCTAGCGCCTCCACTCCTCTTGGAGGTACAATCCACGTTGAGGCCGGAGGCGGAGCCTTTCACCCCACGGTGTACGACGAGGGGTTCCAAGCGCGCTCCGGCGAGCAAACCGTCCAAGGCAACCCAGGCGAAAAGAATGTGCTTATGAGAGCTCTTGGGATAGTGCCGGAGAATTTGGAGGGTAATGAGGATAACATCGCGGAGCTGGCTGAAATCTTTGATTCCCCGTTGAGGGAGCAACATATAAGGGTCATAGCTACCTTGTTTGGCAAGGAAATGCCACCGGAGTGCGAGATGACCACTGGGACGACGGTGGTGGTGGCTTGAACATCCCATTTGGATGTGGATGTGGGCGGTTCCTTTGGTTATGGATAGGAACCCACAAATCATGTGCTGGAACGTGAGGGGGTTAAACAACCCTGCCAAAAGAAGCGCGGTTAGGGAGTTCGTTGTGTCGGCGAAGGTGAACCTTGTGTGCTTGCAAGAGACCAAGATTGATGTGTTTGATCCGTTTAATGTAATGCAATGCATTGGACCATCTTTTGATGGCTTTGACTGTGTCCCGGCGATTGATACGCATGGTGGTATCCTTTTTGAAGGAAATATGCCCTAGAGGCAATAATAAAGTTATTATTTATTTCCTTATATCATGATAAATGTTTATTATTCATGCTAGAATTGTATTAACAGGAAACGTAATACATGTGTGAATATATAGACAAACAGAGTGTCACTAGTATGCCTCTACTAGACTAGCTTGTTAATCAAAGATGGTTATGTTTCCTAACCATAGACAAAGGAGTTGTCATTTGATTAACAAGGTCACATCATTGGTTGAATGATCTGATTGACATGACCCATTCCATTAGCTTAGCACCCGATCGCTTAGTATGTTGCTATTGCTTTTATCCATGACTTATGCATGTTCCTATAACTATGAGAATATGCAACTCCTGCTTACGGAGGAACACTTTGGGTACTACCAAACGTCACAACGAATCGGGTGATTATAAAGGAGTACTACAGGTGTCTACAAAGGCGGATGTTGGGTTGGCGATTTCGAGATTAGGATTTGTCACTCCGATTGTCGGAGAGGTATCTCTGGGCCCTCTCGGTAATACACATCACTAAGCCTTGCAAGCATTACAACTAATGAGTTAGCTGTGAGATGATGTATTACGGAACGAGTAAAGGGACTTGCCAAGAACGAGATTGAACTAGGTATTGGATACCGACGATCGAATCTCGGGCAAGTAACATACCGATGACAAAGGGAACAACGATGTTGTTATGCGGTCTCGACCGATAAAGATCTTCGTAGAATATGTAGGAGCCAATATGGGCATCCAGGTCCCGCTTATTGGTTATTGACCGGAGACGTGTCTCGGTCATGTCTACATTGTTCTCGAACCGTAGGGTCCGCACGCTTAAGGTTTCGGGCGATGCTTATATTATGAGTTTACATGTTTTGATGTACGAAGGAGTTCGGAGTCCCGGATGAGATCGGGGACATGACGAGGAGTCTCGAAATGGTCGAGACGTAAAGATTCATATATTGGATGATATGTTTAGGCCAAGGGGTCAAGCCCATGAGGCTTTAGGTCGGTGCAAAAGGACTTTTATGGAGGTTGGGGCCAAACGCCGGAGACCTCGGCGTCGGCCTCGGGCCGACGCCGAGGCCCATGGCGTCTGGGCCGACGCCAAGGATTGTGGCGTTTGGTCCTGGAGTCCGAGTGGGACTCTTGCCTTCGGGAAAAACCGACTTTGAGGAGGCTTTGCTCCAAGTTTCGACCCCGGGCTCAACATATAAATAGAGGGGCAGGGCTAGCACCAAAGACACAACAATTGATCTCTTGGATCTCTTAGCCGTGCGGTGCCCCTCCACCATATTCCACCTCGGTCATACCGTGAGCGGTGCTTAGGCGAAGCCCTGCGTCGGTAGAACATCAAGATCGCCACCACGCCGTCAGGCCGACGGAACTCTCTCTCCCGGAGCTTTGCTGGATCGGAGCCCGAGGAGCGCCACCGAGCTGTACGTGTGTCAAGAACTCGAGGCGCCGGAATGCTGGCGCTGGGATCGGTTGGATCGCGAGGAGAACGTACGACTACTTCCTCTACGTTGTGATCGCTTCCGCTTCGGTCTACGAGGGTACGTAGACAACACTCTCCCCTCTCGTTGCTATGCATCACCATGATCTTGCGTGTGCGTAGGAAATTTTTTGAAATTACTACGTTCCCCAACACTTTTGGGGTGGGATATGACGGTCTTGGAGGTAGATAATATCATCAGGGATACCAATTCGCTCACCGGGTTGGTTCACAATAAGGATGGGTCGGAGTGGTGGATTACAGTGGTCTATGGTCCGCAAGGTGATGAAGCCAGGATGCAATTCCTTCTGGATTTGCACAACACGAGGGCAGCGTGCCGGGGCGCTCGTCTCACTTGATTGGGAACTGAGTTTCCTGGATGTCCTTCTACAAGCCCTCTCCTCCAATATCTCTGATCATGCCCCCTACATCTCACCACGCCGGCCCCTTTTCTCGATCCAAGAAAAGATTTCGATTTGAGATGTACTGGACGAGACTTGAGGGCTTCCAGGCGGCAGTTAGGGAGGCATGGGTGTGTGAGGATAGTATTGTTGACCCTTATAAGAGGCTGGACTCCCTCCTTCGTAACACCGCGGTTGCTCTACAAGCTTGGGGGCAAAGGAAGACTGGGCACATCAAGACCCAGATGGCGGTTGCCAATTACATCATCCTGAGGTTCGATCGTGCTATGGAAGTTAGGGTGCTCTCGACCGAGCAACGATGGCTAAGGAGAACCCTAAAGCATGTGTTGTTAGGACTGTCCTCCTTGCAACGCACCATCGATCGGCAGCGATCGAGATTACGCTGGATCCGAGAAGGAGACGCCAACACCAAGCTTTTTCAACCGGTGGCTAATGGACGCAGATCAAAAAATTATATCCCTCACATTAGATATAACAATGAGCTGATCATGGATCAACAAAGGAAGGAGGAGGTGTTTACGGATGCTTTCCAACAACTTCTGGGCCGCGCTTCCACCCGTGAGGCTGACCTGAACCTGGATTTCCTAGATCTTGACAGGCACGGCCTTTCCGATCTGGACGAGATTTTTACGGAGGAGGAAGTGTGGGATACGTTAAAGGAGCTACCGCCAGATCGCGCGCCGGGCCTGATGGGTTTATTGCTGCCTTTTATCAGAGGGCTTGGCCCATTATTAAGAACGATCTGATGGTTGTGTTTATCAAGCTATATGTGGAGGATGGTAGGGGTTTTGGCAAGTTGAATTGTGCTCATATCGTTCTAATCCCGAAAAAAACGGATGCGGAGGTCGTGGGGGACTTTTGCCCTATAAGCCTGACCCACAATGCTGCTAAGTTATTCGCGAAGATGCTTGCTAATCGCGTTAGGCGCAGAATGTCAGAGACCATGGCTGTAAATCAATCTGCCTTCATAAGTGGCCGGCACCTGCACAATAACTTCCTTCTAGTTTGGCAAGTTGCGAGGAAACTTCATGCCCGCAAGGAAGCTGCAGTCTTTCTGAAACTTGATATCTCGAAAGCTTTCGACTCGATCGCATGGCCATTCCTCTTTGAGGTGATGAAACAGAAAGGTTTTGGGACCAAATGGTTGTCCTGGATCTCCATCTTGTTAAGGACGGCAACTACTAAAGTGATTGTCAACGGGATCCCGGGAAAAAGCTTCCAGCACTTGAAAGGGCTTCGGTAAGGAGACCCTGTCTCCCCCCTTCTTTTCGTCATTGCTATGGACGTCCTCTCTAAGATCATGACGAAAGCTGTTGATTTGGGCGTGTCTAGTAGGATTGTTGGGGTCTCTGCTACCTGCACGATCTCGATCTATGTGGACGATGTGGCAATGTTTGTCAAGCCCTCTGAGGTGGATCTGAGATTTGTTAAAGAAGCTCTCAAGATGTTCGGTGACGCGTCGGGCCTTCGAGTGAACTACCTCAAGTCATCTGCGGTGCTGATCCATGGTGATGCTTCTGACAGGGACATGATGGTTGATTTGCTGCAATGCAATATGGGAACTTTTCCTTGCAAGTATCTAGGTTTGCAGCTCGCAATTCATCAACTTTGTCGTGCGGACTGGCAACCCATGGTAGATCAAGCTAAGCTTTGCGCCCCGGCCTGGCAACATGGGTTGCTCCAGAGATCAGGCCATCTTGTGCTTGTTAAGTTCATGGTGGCCGCCAAACCCATCCATCATTTCATGATTGCTGAGGCGCCAGCCTGGGTGTTGGAGGAAATCGATCAATGGATGCGTGCGTTTTTTTGGGCTGGGAAAGACAAGGTGAACATTGGGCAGTGCTTGGTAGCCTGGAACACGATCTGTAGGCCCACGTTCCTTGGGGGTCTGGGAGTCATAAACCTGGAGCTGCAGGGGATCGCACTCAGAGTCAGATGGGAGTGGCTGAAACGGACGGATCCGCAAAGACCATGGCAAGTTTTAGCTATGACAGAGGACAGACAAGCCCGCGCAGTGTTCGATAGCCTAGTCAAGATTGAGGTTGGAGATGGCACCAAGGTGCTATTCTGGAGAGACCGATGGATTCACGGTTTTGCGGCCGTGGATATTTCTCCGCTAATCCATGCCATGGTGGCTACTCGCACAAGGAATGGGCGCACAATCAGTGAGGGCTTGGACAATGGAAAATGGTTGCAGGATATGACTGGTGATCTCACATTCGTTGGGCATATGCAGCTTGTGCACCTCAACTTGGCTATCAGCACGATTGAACGTGATTCGAACAGACTGGACCGCTTCTCTTGGCCGGCAGACCCATCGGGTAGTTACACGGCGAGATCCACATATCATCGCATTTGCCTCGGAACCCAGAGGGTGGCTTTTGCTTCTTGCATGTGGAAGAGTTGGGTACTTCTTAAGTGCAAGATTTTTTCTTGGCTGGCCGTGCAACATCGCATTTGGACCTCGGACCATAGGGCTAAGCATGGGCTTCAGGATAGACCCTCAGCATGTTACACGTGCCTGCAGGAAGAGGACAACGCTGAGCATATTTTGATCCAGTGTGTGTACGCTAGGGAAGTTTGGCATGAGGGTCTCCAAGACCTCAACTTGCAAGTCACGAGGCCAACTGAGATCGACAATCTGCTGGATTGGTGCTGATAACGAGGAACAGGAGTGTCAAGGCTAACAAACGGGCTTTTGACACATTTGAGTGGTAACATGGGCCCTGTGGAAACAAAGGAATGCTCGAGTTTTCAATAGAAGGAGCCAACAGAGAACCCCGATTGAATTGGTAGACGCGATTCTTTGTGCGCTGCACGAGTGGATTGAGGCTGGAGCTGGAGGAGTTGGGTTGTCACGTTTCATGAGAGAGTGGACATAGGATCTTAGGTGTGGGTTGTAACCGGGTGTTGCCGAGAATGGATGTGTACATCCATTCATAAGGCATCTCTTGTAAATCTTACTCTCTCTTCTATAAAAATATGGTACGCTATTGGTGTACTCTAAAAAATATCAACGCTAAAGAAAGTTATCCCTAGCCAATTATGCTCAGTCATTGATCCATTCATGAAACACACTCAATATTAACTACACCCAATGCACAAGTATGACAATAGTTCTCTCCAATTGGTGCTTTATAAGAGAAGATGAAGACTCAAAATAAAATAAAAATTACATAAAAGTAAAATAGAAAGGCCTTTCGCAGAGGGAAGTAGAGATTTGCAGAGGTGCCAGAGCTCAAGGTTTAAAACGGAGATAAAATTATTTTTGAGAGATCCATGCTTTTCCTGTCAATGTCACGACCGAAAGTTTCCAATATCTTCCATGCTAGACACATTATAGGCGGTTCTCAAACAGAAAATAAAGTTTATTTCATTTCCACCATTTTTTCAGAATCCATGGCTAGCTGTATCCACGGATGCCTTCCAAACTTTCAACTTTCCAAGGAATTTACTATATATATATATATATATATATATATATATATATTTCATTTCGGGACTGGGCATCCCTATTACCGGCCATTTTCTCGTGCAATGGTAAGTGAATAAACATCCATCTTGAGAATAACTCATCTAGCATGAAAGATATTGACCTCCCCCATGTCGCTTCATGAGCGGTACGGGCACACAAAATGGATTTTTTTTAATAATTAGAGTTGGCACATGCAAATTTACTTGGACGGCATGTAAATACTGCATATATAGTGGACTCATTTGGCACAACTCTAGGTTTAAGTAATTGGATGCACAAGCACTATTCCCGCTTAGTACAAATGAAGGCTAGCAAATAGATTGAGAAGCAACCAAGAGAAAAACAAACACGATCATAAACATGCATTGAGAATAACTAAAACTGAATAATGCACCATAAGTAGGATGTAACTTCGTTGCATAACTATTGGTTTTACGTGCATGCATAGGGAATCACAAACCTTAACACCAATACTCTTACCAAATCACAACTACTCACTAGCATAACTCACATATTATCATCTTCATATCACAAAAGTATTGCAAGGAATCAAACTTATCATATCCAATGATCTACATGAATGTTTTTATTATATGCTTCTTGAATATTCATCACATTGGGGCCAAATTCATATCTTGTGCAAATTACCGTTACTATTATCAACTCTCAGAAAGATATAAGTGAAGCATGAGAGTTCATCTATTTCTTCAAAATATAATCATCGTCGTGCTAAAAAAGATATAAGTGAAGTTGTAGAGCAACTGCCTAGCTCAAATGATATAAGTGAAGCACACAAAGTATTCTAAGAAATCATGAAAAATGTGTGTCCCTCTCAAATAGGTGTATCCAGCAAAGATGATTATGACAAACTAAAAAGCAAACAAAACAAAGACTCATATAATACACAACTCTCCAAGCAAAACTCATATCATGTGATAAATAAAAATATAGCTCCAAGTAAAATTATTGAAGGTCGGTAGAAGAAAGAGGGGATGCCTCGGGCATCCCCAAGCTTAGCCTCTTGCCGCTCCTTATTCCTTCATCCATCGTGATCTCACTTAAAACTTAAAAACTTCAGCACATAAAACTCAACAAAACCTTCGTGAGATCCGTTGGTATAATAAAGCAAATCACTACTTTAGGTACTGTAGCAAAATTATTCATATTTTATTATTGAATTATACCTACTGTATTCTAACTTCACCATGGCTAATACCACTTGATACAATCCATAGATTCATCGAAACAAGCAAACAACGCAACAAAAACAGAATATATCAAAAACAGAACAGTCTGTAGTAATTCGAACAATGATCATATTTCTGTAACACTGATTTTTTTGAAAATTTAGGATAACGTGGAAAATTTGTATATCAATCATTTGTAAAAAAATCAGAATTTTATCATGCTCTAGCAAATTTTAACAATTTTGCTACTGGACGCAAAAGTTTTTTGTTTTTGCACAGAATCAAAGCAACTATGATCCAAATCATCCCAAATGCTTTACTTGGCACAAACACTAATTAAAACACAACCATAAGGTGTGGAGTAATATCTAAGGCAACAATACAGTACATGCCTATATTCATGAACATTGCCTTAGATAGTTGCTTTGTGCCAAGTAAAGTTGCGATGTGTGGAGTAATAGTACTAGATGCAGAATCGTTTCGGTCTACTTGTAACGGACGTGATGCCTATATTCATGATCATTGCCTTAGATATCGGCATAACTTTGTGTTTTTCTATCAATTGCTCAACAGTTATCTGTTTACCATCGTATGTTTTCTTTCAAGAGAGAAGCCTCTAGTGAAACCTATGGCCCCCGAGTCTATTTTCCATCATATATTTTCAGATCTAGAAATCAAAAACTCAAAAATACCTTGCTGTAATTTATTTATATTTACTTTAGTTTACTCTTTTATTTATCTTTTATACATATCTCTATTAGATCTCACTCTTGTTTGTGGCCGTGAACGGATTGACAACCCTTTTTCGTGTTGTGTGAAAGTGTTTGTTAGTTTGTGCAAGTGCATATATTGGAGACTTGTTTGTGCCTCCTACTGAATTGATACTTTGGTTCTTAACTGAGGGAAATATTTATGTCTACTTTGTTGCATCACCCTTTCCTCTTCAAGGGAAAAATCAATGCAAGCTCTAAAAGTAGCAGTAATGCATGAAAAATGATGAGATAATGTAGACAGAATAAATGCAATCAATTCATACTTATCTGCACTCTGGATCAAGCTCTAGCCACTCCACTCCACTTCATCCCCAAGCTCCTGTCTGGTAAACTCCAGCCTTCTCCGCCAAGGCTGGTAGTGAATCCGACTCCGAGATATACCGATCCATCGACTTAGACCTTGTCCCATGCTGGGATGAGGAGGAGATGGGTGTCTGCATGGCTCTCCCCCGCTCATGGGAGGAATGCACCAGATGGCGGTCGGAACCGATCCTGCGGAATCCATTGCGTTCGCCTAAATGACGCTGGATCCGCCGGTGCTAGTGGCTCGCGGCGCGTGACCGCGGCCTCGCTAGAGGTGACAAGCACTGTCTGGTGGCGCAACCCCTTAGGTAGAGCCTTGTCCCTGTGGCGTCGGGCTCCAAGACAGAGATCAACACAGCCATGGTTCACGGCCAAACTAGGAGGAGGCGCTACATGATAGTGCTCGACGCCTTTCTTCGGTGTGGTGGTATTTTTCTCTCTTTCTCATATGTTTTCTTCGGGCATGCTTGTGCTGACGCCCCAACAAACTTATTATTTCGATGATTTGTTACTCATTGTATGGACATGATGGTTGGTATATAATTTTTTGGAAGTGGTTGCTATATTTATAAACTAGGGCGAAAGCCTATTTGATGAGAAGCTCTCACTCGGTCAATAAAAGACCAGAGCGTGAAAAACAAGAAAGAATGGGGTGATCCATCTCTCGCATGCATCCAGGCCCTCCCGATGACCGATATTGTGTGTGGACGGATGGCATGGTCAAACCTGACGATGCTGGCCGGGCTGTCAGGAAGCGGGAAAACCCAGGGTTCTTTCTTTTAGGCCTAATTTGGTTGCAAGGGGAAAGATCCCAGGGCACTAATCCTCCACGGGGAGATTTCCATGGCCATCGGAGATCCTCTCCTCCCACCACGCTGAGATCTTCAAGGCAATTTGGATGACAGGAGAGAGGGGAGGGGGAGGAGATCGCGTCCAGAAATAACGCTAGGTGAAGGAGATCGCTAGGTGCCCGTTACGCCATCGCCACTCGCGCGTCAGTAGTGGATTTTCTCCCCGGCCTCTCTAGGCGTGGATCTCTCACCCAGGGAAAGGATGAGGATCGGGGCAGAATATCCCCAGTTAGCGAGCGACCAAATCTCGTGACGGTTTTCCACGGGCCAATTTGCCTTCTGGGCTCTGCTCCCAGGTTTTTCGCGGGGATCCCGCCGGGATCACGGGCTGCCAAACTAGCCCTTAGGGGAAGGAAAACCCATGTGTATGCCTTGTTGAGCGAAACAGGCGACCAGGCCCCGACTGGGATTACTTTCTGGGCAACGCTAGGCGCCGGTGCACCAGCCCAAATTTGGGCCGGTCACGCCCTAACCGTCAGATGCAGCCCTACGTAGACGCCAGATCCCTTGTTCCCATTACTTCTTTTCCACCATGGACGAGATATGAGAAAAAAACAAATGGGCGCATGGCGTCCGCACCGCACTACCGCGCGCAGTCCACTCTCCCATGTTTGCCTTCGCCGTTGACAATTATTGTTGTGCTCGCCGCTGATGCTCGCAGCTGACGTTTGAAACAAAAACAGACTATGATGGTAGCAAAAATATACTATGGTCGTAGCAAAAAATGCTGCCGTCGAGGCTCGCCGCCTATGCTCGCCGTCAACACTTGCAACAAAATTACCCAAGGTAGCTCTGCATCACCGCCCGTTGGATCCTTTGAAAATGCTGGTTCTAGCAAAAGCAGACTATGGTAGTAGCAAAGACGTTTCCAGCAAAAAATATTCTCAAAAGAACAAATTTGAAAAAGGTCGATTGTAGCAAAAACAAAAGCCAGTTCCAGCAAAACAAATCACTGGTTCCAGCAAAAAAATCTCAAGAGCAAAAACACTACTAGTGGATTGTAGCAACAAAAAAAAGGCAGCTCCAGCAAAAATTAATGGTGGTTCCAGCAAAATAATCTCATCACCAAAAAATATGTGTCGATTGTAGCAAACAAAACAACTACTTCCAGCAAAAATCATCGCCGGATGCAGCTCGTCGTCGCCGCGGTTGCAGCTCCACCAACCCGGGGGTACAAATCCGGTAGCCGTCGGTTGAATCAAGTCATGTTACCTCATCGTGGAAGATCGTCCTGTCTCCGCACGCATGCGTTGCTGCTCTGCTCGCGGTGCCGATGGTCACCGAGGCCGGCACCAGTGGTGGCCTCGTAGCACCCGTGGTGGCCTCATAGCACCCGTGGTGGTCGTCCTGGTCGTCACCGGCGACCGCATCTGCAGCAATCAAAAAAGTGGATGGGAGAAGAACGAGAAAGGAGGTGCGTCTTGTGAGGAGAAAAAGGAGTGGTTGAGAAATGTCCGGGCGAAGAAATAAGATAATGCCCACAGGCAAAGCGGTGCACAGTGAGTGAAGCAAAATAGAAACAGGTAGATTTGCATCTGATCCTAGCCACAAATCAAAAAAGGGTAATGTTTGTGGCCGGGGCGCCGGCCGAACCGTTGCGCCGGTCTCACCACGTTCGTGCGATCTACTGTCGATCATGCGGTCTTCAAAACAACAACACGTGGCTAGTGGGCCCCACGCACCGTCCAGCCTTCCTTATCTCTTCACGCATGTGCTCGGGGGCTCATCCCCATCCACATCCTTTCGCAAGATCTCCCTCCCCACCCGCTACCAAGGAGCGGCACTCGTCGCCATGGCCGCCGGTAGCTGGATCCACTCGTCGCCAGGCTGCCGGCAGCTGGATCCATCCACATCATGCTGCAATCAGGGAGCATCGCTCGTCCTCATCCCCATCCACATCCTACCGCATCTCCTTCCCCATCTCCCACAGTCAGGGCCATGCTCGTCGTCTAGCCGCCGCGGCCAAGTTGCAATCGACCACGCCGGCGATGAACTTGTGCTGGAACCAGGTCCGTTTTGCTCGATCCACCAGTTATTTTTGCTACAACCCCTTTCTTTTTTTGCTACCATCCCCTTTCGATTTTAATGAATTTTTTTTTGCTGGAACCGATGCCTCGTTTTGCTGGAACCAGCTGGTGGATGTGCTGCAAGGTCAACACCTCGCGCGGAGGAAGCTGCCTCCAGCAGCGAGGAGGGCACCGGTGTTGCAACCAGCAGCTGCCGGTGGCAAAGACGGCGGCTTTTGGTGTTGCAACCACATTTTTTTTTGCTTGAACTGGGTGCCAGAAAGTTGCAACCACTTTTCATCGGTGCTGGATCAGGACGGTGTCGAGCTCGTTTTTTCTGGAACCGGCAAGTTTTTTTGCTGGAACCTGCTAGATTTTTTGTTGCGAGGACATGTGAGAGACTTTTGTTGTGACCGATGGGGGCGACTTGTTTTTGCTGCAATCATGGGATTTATTTTTGCTGCAACCAACGTATATTTTTGTTGGAACCGGTTAATTCCTTTTGGTACATCAAACCTTTTTATTTTTTGGAATTTTTGCTGCAACTGGCTGTGATTTTTGCTACCACCGTCTTTTGATTTTGCAGGAAGCAGCTTATTTTTTGCTACCATCGAATTAATTTTTACTACCACCATTTGTGATTTTTGCTACATCCATTTTGTGGGGTCATCGACCAGCGACTTGCTGAGATTGTCGTCAGGGGTGTGTGACACGGCGACCGTGCGATGATCGGCGTCAAGGACGACGACCGGCGAGACACACCCGAATGGTGCTTCGCTTGGGGTGGAGATGCGCGAGATGTCCAAGATCGAAAAGGACCGAGCGAGGGAAGAAGGACGAGCGAAACGTTATTTTAATCTGACGGCGCAGAACAAGTAATATCGAACGGCCCGCATTTGACCAGCCCAAATTTGGGCCGGTGCGCCGGCGCCTATCGCTGCCCATCACAAAAACGATCGGACGCGTGTGGAGCGACTGGCCCCAAACATTTCCCTTACTTTTTTCTTTGAGGATCCCGACTGGGGGTTACACTGTACGGATAAGCTCGTGTGGAAATCGGATATTGTTTTTTTTGTGCGAGGGTAAAGGGAGTTTTTATTGCAAATTCATAGAGTTACAGTCGAGAGGCCATACATCCTCAATACATGGAGGAATCGAGCCTAGCCACACAGTAGTGGCACGCTCCGTACGGCTATAGTATGCCAGCCGATCGGCAACTCTATTCTGAACACGACTAAGTTTCTGAGGAACAAACTCCCTAATACCAGATAAGTGCTTGATCTCCATTACTAGCTGACCATACGCTAACCGTTGGAGAGCATCCGTGGCGAGACATGATAAAGCTTCGGATGAATCTGATTGAAGGATCACCGGGGCCTCGGAGTGCTCAATGGCCAACGCCATACCTTGCATCATCGCATGTAGTTCCGCCTCCAAGGGGTCGTTGCAGTGAAAAACGTATCTATAAGCTGCAAAGAGGATGACCCCCTCACGGTTCCTGAGTATCATCCCGATCGCCGCAGAGCCGTCTTCAGCCTGGAAGGAGCCATCAACGGACAGGGCCACAGACCCTGGCGGTGGCGCCGGCCATGGTAGGGCAGGAGACACCCTTGTGCGGCGCGGTGCCACCGGGGCTGCCGAGGACATTTTACCTTTGAGAATCTCCTCCACAGTGAACTTGCCAGCCAAGTTGATAGATTTGTAGTAACTGTCCAAGAACTCAACGGAGGCCAATACTGGGGGTGCTTCCTTGCCATGATACAGATCATTCCGAACCTGCCAAATCCTCCAAATCAACAGGAGTACCATATCTGCAACTGTCTTTGAGCAAACGCTGAGGAGTGTCAAGAGCCATTCCTGTCCATTATCAACTAGAGCGTCATCCTCCGGCAGAGGCCACCTCCGACGCATGTTGACCCACAACAATCTAGCCTGTGTGCAGGCCACCAAAGCATGAAAAGTATACTCCTCGTCAATCCCACAAAGAGGACATAGGGATCTGGTCGCCAGATGCCTCCGATTTTTACATCGTTGTGTTGCAAGCGTACCAGTCGCCACTCTCCACGCATGAATTTTCATTTTCTGTGGAACGTTGGCCGCCCAGACGCAATTCCATACCATGCGATCTCCAGCCGGGTGCGTGCTCGACGACCCATTGGCGAAAGCGATATTGTGATCGTATGTGACCAGCTTATATGCACTTCTTACTGAGAATAGACCAGACCTCTCCGGGAACCATGCAACGAAATCCTCGCGGTTACGCAGTGAAGCCCTGATCTTTAATATGAAGTCCACATCCATCGGCCAGAAAAACTCCCGAAGACGATCGACACGCCAAGCACCGTTCTCGTCAATGAAATCGGCCACTCGGTTCAGTCGACAAGTCCCCTTCGGGGTGATAGGACGAAACGACGACGGCCGAGGGATCTAGGGGTCCCTCCATGTGCGTATGGTAGCACCATTGCCTACCCTCTAGATAACACCTTGCTTCAGCAGGTCAAGACCATGAAGTATGCCCTTCCAAACAGAAGAGCCATTACCAGAGAACGAGGTATCCAAAAGCTGTCCCGTCGGGTAGTAACGAGCTTTCAAGAGCCGTGCACATAGGCTATCCAGTGAAACTAGCAATCTCCAAGCTTGCTTGGCCAGTAAAGCTTGATTGAAAGCCCGCATATCCTTAAACCCCATGCCACCCATAGATTTTGGCAGTCGCAACTTGTCCCAACTCATCCATGCCATCTTCTTCTTCCCATTCTCGACGCCCCACCAATACTTGCGGATCATGCGAGTCAGCTCATCGCATACCGATGCCGGTAACTTAAAGACACTCATGACATAAGTAGGTATCGCCTGTGCGACTGCCTTGATCAATATTTCCTTATTTCCAGCAGACACGTATTGTTCGCTCCAATCAATAAGTTTCTTTCGTAACTGATCCTGGAGGGTTTCAAAGTTTCCCTTATGTACTCTTCCTTCCGGGACCGGGAGGCCCAAATACTTAGGCTCAAAAACTTCCTGGGTTATTTCCAAGACCGACTTCACCTCATGTATCACAGATGGCAAACAATTTTCTGAAAAGAGGATGGAGCACTTCGACGGGTTAATCAATTGTCCGATCGCGCCCGAATAAGTGTTCAACACACTCTTAACCAAATTAGCTTGCTGTTCGAGGCTTGAAAAATAGGAGTGAGTCGTCTGCAAACAAAAGATGCGTAATCGGGGCAGACCTGCATATCTTGACCCCTTCTAGGCCATCCTCTCTCACTGATTTATGCAACAGGGCAGAGCAGTGTATCAGCCACAAAGAGGAAGAGAAAGGGTGATAAGGGTCACCTTGACGGAGCCCTCTTGAGGGGGAGAAGGCCTCCGATAACTTGCCATTGAATTTCACAGAATACCTCACAGATGTAACGCATGACATAACACGGGATATCCAAGCATCACAGAAACCCCACTTGGACAGAGCCCTCTCCAAAAAGTTCCAGTCTACACGATCATACGCCTTTGAAAGATCCAGCTTGTAAGAACACCATGGCAAAGAATTTTGCCTGACGTTTTGTATGTGGTGGATACATTCAAAAGCAATTATGGAGTTGTCAGAGATAAGCCTACCAAGGACGAAGGCACTCTGATTTTCAGAAATTAGCTCATCCAACAGTGGCCGAAGCCTATTTACCATGCACTTGGAGACAATTTTGTACACCACATTGCATAAGCTAATGGGTCTAAAATCTTTGAGCTCTTGCAGATGTTGCACTTTGGGAATTAGCACAATAGTCGTGTCATTAACACCATCCGGCATGATTCCCCTAGTAAAGAACTCTGTATGCTGCCACGATTTCCACCTTAAGAGTCTCCCAGTTCCGTTGGTAAAACCTGGCCGGGGAACCATCACATCCCGGGGCTTTCAACGGACCAATTTGAAACAACGCATTGGATATCTCCTCCTCCGTATACGCTCTGCATAAGGCCTCATTCATCTCCAGTGAGACTTTAGGGGTGATAGTATCCAGAACCTCGGTCGGATCCAGGGTCGGATCCTTGGTTAAAACCTCTTTGAAGTATGAGCATGCCATCCTTTCCATCTCCGATGGCGCCACACACCAGGACCCATCTTCTTTCCGAGGTCTCTGTATAAGATTTCGCTTCGCTCGCCGCACTGCCCGGCGGTGGAGGTATTTAGTGTTACGCTCCCCCTCCTTCAACCACGTGATACGAGACCGTTGCAGCCACAGCATCTCCTAACGGTACAGCAACTCATCAAGTTCAATCATCTTTGACCGGAGTTGAGCTCGGTCAGCTCCTGATAGCTGCAGGTCAGAGAGCTGGCCCCGCAACCGTTCGATCTCCTTCAAAACATTCCCGAAGGTAGATTTTCTCCATTGCGTCAAATCACCCATGACTTGTTTCAGTGAGATGGCAATTGATCCCAAGTCGCCAGCTGGCCGGTGAAGGAAATATGCCCTAGAGGTAATAATAAAGTTATTATTTATTTCCTTATATCATGATAAATGTTTATTGTTCATGCTAGAATTGTATTAACCGGAAACATAATACATGTGTGAATACATAGACAAACAGATAAGTCACTAGTAAGCCTCTACTAGACTAGCTCATTAATCAAAGATGGTTATGTTTCCTAACCATAGACATGTGTTGTCATTTGATTAATGGGATCACCTCATTAGAAGAATGATGTGATTGACATGACCCATTCCGTTAGCTTAGCACTTGATCGTTTAGTATATTGCTATTGCTTTCTTCATGACTTATACATGTTCCTATAACTATGAGATTATGCAACTCCGTTTACGGAGGAACACTTTGGTACTACCAAAGCGTCACAACGTAATCGGGTGATCATAAAGGAGTACTACAGGTGTCTCCAAAGGTACTTGTTGGGTTGGCGTATTTCGAGATTAGGTTTTGTCACTCCGATTGTCGGAGAGGTATCTCTGGGCCTTCTCGGTAATACACATCACATAAGCCTTGCAAGCATTACAACTAATGAGTTAGTTGTGAGATGATGTATTACGGAACGAGTAAAGAGACTTGCCAGTAACGAGATTGAACTAGGTATTGGATACCGACGATATAATCTCGGGCAAGTAACATACCGATGACAAAAGGAACAACGTATGTTGTTATGCGGTCTGACCGATAAAGATCTTAAGTAGAAAATGTAGGAACCAATATGGGCATCCAGGTCCCGCTATTGGTTATTGACCGGAGATGTGTCTCGGTCATGTCTACATTGTTCTCGAACCGTAGGGTCCGCACGCTTAAGGTTTCGATGGCGGTTATATTATGAGTTTGTGTATTTTGATGTACGAAGGTTGTTGAGTCCGGATATGATCACGGACATGACGAGGAGTCTCGAAATGGTCGAGACATAAAGATTAATATATTGGACGGATATATTTGGACACGAAAAGGTTCCGGAGAAGTTTGGAGCTCCGGAGGTTACCGGAACCCCGGGAGGTATATGGGCCTTATTGGGCCCATGTAGGAGGAATTGAGAAGGAACAAGGGAGGCGCGCCCAAGCCCAATCCGACTGGGGAGGGGGCCGCCCCTTTCCTTACTCCTTCCCCCACATCCTAATCCTACAACTAGTACTACTACCTAATACTAGTACTCCTTCCTTCCCCCTCCAAATAAGATAAGGAAAAGAGAGGGAAACCTACTTGGAGTAGGTTTCCCCCTCTCTATGGTGCGCCCCCCTTGTGGCTGGCCACCTCCTCCCTCCCTCCTTTATATACGGGGGTGGAGGGGCACCCTAGGACACACAAGTTGATCCTTGAGATCGTTCCTTAGCCGTGTGCGGTGCCCCCCTCCACTATATTCCACCTCGGTCATATCGTAGCGGTGCTTAGGCGAAGCCCTGCGTCGGTGAAACATCAAGATCGTCACCACGCCGTCAGGCCGACGGAACTCCCTCTCCCGGAGCTTTCTGGATCGAAGCCCGAGGAGCGCCATCGAGCTGAACGTGTGCCAAGAACTTCGAGGCGCTGGAGTAACGGGCGCTGGGATCGGCTGGATCGCGAGGAGAACGACGACTACTTCCTCTACGTCATCATCGACTCGGAGGTGCCGGAGTAACGGCAACCTTTGGGATCGGCAGGATCGCGAGGAGAACGTCACGACTACTTCCTCTACGTTGTGATCGCTTCCGCTTTGGTCTACGAGGGTACGTAGACAACACTCTCCCTCTCGTTGCTATGCCATCACCATGGTCCCGTGTGTGCGTAGGAAAATTTTGAAATTACTACGTTCCCCAACGGTGGCATCCGAGCCTGGTTTTATGCGTTGATGTCATATGCACGAGTAGAACACAAGTGAGTTGTGGGCGATACAAGTCATACTACCTACCGGCATGTCATACTTTGGTTCAGCGGTATTGTGAGATGAAGCGGCCCGGACCGACATTACAGCCAGACGCTTACGCGAGACTGGTTTCACCGTTCACGAGCACTCGTGCTTAAAGGTGGCTGGCGGGTGTCTGTCTCTCTCACTTTAGTTGAACTGAGTGGCTACGCCCGTCCTTGAGAAGGTTAAACGGAGTCTATTTGACGAAGTATCGTTGTGGTTTTAATGCGAGGTAAGAACGGTTCTTGCTCAGCCCGTAGCAGCCACGTAAAACTTGCAACAACAAAGTAGAGGACGTCTAACTTGTTTTTGCAGGGCATGTTGTGATGTGATATGGTCAAGACGTGATGCTATATTTTATTGTATGAGATGATCATGTTTTGTAACCGAGTTATCGGCAAGCTGGCAGGAGCCATATGGTTGTCGCTTTATTGTATGAAATGCAACGCCTGTAATTGCTTTACTTTATCACTAAGCGGTAGCGATAGTCGTAGAAGCAATAGATGGCGTAGCGACAACGATGCTACGATGGAGATCAAGGTGTCGCGCCCGGTGGCGATGGTGATCATGGCGGTGCTCGGAGATGGAGATAAGAAGCACAAGATGATGATGGCCATATCATATCACTTATATTGATTGCATGTGATGTTTATCCTTTATGCATCTTATTTTGCTTTGATTGATGGTAGCATTTTAAGATGATCTCTCATTAAAATTATCAAGTAGTGTTCTCCTGAGTATGCACCGTTGCCAAAGTTAAATCGTCTTGAGACACCACGTGATGATCGGGTGTGATAAGCTCTCGTCCATCTACAACGGGTGCAAGCCAGTTTTGCACCGCAGAATACTCGAGTTATACTTGACGAGCCTAGCATATGCAGATATGGCCTCGGAACACGGAGAGACCGAAAGGTCGGCGTGAATCATATAGTAGATATGATCAACATAAGA
This sequence comes from Aegilops bicornis, assembly GCA_021605145.1. Taxonomy (NCBI): domain Eukaryota; kingdom Viridiplantae; phylum Streptophyta; class Magnoliopsida; order Poales; family Poaceae; genus Aegilops; species Aegilops bicornis. Next base: position 611,393,047 of record CM038674.1, on the reverse strand, counting down.
TGTTCACCATTGAAAACTACTCCATCTCACATGATGATCGGTTATGGTTTAGTTGATTTGGATCACGTGATCACTTAGATGACTAGAGAGATGTCTGTCTAAGTGGGAGTTCTTAAGTAATATGATTAATTGAACTTAAATTTATCATGAACTTAGTACACGATAGTATCTTGCTTGTCTATATACATTTGTAGATAGATGGCTCGTGTTGTTGTTCCGTTGAATTTTAATGCGTTCCTTGAGAAAGCAAAGTTGAAAGATGATGGTAGAAATTACGGATCGGGTCCGTAACCTGAGGATTATCCTCATTGCTGCCTGTAAGAGTTACGTCCCGGATGCACCGCTAGGTGCCAGACTGCTTCTTGATGTAACCGACGACGTTAAGAACGTCTGGCGAGCAAAGCTGATGACTACTCTATAGTTCGATGTGCCATGCTTTACGGCTTAGAACCGGGTCTTCAACGACGTTTTGAAAGTCGTGGAGCATATGAGATGTTCCAAGAGTTGAAGTTGATATTTCAGCAGAATGCCCGGATTGAGAGATATGAAGTCTCCAATAAGTTCTATAGCTGCAAAATGGAGGAGAATGGGTGCATCGGTGAGCACATACTCGTAATGTCCGGGTATTACAATCACTTGACTCAACCGGGAGTTGATCTTCCGGATGATTGTGTCATTGACAGAATTCTTCAATCAACGCCACCAAGCTACAAAGGCTTCGTGATGAACTATAATATGCAAGGGTTAGTAAAGACTATGCACGAGCTCTTACGCAATCTTTGAAGGCTGCGGAGGTAGAAATCAGAAGGAGCATCAAGTGTTGATGGTCAATAAGACCACTAGTTTCAAGAAGAAAGGCAAAGGGAAGAAGAAGGGGAACTTCAAGAAGAACAGCAAACAAGTTGCTGCTCAAGGGAAGAAACCCAAGTCTGGACCTAAACCTGAAAGTGAGTGCTTCTACTGCAAGCGACCGGGTCCTTTGGAAGCGGAACTGCCCAGTATTTGGCGGATAAGAAGGATGGCAAGGTGAACAAAGGTATATGTGATATACATGTTATTGATGTGTACCTTACTAGAGCTCGCATTAGCACACTGGTATTTGATCTCGGTTCTGTTGCTAATATTTGCAACTCGAAACAGGGGACTACTGATTGCGAACAACGGCAAAGGACGAGGTGACGATGCGTGGGAAATGGTTCCAAAGTCGATGTGATCGCGGTCGGCACGCTACCTCTACATCTACCTTCGGGATTAGTTTTAGACCTAAATAATTGTTATTTGGTGCGGCGTTAAGCATGAACATTATATCTGGATCTTGTTTGATGCGAGACGGTTATTCATTTAAATCGAGAGAATAAAGGTTGTTCTATTTATATGAATAATATCTTTTATGGTCATGCACCCTTGAAGAGTGGTCTATTTTTAATGAATCTCGATAGTAGTGATACACATATTCATAATGTTGAAACCAAAAGATGCAGAGTTGATAAAGATAGTGCGACTTATTTGTGGCATTGCCGTTTAGGTCATATCGGTATAAAGCGCATGAAGAAACTCCATCTTGATGGACTTTTGGAGTCACTTGATTATGAATCACTTGGCACTTGCGAACCGTGCCTCATGGGCAAGATGACTAAAACCCGTTCTCGGTACTATGGAGAGAGCAACAGATTTGTTGGAAATCATACATACAGATGTATGTGGTCCAATGAATGTTGAGGCTCGTGGCGGATATCGTTATTTTCTCACCTTCACAGATGATTTAAGCAGATATGGGTATATCTTCTTAATGAAACATAAGTCTGAGACATTTGAAAAGTTCAAAGAATTTCAGAGTGAAGTTGAAAATCATCGTAATAAGAAAATAAAGTTTCTACGATCTGATCGTGGAGGCGAATATTTGAGTTACGAGTTTGGTCTACATTTGAAACAATGCGGAATAGTTTAGCAACTCACGCCACCGGAACACCACAGCGCAATGGTGTGTCCGAGCGTCAAATCGCACTTTACTAGATATGGTGCGATCTATGATGTCTCTTACAGATTTACCGCTATCATTTTGGGGTTATGCTCTTGAGACGGCCGCATTCACGCTGAATAGAACACCGTCAAAATCCGTTGAGGCGACACCTTATGAACTGTGGTTTAGCAAGAAACCAAAGTTGTCGCTTTCTTAAAGTTTGGGGATGCGATGCTTATGTGAAAAAGCTTCAACCTGATAAGCTCGAACCTAAATCGAGAAATGTATCTTCATAGGATACCCAAAGGAGACAGTTTGGGTACACCTTCTATCACAGATCCGAAGGCAAAACATTTGTTGCTAAGAATGGATCCTTTCTAGAGAAGGAGTTTCTCTCGAAAGAAGTGAGTGGGAGGAAAGTAGAACTTGATGAGGTAATCGTACCTTCTCCCTTATTTGAAAGTAGTTTATCACGTAAACCAGTTTCTGCGATATCTACACCAAATAGTGAGGAAGTTGATGATGTTGATCATGAAACTTCAGATCAAGTTACTACGTAACCTCGTAGATCAACCAGAATAAAATCCGCACTGAGTGGTACGGCAATCCTGTTACGGAAGTCATGCTACTAGATCATGATGAACCTACGAACTATGAAGAAGCGATGGTGAGCCCAGATTCCGATATATGGCTTGAGGACATGTAATATGAGATGGGATCCATGTATGAAAACAAAGTGTGGACTTTGGTTGACTTGCCCGAGTGTCGGCATGAAATAGATAAAAATTTGATCTTCAAGAAGAAGACCGACGCCGACGGGTAATATTGCTGTCTACAAAGCTCGACTTGTCGCAAAGGGATTTCGACAAGTTCAAGGGATTGACTACGATGAGACCTTCTCACCCGTGGCGATGCTTAAGTCTGTCCGAATCATGTTAGCAATTGCCGCATTTTATGATTATGAAATTTGGCAAATGGATGTAAAGACCGCATTCCTGAATGGGTTTACGGAAGAAGAGTTGTATATGATGCAACGAAGGTTTTATCGATCCAAAGGGAGCTAACAAAGTGTGCAAGCTCCAAATGATCCATTTATGGACTGGTGCAAGCATCTCGGAGTTGGAATAAACACTTTGATAGTGTGATCAAAGTATTTGGGTTTATACAGACTTTTGGAGAAGCCTGTATTTACAAGAAAGTGAGTGGGAGCTCTGTAGCATTTATGATATTATATGTAGATGACATATTACCGATCGGAAATGATATAGAATTTCTGGATAGCATAAAGGGATACTTGAACAAGAGTTTTTCGATGAAAGACCTTGGTGAAGCTGCTTACATATTGGGCATCAAGATCTATAGAGATAGATCAAGACGGCTTAATTGGACTTTCACAAAGCACATACCTTGATAAAGTTTTGAAGAAGTTCAAAATGGATCGTGCAAAGAAAGGTTTTTACTGTATTAAAAGGTGTGAGATTGAGTCGGACTCAATGCCCGACCACGCAGAAGATAGAGAGAAAATGAAAGATGTTCCTATGCTTCAGCCATAGGCTCTATCATGTATGCAATGTTGTGTACCAGACACTGACGTATGCTTAGTTGTAAGCTTGGCAGGAAGGTACCAAAGTAATCCAGAGTGGATCATCGGACAGCGGTCAAGAACATCCTGAAATACACGAAAAGGACTAAGGATATGTTTCTCGTATATGGAGGTGACAAAGAGCTAGTCGTAAATTGTTACGTCGATGCAAGCTTTGACAATCGATCCGGACGATTCTAAATCACAAACCGGATACGTGTTTTTGTTAAGCGGTGGAGCTGTCAGTTGGTGCAGTTCTAAACAAAGCGTCGTGGCGGGATCTACATGTGAAGCGGAGTACATAGCTGCTTCGGAAGCAGCAAATGAAGGAGTCTGGATGAAAGAGTTCATTTCCGATCTAGGTGTTATACCTAGTGCATCGGGACCAATGAAGATCTTCTGTGACAATCTTTGGTGCAATTGCCTTGGCAAAGGAATCCAGATTTCACAAGAGGACCAAGCATATCAAGAGACGCTTCAATTCCATTCGGGACCAAGTCCAAGTGGGAGACATAGAGATTTGCAAAATACATACGGATCTGAACGTTGCAGACCCGTTGACTAAGCCTCTTCCACGAGCAAAACATGATCAGCACCAAGACTCCATGGGTGTTAGAATCATTTCTGAGTAATCTAGATTATTGACTCTAGTGCAAGTGGGAGACTGAAGGAAATATGCCCTAGAGGCAATAATAAAGTTATTATTTATTTCCTTATATCATGATAAATGTTTATTGTTCATGCTAGAATTGTATTAACCGGAAACATAATACATGTGTGAATACATAGACAAGCAGATAAGTCACTAGTAAGCCTCTACTAGACTAGCTCATTAATCATAGATGGTTATGTTTCATAACCATAGACATGTGTTGTCATTTGATTAATGGGATCACCTCATTAGAAGAATGATGTGATTGACATGACCCATTCCGTTAGCTTAGCACTTGATCGCTTTAGTATATTGCTATTGCTTTCTTCATGACTTATACATGTTCCTATAACTATGAGATTATGCAACTCCTGCCACCGGAGGAACACTTTGGGTACTACCAGCGTCACAACGTAAGCTGGGTGATCATAAAGGAGTACTACAGGTGTCTCCAAAGGTACTTGTTGGGTTGGCGTATTTCGAGATTAGGTTTTGTCACTCCGATTGTCGGAGAGGTATCTCTGGGCCTTCTCGGTAATACACATCACATAAGCCTTGCAAGCATTACAACTAATGAGTTAGTTGTGAGATGATGTATTACGGAACGAGTAAAGAGACTTGCGATGCTTGAGATTGAACTAGGTATTGGATACCGACGATCGAATCTCGGGCAAGTAACATACCGATGACAAAAGGAACAACGTATGTTGTTATGCGGTCTGACCGATAAAGATCTTCGTAGAAAATGTAGGAACCAATATGGGCATCCAGGTCCCGCTATTGGTTATTGACGGAGATGTGTCTCGGTCATGTCTACATTGTTCTCGAACCGTAGGGTCCGCACGCTTAAGGTTTCAAGGACGGTTATATTATGAGTTTGTGTATTTTGATGTACGAAGGTTGTTCGAGTCCCGGATATGATCACGGACATGACGAGGAGTCTCGAAATGGTCGAGACATAAAGATTAATATATTGACGGATATATTTGGACAGGAAAGGTTCGGAGAAGTTTGGAGCTCGGGAGGTTACCGGAACCCCGGGAGGTATATGGGCCTTATTGGGCCCATGTAGGAGGAAGGAGAAGGAACAAGGGAGGCGCGCCCAAGCCCAATCCGACTGGGGAGGGGGCCGCCCCCTTTCCTTTCTCCTTCCCCTCTTCCTATTCCTACTACTAGTACTACTTCCTAATACTAGTACTCCTTCCTTCCCCTCCAAATAAGATAAGGAAGAGAGGAAACCTACTTGGAGTAGGTTTCCCCCTCTCTATGGTGCGCCCCCCCTTGTGGCCGGCCACCTCCTCCCTCCCTCCTTTATATACGGGGGTGGAGGGGCACCCTAGGACACACAAGTTGATCCTTGAGATCGTTCCTTAGCCGTGTGCGGTGCCCCCCTCCACTATATTCCACCTCGGTCATATCGTAGCGGTGCTTAGGCGAAGCCCTGCGTCAGTGAAACATCAAGATCGTCCACCACGCCGTCAGGCCGACGGAACTCCCTCTCCCGGAGCTTTGCTGGATCGAAGCCCGTGGAGCGTAATAGAGCTGATCGTGTGCCATGATCTGGGAGTCGCCGGTGTAACGGCGCTGGTATCGTCTGGATCGTGTGGAGTACGTTCTACTACTTCCTCTACGTCATCATAGACTCGGTGGTGCCTGAGTAACGGCCTTTGGGATCGGCAGGATCGCGAGGAGAACGTCGACTACTTCCTCTACGTTGTGATCGCTTCCGCTTTGGTCTACGAGGGTACGTAGACAACACTCTCCCCTCTCGTTGCTATGCCATCACCATGGTCCTGTGTGTGCGTAGGAAAATTTTGAAATTACTACGTTCCCCAACAGCCGGTGCCTCGGCCACGCCTCAGAGATGATCGAGGGGAGCTTCACATCATGCTCCCACATGATCTCATACCTCGATACAGTCGGCTTACGTCCCGGCTCCTGCACCCCCTCTAGGTTTATTAAGAGCGGGCTATGATCCGAGCAGGAGGTGGCTAAGTGCACAACTCGGGCCGGGAAAAAAGATCCCATGAGCCTCATCAAGACAGCCTGTCCAAGACGCACTTGGACATTGCTATGGCCGTCCTGGCCATTATTGTATGTATAGGGGAGCCCCGAGAACCCTAGGTCCTATAGCTCACATGTTACCAAGCAATCCCTAAACGATTCCATTTGAGATTCTGATCTAGTCACTCTTGAGAGATGTTCATGCTGCCATAAGGCTTCATTGAAATCGCCGCACACCACCCAAGGATCTTGAGACACTGCCCTCAGACGACAAAGATGATCCCACATGCGATGACGATTTTCCACCCGTGGTTCCCCATAGACAAAGGTTCCTCTCCAAGTAGTACCAGAACCCACATCATAAACTCGAACATCAATAAATCTGTTACATGATTCAAGCACTGTCACTGACAGTGTCTCCTCCCAGAACAGAGCAAGGCCACCACTTCGTCCGTCACTGCTAACACCATGAAAGCCTTTTAGGCCTAATCTCCACTTCAACTTCTCCACTTTAGCTGCTTCTTGCCTAGTCTCACAAAGAGAGACTAGCTTGGGGTTATTGGCTTTTGAGAGGGCCAACACCTCACGAACTGTCCGGCGGTTCCCCCCCCCCCTCCCCCCCGGCAGTTGCATGATAGGATATTCATTGCGTCTGGCGGTCCTGCTCGAGGGAGGCCGCCGATCTCTCATTGTTGTCACCAACCGTATTCACTTTCAACCTCTTGCTGCTTGAGTTACTTCCGGTAGGAGAGCCAGCCCCCTCCGGATCAATTTCCTTACCATCAGTGATGGCCAGCATTGTTTTTGGGACTCCAGGACCGTCACCCAGTGGCTTCCCTGCCTCCTCCAAATCCAGCCTCCTTTTTCGGACTAAAACCCCATCTAATCTGACACTAGTTTTCTTGATCGGGCTCGTTGTTGTGTCCAACACTTCGGCATCATAGGGATCAGACTGAGATTCTGATCTACCGGGCACCTTGTCATCAGCCTTCCTTGTCGCATATCCAGTAGGTTTAGTAGTACGCTCCTCTTGCCTGGGTTTATTGGGAGCATCTGCATAGATCCATTCACCAAACTTGAGATCCTTCTCCTCATGGATACCCAGCCCGCACTCTTTGTGATCATGACCAATCAAACCACAGAACCTACAAAATCTAGCAAGTTTCTCATATCTAACCAGGTAAACCTGGCGCTCCTTAGCGCGGAGGATGCTAACGTACTTTGTGAGGGGCTTGCGGATATCATGTCGCACCCGAACCCTAACATAGTCACCGCGGGTGTTCCCGTTCAACCGCATCTCCATGATTTCTCCCGCATCCTTCAGCAGCTTTTCCACGATATTTTGCTTGCAGTAAGGGTCTGGGAGCTTGTGAATCTGCAGCCAGATGGGGATGTGGAAGAATTCCACCTCCTCCGCCTTGCTGAAGCCATCGTACGGGCATAGAAGCACCGCCATGTTACGAAAGAGCCAGGGACCTTGCTTCATCATGCGATCCCAGTCCCCCAAACAGCATGCTTGGACGACGAATCGATTCGGGCCAACAGGCCTAAATCTTATTTCCTGAGCAAGGTTCCATGCCGGGCTGATGGGCTAAAATTCCTGTTTGTATGAACCCTAGCCAGGGCAAGCCAGCGGACGCTCTCTTCAATCTCAGGGTCATCCTCATCGATCTCCACATCCGCAAAGTTGTCGTCGTTCAGATCCAACTTTTCCAGAAAGTCACCCAGATCCGATCGTGCAGCCGCGGCGGCGCCGCTGCCACCCGTGGCGAGTGAGCGTCGGAGGGGGACGCCATCGCCATCGCTATCTCGGTGTAGAGACGCCGAGAGCGGGGAGGGGCGAGGGCGGACGTGAACCCAGGTCGATTGGTGGTGGAATTGTCGGGTAGGACTCAGAGGCAATGGAAATCGCCTAAGAGGAGAGAAACCCTAGCCGCCAGGCGTAGGGGAAGCCCGGAAATCGGATATTGTGTGTCACCAAAAAAACAAATACTTAAAAACGCAGCTGAACGATCTGGTCAACGCGTGTGTTGGAGCCGTCCGATGCGGCCGATCGCGCCTGATTGCGCCGGACCGTTCCGACATAAAGTGGCGACAGCCGACAGAGGCTAAGCATACATGTCGTCCACCTTCCGTTCTTTAGACTAGCCACAATGGGTAGTAACATAGAGTAGTAACATGCACATGTTACTACTCCATGTTACTACCCTCTATAGTGGGGAGTAAGAGCATCTTCAATAGATGGTCCAAATGTAAAAATAACTAACTTTTGGACCGTCTGGTGCAAAAAACGCTGCTCCAACAGACGGTCCATATGCAAAAAAAAAATTGGACCGCGGCCTCCTCGTGATGTAAAATGCAACACCTCGCGATGCAAATATACATCACGAGATGCATCTGGTCCAAAACCAGTCACCACCCGCGAACGCCCAACCGCCACTTCATTTCCGTTCCCGCCTGCACCCGTCCGCCCGCCCGAAGAACAGCCGGCCGGAATCCGCCGCCGCGACCGCCTAAAACCTCGCCGTCGGCGCCGCCAGCACCCCACATCCCCTCCGCCGCCCGCCGCCGCCGCCCTCTGCCCCCGTCGCCTCCCCGCCACCACCCGGAGGCTGCCGAATCGAGTGGTAGCTGGCGCGGGATTCGGCCCCTCCGGCGGTCCGGCTGCCGCGGTAGGCCTCTGCCGGGTCTTTTAGGCTGCCGCCGACCTCCTCCCATCAGCCGTGAGCCTGTCCACGGCCGTTGCGCTGGCCACACGACCGCCTCCCCACCGCCCTCCGTCCGGCTGCCGAACTAGTCTTCGTCGCCCGCCGAGCTCCTCTTGGCTGGCCTCCAACCTCATTTCTTATCACCGCCGCCGTCCGGTGCCGACCCCAGCCGTCCACAGCCGTCAGCAGCAGCCAATCCAACCGGTGGACATGTTCTTCCACCGCGCGCACAAGGTGTTCGACGGAATTCCCCAAGGTAAAAAATGACAGAACTTGATGATTTAACTTGGGATTGGATAGTATGTTCGACGGTGGTTGTGTGCATTGTAGATGAGCTCGGTTGACTCCTCTTTCGTGGATGATTCATCGTCGGATGAGGAATTTGATTTGCATGAAGAAGAGGAGATTGCTATGCTAGTGGCCATGCACAAGAGGAATAAACCGAAGCACGGTAGTTCCGTTTATGGTCGTGCGTTCATTTGGAGAGAACGGATTGATGCGCACAAACGGTTGGTGCGCAACTACTTTGCATCATCACCTATTTTTCCGGTGAATTACTTTCGACACCGTTTCAGAATGTCGAAAGACTTGTTCTTTCGCATTTGCAATGAAATGAAGCGGCATAACCCAGTCTTGAAAGAGAAGGAAGCTGTCTTTGGGTTGCTTGGCCATAGCATTGAGCATAAGGTCACTGCCGCTTTGCGCATTATGGCATATGGTGTTCCAGCAGATTACATTGATGACAACTTGGCGATGGCAGAGAGCACTTCTATCTTCTAGGTCAAGCAATTTGCAATAACTATGGTAGAAGTGTTCGGTCCACACACTAGTAGAAAAAGGGTCAAATGTGAGACACATTAGTCCCGATTTATATGAACCGGCACTAATGTGTCCATTAGTGCCGGTTCCAACGGCTAGGCAGGAGGAGCTCTTTAGTACCGGTTCGTGGTGAACCTTTAGCACCGGTTCTTGCCACGAACCGGTACTAAAGAAAGTGGTGGCAGGATGTTGTCAGAGTGGGGCCCTTCCAGCACCTTTAGTACCGGTTCGTGGCACGAACCAGTACTAAAGGTCGTCCTATATAAACCCTTCGTCCACCCGCACTGTTCTTCCCCCTTTCCCTCTCCCTCTCCTCTGTTCTTCCCTTCTTCCTCTCGAGTTCATCACAAAATTTGCCCCAAATTTGTCAAGATTTGCAGGCCACCATCCATTCAAATGATCACAAAGGTTAGCAACTTTGTCCTTTCATCTCTCATTGCTAGATTAGATCTTGCATTGGTTTATATAGTGATTAATTGTGGGTTTTAGTAATTTGGGAGGAATTATATGTGGTAGTATTTGATTTATATGCAATTTGAGGTCAAAATAACACTTAGTTTGCATATGTAGGTGTGGTTTACTTAGTGCCTTCTAAATCTTCGTCGTAACCACCGTCCAATCGTCAAGACCGTCCGTCGCCCGGCACCACCTTGTGGTGAGCCTCTTGTTCATGAAATTTTATATAAAAAATTGATGTTTGTGTGATTTTGATATTTAGTTACTCGTATAATTATCTTACCCGAGGGTTGATTGTTATACATTGTGCCATGGTTTTGATATCCGTCCCCGTCGGCCCTCGTCCTTGTTATGATTCGGATGTGGTATATTCTCTTTTAAAACTATTTGTTGCATTTCGTGTTTATGACAAATTATGCCCATCAAGTTGACATAGATATTTTTATCTAGGAGGTATGTGAACCGGAAATTCCAACCGACCCTATTGTCGAGAGGTTAAATTTAGTTGAAAGAGAAAACGAGTATTTGAAAGAAAAATTGAAAAGAATTGAGGGGGAGAAGATGGAATTGGAGTTGCATGTTGCCGATGTCGTCGATGATCACAAGATCAAAATGGAGAAAATGCGATTGAAGATTAGAAAGATTAGAAAATATGCAATTGATAGTGAGGCTTGGTATCATTATGCCGTTGGATCAATTGTTACCTTAGTTGCGATCTTGATTGCATTTGTTGTTGCATTTAAATGCTTTAGCTAGAGAGTTATTTGTTGTTGCATTTAAGTGTTGTGTGAACTTTATGTATTGTATTAATTTGGTGTTTTCGGTGTTGTGTATTGAAGATGAGCCGGCAATGGATATACGATGACCGATGCTCTCTCTAGTTCATTAATGGCGTGCAAAATTTTCTGCTTGCGGCTGAGGCAAACAAGCGGGCGGATGGTTTTGTTCCTTGTCCATGTGCTGGCTGTAAGAATGAATTAAATTACTCTAAGTCAAGAACCATTCACGTCCCCCTATTTAAGTCCGGTTTCATGCCCCACTATAATGTTTGGACCAAGCACAGAGAAAGAGGGGTTATGATGGAAGACAATGAAGAAGAAGAGGACGACGACAGCTATCCTGGCCATGGGTTCCCTGAATACGATGATACAACAATGGGGGAAGAAGCTGACCGGTAATGCGGGAAGAAGCTGAGCCGGTAATGCGGGAAGAAGCTGAAGAAGAGGCATCAGATGAGCCCGTTGATGATCTAGGTCGGGCCATTGCCGTTGCAATGAGAAACTTAGGAAGTGATTTGGAGAAGAAGAAGTTGCAGCGCATGTTAGAGGATCACAAAAAATTGTTGTACCCGAATTGCGTAGGTGACAAGAAAAAGCTGGGCACCACACTGGAATTGCTGCAATGGAAGGCAGAGAATGGTGTATCTGACAAGGGATTTGGAAAGTTTCTGGTAATGATAAAGAATATGCTTCCAAAGGACAACGAATTGGCCGAGAGTACGTATGAAGCAAAGAAGGTTGTCTGCCCTCTAGGGTTAGAGGTGCAGAAGATACATGCATGCCCTAATGATTGCATCCTCTACCGCGGTGAGTACTAGGATTTGAACGCTTGCACGGTATGCGATGCATTGCGCTATAAGATCAGCCGCGATGACCCTGGTGATGTCGAGGGCGAGCGCCCCAGGAAGAAGATTCCTGCCAAGGTGATGTGGTATGCTCCTATAATACCACGGTTGAAACAGTTGTTCCAAAACAAAGAGCATGCCAAGGCGATGCGATGGAACAGAGAAGACCATAAGAAAGACGGAAAGTTGAGAGTACCCGCTGACGGGTCGCAGTGGAGAAAAATCGAAAGAAAGTACGGGAAGGATTTTGCAGATGACGCAAGGAACGTATGGTTTGGTCTAAGCGCAGATGGCATTAATCCTTTTGGGGAGCAGAGCAGCAACCATAGCACCTGGCCTGTGACTCTATGTTTGTATAACCTTCCTCCTTAGTTGTGCATGAACCGGAAGTTCTTATGATGCCAGTGCTCATCCAAGGCCCTAAGAAACCCGGCAACGACATTGATGTGTACCTAAGGCCATTAGTTGAAGAACTCTTACAACTGTGGAATGGAACAGGTGTACGTGCGTGGGATGAGCACAAACAGGAAGAATTTGACCTAAAGGCGTTGTTGTCCGTGACCATCAATTTTTGGCCTGCTCTCAGTAACCTTTCAGGACAGACAAACAAGGGATGCCGCGCATGCACACACTGTTTGGATGATACCGACAGTATATATTTGGACAATTGTAGGAAGAATGTGTACCTGGGACATCGTCAATTTCTTCCGAGCAGGCATCCCGTAAGAAAGAAAGGCAAGCATTTCAAAGGTGAGGCGGATCACCGGACGAAGCCTCGCCACCATACTGGAGCTGATGTACATGATATTGTCAAGGATTTGAAGGTAGTCTTTGGAAAGGGTCCTGGTGGACAACCTGTTCCGAATGACGCTGACGGACGCGCACCCATGTGGAAGAAAAAATCTATATTTTGGGACCTGCCCTATTGGAAAGACCTAGAGGTCCGCTCCGCAATCGACGTGATGCACGTGACGAAGAATCTTTGTGTGACCCTGCTTGGCTTCTTGGGCGTGTATGGGAAGACAAAAGATACACCTGAGGCACGGGAGGACCATCAACATATGCACGGAAAAGACGGCATACATCAGGGTCATGCAAGCTACGCTCTTACCAAAGAAGAGAAGGAAATCTTCTTTGAATGCCTGCTTAGTATTAAGGTACCGTCTGGCTTCTCGTCGAATATAAAGGGAATAATAAACATGGCAGGGAAAAAGTTCCAGAACCTAAAGTCTCATGACTGCCACATGATTATGACGCAACTGCTTCCGGTTGCATTGAGGGGGCTTCTATTGAAAAATGTTCGATTAACCATTGTGAAGCTATGTGCATTCCTCAATGAAATCTCTCAGAAGGTAATCGATCCAGAAATCATACCAAGGTTAGAGAATGATTTGGTGCAATGTCTTGTCAGTTTCGAGTTGGTGTTCCCACCATCCTTCTTCAACATCATGACGCACGTCCTAGTTCACCTATCTTGAAGAGATTAACGTTTTGGGTCTGTATTTCTACACAATATGTTCCCCTTTGAGAGGTTCATGGGAGTCTTAAAGAAATATGTTCATAACCGTGCTAGGCAGAAGGAAGCATCTCCAAGGGCCATGAAAATGAGGAGGTCATTGAGTTTTGTATTGACTTTATTCCTGACCTTAAGCCGATTGGTGTTCTGAATCGCGGTATAAGGGCCCATCGGATGGAAAAGGCACGCTAGGAGGGATCAAATAATATGTATGGACGGACATTCTCTCACTGAAGCACACTACAGTTCTCTGTAGTTACGCCTTGGTGGCTCCGTATATGGACGAATACAAGAATTTTCTACGCTCCAAACACGGAGCGGTCGATGACTGGATTACACGTGAACAAACCAGGAGTTTCGCGGCTTGTTGCGGAACCGCATTACCATGCATGACGCCTCTATTGAAGATGACCTGTACTTGTTGTCCCGATTACCATCTTCGAATATAATGACTTACAAAGGGTACGAGATAAATGGTAATACATTTTACACGATCGCCCAAGATAAGAAGAGCACCAACCAAAACAGTGGTGTCCGCTTCGATGCAACAACCAAGACGGGGAAGGAAACATATTATGGTTACATAGAGGAGATATGGGAACTTAACTATGGAGGTGGTTTGAAGGTCCCTTTGTTTCGGTGCAAATGGGTCAATATGACACGAGGCGGGGTAACGGAAGACCCGCAGTACGGAATGACAACAGTGGATCTCAACAATCTTGCGTATGCAGACGAACCATTCGTCCTAGCCAATGATGTGGCGCAGGTTTTCTATGTGAAGAAAATGTCTACCAAGCTGAGAAAAAGAAAAGGTAAGGAAGTGAATGCATCATTCGATGAGCCAAAGCGGCACACGGTTCTTTCTGGGAAGAGAAACATCGTGGGAGTGGATGACAAGATAGACATGTCGAGATTATGAAAAGTTTGATGAAATTGCTCCATTCACGGTGAATATTGACCCGAGCATCCCGTTAAATGATGAAGATTTTCCATGGTTACTGGCGCAAAGGGACTCACCTTGAAGAAAAAGTTTCACACCCAAAGATGCAGGATGTGATCGGCTTGATATCATCACTTTCTTACATGTTTCACACCCAGGAGGGAATCTCTGTAATAGTTAGGGTAGCTAGTTATGTGTTTTGGCATTTGAAACGCAAAAATTTTTTATGTGCAAACACATTCTTTCATGCATTTACTGATTTTTTTCAGCTAAATTGAAAAACACTTCAAATGAACTCAGAAAAGGTTGAAAGTTGGCATGGTATCATAATTTCACCCACATAGCATGTGCAAAAAAGTAGAGAGGGTTACGGCAAAAACTGGATGCACTTCGTGTACAAAATGAACAATCTCTTTCGAACTATCAGGGTTTCGGGCGAAAACTCATCTGTTACAAAGGCATTTTATTTTTCAAATAAGCTAAGCATTATCAAATTGAATATAATGATAAAACACACTAATATTAAACATAATAAAAAAGAATCACTAAAAAATATATTTTTAAAGTTAAGTTATTCACAAACTAGTGATTCACACAAATTTCAAATAATTCAAAATTTAAACTATTCAAATTTGAAAACTACCGGCACTAACAGAAAGTTAGTATTTTTTGTACGTAAAGTTAAATATTCACAAAGAAACTCTAAATACAGCAAAAAACAACTAAAAAATAAATAAAACAAAATTAATAATGCAAAAAAGAAAAAAAAGAAAAAAAAAGGCCGCCTACTGGGCCAAAGCGGCCTGCATACGACTAGAAACCCAACCTGTTCTTGGGCCAGGATGCAGGCCCGCAAGCCTAGTAGGCCCCACATGGCAGAGTAGCAGAGGTAGGCCCAGAAGGCCAGCTTTTGAGAGGAGCTCAATGCAGTGCCCGCGCCGGGGCTTATAACTGGTCCTGGCGCTCCTCGACTAGCGAGGTGGGACTAAACATCTGCGCCCCTCGCCTAGCAGCGCACCCCCCAATAGTACCGGGTCGTGGCACCAACCGGTACTAAAAGGGGGGTCTTTAGTACTGGTTGAAGCCACCACCCGGTACTAAAGGGGTGCGCTTCCCGCCGCTTCGCCTGGCCAAAAGAGACCTTTAGTACCGGTTGGTGGCTCCAACCGGTACTAAAGGGGTGTTCTATATAAGAAAACACTTCAAACAAATTCGTCAGTTTCCTTCTCCACTTCCCTCTGCTTCATCGCCGCCGCCCAGTCCCGCACCGTCGCCGCCCCCGTCGCGCCGTCCCCGTCGACTCCACGCCGCCCCTGTCCTGGTCGCGCCGCCCCTGTCACGCCGTCTGCCCGGCCGTCCCGTCCCGCGACCGGCCCGCGTCCCCGTCCCCGCACCGGTCCGCGTCGCTGTCGCTGTCGCCGTCGCCTGGAACTTGCCGTCGCCGTCGCCTCGACCTCTCGCCCACGCTGTGAGCCCCTGTCCCCCTCTCCTCCCTCCAATCGAAGCTGCCGCGCCGCCGATGCCGTCGCCTCTGCACACACATGCATACACATACACACACATACACACAAACACATACACACACACACACAATGTTTTTAGTTTTTCTGTTTTTAGTTTTTAGTTTTTCTGTTTTTAGTTTTTAGTTTTTTCTGTTTTTTCTGTATTAATGTTATAGAAATGTTAGTTAAATATAGAAATGTTAGAAATGTTAGTTATATAGAAATGTTAGTTTTTTCTGTATTAATGTTATAGAAATGTTAGTTATATAGAAATATTAGAAATGTTAAAGAAAAATTAGTTATACAATTTTAGTTATAGAAATGTTAGAAATGTTAGTTTTAGAAAAATTAGTTATACAATTTTAGTTATAGAAATGTTAAAAATCACAATCCAATCACTTAAAAAATGTTACTTTTGCGGCATATAGTATTTGTTGTCGACGATGCCCGACCTGCATCCTCGCCGTCCACCCGTTCGCGACAACGTCCTGCTTCAGGGGACTCATGTCAGGGACTGGGCTCCGTCGGGCTGGCACTGGGAGGTGCTACCTTCAGGGGCGCGACGCTTGGTGAGGAACCCGGCCCCGGGTCCCGTCGTCGACCCTGATCTCCTTTGGTGGCGTTCGCGTGGGCCACTTTCGGTGCGGAGGGAGCCGGCCCCGCCGGAGGTGATACATCGCCGTGTCAGGGAGGAGGACGAGCACGTCCATCGCTACATGGCTGCTATGGACGTCAGGTTCTCCAATACTTGGCGGGTTCTTTGGGGAGATCACCCGAGCTATTATCCAGTGATGGTTCCTTCACTTTGGTTGTCCACCGCCCACGCCTCAGGAACCGCGAGTGGCCTAGATTACTCTTTAGTATTCGATCTTTATTAGCTAGCTAGCTAGCTAGCTAGTGATGTATTCGATATATAATATTCGAGATGATTTATTCGAGATTATATATATTATTCGAGACGATGTATTGAGATTATATCTATTATTCGAGACGATGTATTCGAGATTATATTCGATGATGCTTATTATGTACTATGATTGATTCAGTTTTTCCTTATTAATTGATTGCATCCATGCATTGTAATTTGAATACTAAATTGTTTTATATTTCTTTTTGATTAGTTAAATAAAAGCTATGGCGGACAATACCGGCAGAGAGGGAGAAGAGGCCATGTTCGATATCATACGTCATCCTCGCGGGCCAGATGATGATCAGAATGAAGAAGATTATGACGGCTCCGAATATCTAAACAACACCGGGGAGGGTGATATGATATTCGATCGCGACGACCGAATTGATGAAGTCATGATTATGATTATGATGATGACGAAGAAAATGTTGATCCTGAAACAACAAAGATCGGCGAGGTATATTTATATAAGCAGGCATCTGGCGATCATCACATGTTTTAAATGACTTGAAGATATATTAACGAATCGATCTTTCTTCTTTCAGCCATCCGGATCGAGCAAATCTTCAGGCAGCAGGGCACGAGGCCCGAACAAAAAGTTGAAGGAGGGCGTAAAGTACAATATGGAGGCCATCAAACCTAATGGCGAACCATTAGCGCCTAAGAAGATTGCGGACAAGTTCATTCGTCAGTGCGGAGTTCTTGTGAAGGACCAACTCCCGATCTCCCTTCAAGAATGGAGAGAGCCAGCAAAGCCATGTCCAGATCTTACTTTTGTCGACGACAGACAAAAAGTTCTGCTTTGGGAAACTCTCATGGAACATTTCACCCTACTAGATCATTTTACAGATGCAGATGTGGAGAAAGTCAAGGACGCTTCTCTTAGGAAGATGGCGGTTGCATTCAACAACCACAAGAAACGTGTATGGGACAAGTACGTCAAGGGAGGAAGGAAGACTCCAGTATTCGAAGGAACACTAGAAAAGCAAAGTGCTCATTGGGATGATTCGTGAAATTCAAAGAATCACAATTATCTAAGGAACGGTCGAGAATAAACAAGGCCAATGCCGCAAAAAAGGATAAGTTCCATAAGCTGGGGCCAGGTGGCTACGCGGTGGCAATGCCTAAGTGGGATAAGTCTGAGAAAGAGATGGAGGATGTAGGTGTCACTCCAGAAACATTGAGCTGGCCCCCCAGGTGCAGGACTTGGTTCTATGTGCATGGGGGGAAGTTGGACCCGAAGACAGGCAAAGTTTCAAAGAAGGCTTGTCTGAACGGAGCCGAAGATAAGCTACTTGTTGCAATAGAACAGGCTCGATCGGGGGTGTTCCAGCCCAACAGAGAGAACGACGAGCTTACGTGTGCCCTAGGAAATCCTGAACACCCGGGAAGAACACGAGGCAAGGGCGTTATTCCATGGTATGAGGGGTTTTCGGACTGGAACGCCGACTACAGAAGCCGTGCGAGAAGGAAGATTGCGGAGGAGAAGAAGAAGAAGATGGAGGAGGAGCAGAGGAAGCTGGACTATGAACGCCTTCAAGGCCTAGAATCAGTGCACGCGGACTTGGCAGTCAAATTCCAGCGGCAGCAGGAGAAGATCGACTCACTTAACCAGCAAAGGCGGTCTCAGCAGCGGCAGCAGCTAGCGGATGATCCAGCATTGGATAGCACCGTCCCATCCATGCCGAGAAGTAGCGTGGCTTTCACCCCGGGCGACGCAATGTTGGATAGATACCCCGTGGATGACATCATGGAGAACAGTAACTGCGAGCTACACTTCAAAATGAAGAACATATCCATGAAGGTGGCGGACGCTGTTGCTTTTACAAAAACCCCCGAGGCAACCTTCCATTGCAACCCGATTCCAGCGGGCTATGCTCGTGTCTTGGTTGATGAGGTGGTGGACCAATATTCGGGGCTAGAGCTTGACATTCCTGGAGGTGACGAGGAGCACGCACTAGGAGAGGCCAAACATCGTATCATCCTATGGAGAAAGGATTGCATCATCTTTTGAAGGCCACCGACACCGTGTCAGCCGACTCCTCGTCGAAGTCCGCCACCGAGTCAGCAGACTCCCGCTCCTCCAAGTCCACCAACGCGTCAGGCCACTCCTCCTCCTCCAAGTCCGGCAAAGCGTCAGGCCACTCCTCCCCCAAGTCCGACACAGCGTCATACCACTCCTCCTCCAAGTCCGGCACAACTTTAGGCCACTCCTCCTCCAAGTCCGGCACAACTTCAGGCCACTCGTCCTCCTCCAACTCAGCCACGCCACCTGCCTCTGCCGCCTCGGCAATCACGGAAGAGAGCCGCCATGCTATGGTGCGTAGCGGTACAAGTCGAGGTAGTACGGGAGGTACAGGCAGAGGCAAGCGATTTCAATAAGGCCCAAGCCTCACGCCTCTTCCGCAGAGGCCTTATGACAAGTCCGAGGAGGAAAACACAACCATAGCGAAGGCCAGTTGGAAGCCCATTTTGCAATCAAACCGCCACCGCCGCCAACGAAGAAAGTGCTCGAGGAAAAGATTGACCACTCCATTCGTATGGCTAGAGCACCAGCTCCCAAGCCTGTTGACTGACTATGAGCGCCACCTCAGGAAGTTAAATCGAGCACGTCTACAGAAAGAGGAGAGCTCGAGCAAATCAGCTGGCACAAAATGCGTTAAAACCGTTCCCTAGCTAGGAGAACAGGCGGCGCAATCAATCCCCCCGCTTGTTGTGCAAACCGTTAACATTCCCCAGCTGGGCGATGTGGTAATAACCGAGGAGCATATAACGCAGGCTGAAATCCTCAAGATCACTGTTGGACAACTCCTAGAGATCGAGCCCATGTCTCCGCTTAGAGAGGAGGAAATAAACGGAAATATGTCCGGGGCCAACCTTTGGTTGAGCCAGACGAGGTCAAGAAGCTCCCAACGAGAATGTATGAATTGCATCAATGGTGCATGAACATTACCAAGATTTCCAATCGAGAGTTCCTCATGGTGAATGTCAAGAAGGATCATTACTTCCATGAGAAAGCTGTGTCCGCTGAGTATTCGTAACTATTTCGGTTATACAATCAAGACGCTTCGACAAATCTATCATCGGTTGCTATTGTCCGTAAGTGATTTCTTTACGTAATTTAAGTCTCAAGCTAGCTGTAGTGATCATTTTGATCAATCATTACCTGTAATTATCCTCACTATATTCTTTTACGTGTTATTATGCAGGATGAAGATGTATGAAATGAAAAAGGTGCACGCTATGGCATCGGGTTCATTGACCCAAATACCATTAATCAATACACATGGGAATTAGATACATATTATCAAGCAAGTGTAGAGGAAAGCATGCTAGAGTTCTTCAAGCGCCTCAATACCAATGAAGATATACTGCTTCCTTACAACTTTAGGTGAGTCACACTGTCTTGTACTACAAATTCTGTTTTTGCTTACTAGCTAGCTACATGTTTTTGCTTACATATGTCCGCTTAATTAAGACATGCAAACGTGTGTGCATGCAGTTTTCACTGGATCTTGTTAATCATTAAAGTTGATGAAGGAACAGGTTGAAGTAATCTTGGACTCACTACTTAAGAAAGAAAGTGACTACATCATCGTGAAGGGATAGTCGCCAGGTAATTTCAATCATTATTAACTATATCTCGGCCTATTTAATTAGTTCGTCATTTATTAATAACAACTATTTAATAACCCCTTTATTAATTTTCTTTGTCGGCGGGCAGGGCTTGGGCAAAGTTCATCAACGTCACCTGTGCCAATGGAAACAAAAGCTGAAATGGTATCGACCGAAGATAAGTAATTAAGTAGTGCTAGCTAGCTAGCTGCCATCTCTTTAATTATCATGCTTAATTAATTATTATCTGATCAAATTCCATTCTCGTAAAGGCCCTGAAGCAGGCGCCGGAGACTAATCTGTGTGCATACTACGTTTGCGAGAACATTCGCATGATGGCGTCCGAAAGTAGCAGATCTCAAAGACAGGACTGGGTACGTTTGTCAAAACACTATTCACAATTTTTACACCATCATCAATATCTAGTCACACAACTAATACACATGCATATTGATCTCCTTCTTAACAATTCAGAGAGGTGCGGGAGAAGCTCCTACCAACGGAGCGCATACAAGCAATTCAAGAGGAAATAGCGGGATTTTTGCTCGACCAGGTCATAGATACGAACAGAGAATACTATTACCCGCTACCGCCTCCATGAACCACTTCCAATTGTCATCATGCTTCGAAGGCACCAATTAGGCTAATGCCACTGGTTGTATACATGTGTGTATGTGTGAATTAATGGTGGTGGTGAGACATACGATGATATATATATATATATATATATATATATATATATATATATAGGACAAATGTTTCCTACAAGCAGTGGTAGTTACCATCACTTGCGTTTTGTATGTTGTATGTAGTATTTGTTGAAACCGAGAGTATGTACGTGTAGTATGTAGTATATAACAATGATTAGGTAGTATATATATACTAATTTTTAGGTAGTATGTACCATTTTTTGAGTATACTCTTTTTACGTACTAATATGTACGTATTTCATAAATATAACAAAAACTATGGGCTCATATGCAATTTTTTCACGTAACTTGCTTTGAAATATCTTAGACATAGTATATGAACATATTTAAAATAATAAAATAGTATATATAGTACCACTTGCTAGTATATGAGATATGTGGGGTAACTACCACCAGGTGACAGGATGGACTTTCCTATATATATATATATATATATATATATATATATATATATATATATATATATATATATATATATATATATATTCTGATCACGGGATCAGAATAATATTACGATCACAACATGAACTTCCCGAGTAACGCTACCGACCTTCACCGACTACTAGGTTGAACTTCACTAAAAAGTGTCCAAATGGGGCTTATGATATACCGTTGGAAAGCTATGGACACCAATATTCACGTGCTTTTTTTTCTCGTATATCTCTATCCACTGCTCCTAGCTCTTCATCCACTCACCGGAATTGAGCAAGTGATATACCGATGAAAAGCTGATGTAAACACACAACTTTCCCGTGTTGATCATTTTTTCATACTCGCAACGAATTTAAAAGTTTTTCATCTGAAATTCATTCAGCTTAGTAGTTGAACTTCATGTTGTTTTCATGTTGAACTTCTGTGACGTATTTTTGTTTGTACGCGCGCCTGAACTTCCCTCTGTACAATCCGACCTTCGGCTATCTTTTCAACTGTGGCTTCCCTCGCGAATTATTCTGGTTAATAGTGTTCTATATGATGTTAGTGTAATCTAGAAATGTTTTTTAGCAACTAAATACCGGTTTTAAATAGAAATCTCGGTCGTTGGCGGATTTTGCTCTCGGCTCGTGATGAAATTGTGTTTTTTGCAATTTTACTGCCTGAGTTGTTCGACCTGAACTTCCCCCAGTGCTAGGCTGAACTTCCGCCAACATTGCCCAAATGGGGCTTGCGATATATTGTTGGAAAGCTATGGACACCAGTATCATGACCCAAGTTAAATTTTTGGCAAAATGTAAGCGGTTTAACAGCAGTTTTGAAAACCGTTTTTTCTTCATACAAAAAACGTGAATTGTATTTTTTATCAAATTTTAAGACCGTTTATCGGAATGACGAAAACAGTATGGCGTTGGAAAGCTGCTGCAAAACCTCTCCTTCCATATGTTGAAAGTTTTCTCTAATTCCCTACGGTTAAAGAGAAATTTGGAAAATCGTATAATTTTGCAAACTGAACAGTCGAGTTCATATTTTCGTTGTGATTTCTAAACGGCTAATCTAGTTGAGGACAATGATAAGGCGTCGGAAAGCTTATGAAAATGCGCTACTTTTTCATGTTGAAAGTTTTTTTCTAATTTTGAACGGTTTAAAAGTGATTTATAAAACGGTCCAAGTTGCAATGAGTTCGTATTTTTGAGCTCATTTTTTAACCATACGTCTGAATGTAACAAATGATATGGCGTTGGAAAGCATGAGGAAATACGAAACTTTTTGGTATATATTGTTTCTCCCAATTCCATACTGTTTTAAGTCAATTTTGAAAATGGCTAAAATCGTATTTTGTCCGTAATTTCTACGAACTTTATCGGAATGGGGCAAATAATATACCGTTGAAAAGCTAAGGAAAATGCAAAACTTTCATGTTGATGGTTTTCTATGATACCTAGCCGTTTTCAAGTAATTTTGAAAATGGCGAGATCATTCATTCTGCCTTTATCGCGAAACAGATTATTCAAAAATGCACCGCGTGAAGAACCTGAACTTCTCGGCATGTCTACCTGAACTTCACTCTGTTTTTAACGTGCTTTCTTTGCCCATAGCTCTCCATCCACTCACCGGAACACTCACGGGAATTGAGCAAGTAATATACCGGTGGAAAGCTGATGTAAACACGCAACTTTCCCGTGTTGATCATTTTTTCATACTCGCGATGATTTTAGAAGTTTTTCATCTCAAATTCATTCACTATAGTAGTCGAACTTCCTGTTGTTTTCATGTTGAACTTCTGTGACGTATTTTCATTTGTAATTTTCTCATCCATTTCTTCAGTGTTACACAAATGATATTCTTTTTGTACAAACCTCTCTAGTGTTCCGGCGAGTGTTGATCATTTTTTCATGCTAGCAACGGTTCAAAATATATTTTTGAATGCGTAAACCAACGTCATTTTTTGCCTGCTTTTTACATGTAACTGATGGTCGGACATCTCGCACTAAAGATCTTGAACTTCACAAGGACGAGCACGTGAACTTCTTGCCACAAACATTTTTAGCTTTTTGTTTTCTATTCTTATTTTCCTGTCTGAAACGCATTTCGTGTATCAGTTGAACTTCCCGTTGTTTTGGTCTTGAACTTCTGTCATGTATTCTCTCACAACAATTTTTTATCTTTCTCCAGCGGAGGACTTGAACTTCTAGCAACACAAATTTTGGACTTCACCATGTAGTACATGAACTTCGATTGTTTTCACTTTGGTTCTTGGTTGTATTCTTTTAGTGATGAGAAAAATATATTTTTATAGACATAGAACTTCATCATTTTTAAAATTTGAACTTCTTAGTTTCATTGGTTGAGTTCTGAGGAAAGTCCTATAAACATTGAACCGCACCATTATTTTAATTTGAACTACTAAATTTTTATAATTGGGCAAACCTTTTTATAAATTATTTTAAAATGTTCCTTTATTTAATTTGAAATTCTCTGATTTTTTATGAACGGGAGAAATCCCTTTTTTATAAAGATTTTTGAAGTACATTTTTATTTGAACTTCTTGCTTAATTTATTTTGAACTTTCAGATTTTCTAAATATCAACGTCCTCGTAAGTTTTTGTAAATCTCTATTTTTGTAAATGTAATGTAATAACAAAAACTCTTATTTTTCTCAAATGAAAACACACACCATGTAGTACATGAACTTCTGATTGTTTTCACTTTGAAATGATCTCTAATTTTTTAGAAAAAGACGGGTTAAGAGCGTCTTTTCAACACGGTAAAACTTGTTATGAACGATATACAAAAAACATTCAAATTATATTATGGAAATTACGTGTATGATATACTGTTGGAAAGCTTATGTTTTTTAGGAGCAATTTTCCTTCTCTACTAGTAGTAGCAGGACTTCACACATTCACCAAACATGCTAGTTAATAGAGAAAAAACCATGCATGCGCAAGGAGCAATGTGTGTGTGTGTGTGTGTGTGTGTGTGTGTGTAGCGCTATCGGTGTGAATGCCACATTGCGGAGCTCAACCTTACACAACTTGTACTTTTTTTGCACACACATAATATTTTCCTCGAGCTCTATAATTTATTAAATTTAAACTACGAGTTAACATTTTCTAGGTAACGCTTGTTTTCTTCCTTGTATATAAACATCGAACTACTCTCTGGTTTTAATTTGCACTTCTAGATTTTATTATTTATTGACGAGAAAGCCGAGTTTCGTAGTAAACATCGAACCACTTTTGTTATTTTTAATTTGAACTTTTAATTCTTTTTATTTAGAAATGGTGAAAGTTCATTTTATAAACTATTATTCTCGTCAAATTTTTTTTGGGTTCACAGGTTACACTTACTCAAAAATAATAATTTGTTTAAACTTACTATGTTTCTTTTTTTTTAGGATCAAAACTTACTATGTTTCATGGGGTGATCCTTTTTTATTTCTTGTGCCGTGATACTTTCTTCCTTTTGTTCTCGTTTGAACTTCGTCAATTTTTAATGCTGAACTTCCTGCGTGAATTTTTACATGGTTTTCCCCAATGTGTTTCTGAACTTACATATTTTCCTCAACTTCCAGACTGAATATAGAATGCACACTAGATCTACATATGTACTCGTATAAATGAACTTTATCTCTTTTAATGAAGAAAGATGTAAGTAGACTCACAGAATGTAACTCTTTGTAAAAGGAAAATGGCTTCCTGAAGGAACACCACGCTCAAATTTCCAAAGGTAGTTTAGACTTATAAAAGTAATCCATGTGAGTTCAACTAGACATAGTAGTGCACTCCACAAACTCCCTTACGCAGCTGACCGTACAACACTACTAGTCTGCTACTATGGTCAGGTATGTGAGATAGGATCTACAAATAGATTAGAATTGCAAAGAGAAAGAGACAGAGAGAGTACACCCAGGTGGAGAATGTTGCTTGCCCGCACGACCCCAATGACACCAACTGATGTTCTAGCATTTGTTTTTCACCAACAAACTTCAGAATATATGCTGCCAAATGTACCCAGCAACACTCGTTTCAGACTGCACAGCGAAAACGTTGATGTTGCCGGTGCACCACGAGCTGAACTTTCATCCGCCGCAAAGTTGAACCTCGTTTTTGAACCTGAAGATATGGTAGAAAAAGAGCAGCGTCAACCAAGAACTCTCTATCATCCTTTGTGGTGTGGAGGAGAGAATACTAGGATCTGGGGGTAGAGGATGATGGTATATATAAAGGCAGCCTCGTCGTCGACAATGTTGTATACACCTCCCAGTGACCATGTTGTATATATATGTCACCTGTATATATATATATATATATATATATATATATATATATATATATATATATATATAGCTCACGCCGGGCGAGGTGTGGACAAAGGTCGCTAGAAGGAATTGACACGAGCATCTCCGGCGGTTCTACTCCCCCCTGCACTGAAGTTCAATCACACCGTGGGGAGTGAGCCTGCCGTTGGAGCATCTGCCACCAACAACATGGTCGGGGCTTCATCGGGAGCCGAAGCCCGGGGTGGGTAGGGGCGAGCCATCGGAGTAGGAGGACGTGAAGGAAGAGGGGTGCCTGACGCTGGCACTGGATCTGACATGTGGTTGGGGAGGGTTGCTGGTGGCGCCGCCCGGTGGGATTGGGGCAGTTGGGTCACGGCGGCAGCCGTGCGCAGGTGGTGGCTCGGAGCTAGGCCTGCTCTAGTGGGTGGAGGCAGGGCAGGCGCAGGCGCGGCGGAATCAAACTCACGCGGCTGGCCATGTCGAACTTCACAAACGCCTACCAGCGCTGATAAGGGGGCCGGGATAGGGAGGCCGTCGTGGATGCGTCGTGCTCGGGGGATGGAGGAGGAACAATAGGGAGGAGGCCGTTTTCAGCGTCGAGCTTGGGGATGGAGGCTCACGGAGCAGCACCGCCGTGAGCAACCGCCGGATCCCTGGATCTGAAAGGCCGAGGCGTGGACATGTGCGCCGGAGGAGGAGGGGGTGGCCTCGTGCCGGATGATGCGGGGTCAGCGGTGCACCGGAGGAGGAGGGGGTGGCGGCACGCTGGGGGAGGCAGGGGCGGCGGCGCATGGGGTGGGGCAGCGTCGGCGACCTCCTGGTGGAAACTTGTGGGTCGGGTGGGTGGGCTACGAGGTTGGAGATGCGGGGTGGGTAGTTTTTCTTTTCTTTTTTTTCGGCTCGGTGGTTTTAGTTCGAAGGATCCGTCATCGCCTATATAAAGGCGTTGTGATTCAAATAACTATTCTAATCTTGGGATTAGAATAGTGTTAATATATATATATATATATATATATATATATATATATATATATATATATATATATATATATACTGGAAATTCTATTTATATATATGCATAACGTGTACAATATATAGTATCATCAGCAAACGAAAAAGAATTAAATGGATAACACAAAATTAAATGAAAAAGAAATCATAAACCCAAAACCCCCCAACCTTTTAATACCGGTTGGTGTCACCAACCGGTACTAAAGGGCTCCCTGCCCGGAGCTGGCTCGTGCCACGTGGTTGCCCTTTAGCACCGGTTAAATGCGGAACCGGTACTAAAGGGGGACCTTTAGTCCCCACACTTCAGTGCCATTACCGAACCGCACTAGTGGGTTTTACGAACGGTGCTATAGCCCGGTTCTGCACTAGTGACAGTATTTGAGAGCACCCAATGCCCAGGACACTCAGAGGCTTTTGGAGATGAACAAAGCTCGAGGGTTTCCAGGTATGCTCAAGTTTGTGGATTGCATGCATTGGAAATGGAAGAATTGTCCAAAAGCATGGCATGGACAATTCAAGGGTCGTGGGAAGGATGCACTATCATTCTTGAGGAAGTTGCTGATTATGAAACATGGATTTGGTATGCATATTTTGGTATGCCCGGTTCTTGCAACGACATCAACGTGCTCGACCAGTCACCTCTCTTTGCCAACTTAGCAAATGAAGAAGCACCACCGGTGACCTTCGAAGCAAATGATCGCACCTACAACTATGGGTACTATCTTGCAGATGGGATCTACCCGAGGTGGAGTACGCTCGTCAAGCCGATTGCAAAACCTGAAGGTAAGAAAGAACTTGTCTTTCATAATGCACAAGCGGCGGCTAGAAAAGATGTTGAGAGGGCATTTGGGATTTTGCAATCCCAATTTGCTATTGTGCGAGGACCATCTAAATTTTGGGATCAAAAGATCCTTTGATACATCATGACCGCTTGCGTGATCATGCATAACATGATCATTGAGAACGAGCGTGGAAAACATTTAGATTACAACTTCTATCACTTGATGGGCATTCCTGTTAACCCCATGGGAAAATAACAGCGCATCAGACGTTTCATGAAGGTGTACAGCGAGATTAGAGACAGCGATGTGCATGACCAACTCCAGAAAGATTTGATGGAAGAGCATTGGAAATAGCATGGCGAAAGATCCGCATAGATTCTTTTTTGTTTGTTCAAAACTATGTTGTATTTGTGCAAAATTATGTTATATTTGTGTTGCATTGCATCTCCTGGATCTGAAGAACTATGTAATAATTTGATATTGTGGACATGAATTTTTTTTTATGTTATTTTCAAATATTTACGGCTGTACATGTTGGCTGGACAGCGGTTGAACAGCAGCCGGGCGGCTGCTGGCCGGTTTTGGACCATGAATTTGGACCACCTATTGGAGTAGCTCTTTTGAACCATGAATTTAGACCATCTGTTGGAGTTGGCCTTTTTTCGGAGCTCCAAAACGCACTTTTGACGGTCCAAAATTTACATCTCCGGTTTTGGACTGTCAAAATTTGGACCATCTATTGGAGATGCTCTAACATATGTGTGGTAACATGCAACACTCCATTTATTAGGCTATAGACTCATCTTGCCTTGATATGTGTGGTGTTACTCATACTAGTAGTAACTAGCTATATTACCACATGCCTCTCTTTCTTCATTTATTGCTTGCCATCTCATCTATTTTATCTAGATATGTGTGATATTACTACCTATGTTACTCCCATTAGACTAGCCACAATGGGTAGTAACATAGAGTAGTAACATGCCTATGTTATTACCTCCATAGTGGGGAGTAACATATGTGTGATAACATGCAACACTTCATATATTAGGCTATAGACTCATCTTGCCTTGAAATGTGTGATGTTACTCATACTAGTAGTAACTAGCTATGTTACTATATGCCTCTCTTTTTTATTTAATACTTGCACATCATCCATTTTATTTAGATATGTGTGAAGTTATTATCTACGTTACTCCCATTATGGGTAGTCATATGGGTAGTCTTATCCACTCATCCTACTACCACACATCGTCCCACCAGTCGGCATGCGCCTCCTCTTTCGGGACACGCGCCACTCCGCCGCGCTCCTCCTCGCTACACGGCCGCCGCCCAGTCCTCGTCTCATCGAGACGCGCCACGCCACACTCACGGCCTCCTCCTCCTCCTCTTGCCTACTCCCGGTGATGAGCGCCACGCCCAGCCCTCGCCCGACGACCCCCTCCTCCTTCCTCCTCCTGATGATGCACGCCACGCCCGGCAGGGGCTACTCCCCCGGTCACCTGCGCCACCGGGCGCCAGCCCGTTCTACCTCCCTCCGCCGGGGCGGGTGCCTGATGGTGGTGCTCAAGGGGTCCAAGGCTCCAAGCAGGCTACGAAAGGGTGGCGCCACCGGCAGACGTGGTTCTTCAAGGTGAGGGTCCTGGACGGAGCGCACTGGAAGGAGACAAACGGCATCAGCGACACCGTGCTGCTGGTCGGGGTGAACGAGTCGACATTAGGGACGCCACGCTGCTGGTCGTGGCAAACGAGTCGGTGTGCGTGTCCATCAGGGTGGACCCGAGGCTATGGGCCGACTGCGTCTGCTCTTCGAGCGGGTGACGTGCTTCTGAAGAGGTAAATTTCTGCAAAAGTTGTAGTTCACCTAGTAGTTGCTCATGACGGCTGTAAGAGTTGCTCAAAAAGGGAGGAGAGGTTAGGGAGGAGAGGTTAGGGAGTGGAGGCAGGCCGAGCAGTTGCTTTTGTGAGTGTTAGAGTTGCTCACAAAATCAGATGAAAGTTGTAGGATTTATGAAAGCTAGTGGAGAAGCACCCAAGCAAGCAGGTTGATTGATTTGTCGTAGACTTGCATATGTGTATGCTGGGCTGGCTAGCTTGCTCTTGATCACTTCACGGGATTGAATACTAAGGCCTCATGCCAAAGGGCGAGCTGGTTCTCAGGTCAGCCTGCAGCGGCAAATTTGACAAATTTGACCTATAGACGAAATCAAATCATAGAATGAATTTTTCGTGAAACTATTTCACGCGGCTGACCTTTTTATATGACTCCCGACACGAAGGCGCCACACTACACTGTGCAACGCCTCAGTGATAGGCGCTACACAGCCAGCGTCGCACCCATGTGTTCAGAAAATTACTAAGTCAGTGTGCAGCGCCCGAGAGCTAGGCGCCACGGGTTACCCGCGTGAAATAGTTTCACGCACAGTTCATTCTGTAATTTGATTTCGTCTATAGGTCAAATTTGTTAAATTTGCCGCCTGCAGCGGCGCGGTGGTGTGGTCCGGCAGTATCTGCGGCTGGTACTTTGCCATGACATGTTCCCTTCTTGAGCAGTAGACTTGGTGCTCAGTTACAGTCTAGAAGGTCGTTGCTAAATTTTGTGCCACAGCACATGGTAGTGGTGGCTGAAGCTACGAGTTTAGTTTCTGGTTGGTTGGTGTAATAGATGCTTTGGTCAGCTAATTAGTCATTGAATTAGTATTGGCTGGTGCAATAGATGCCTCCTTTGGTCAGCTATAAGAGTTCTAAAACTGACGAAGCTACGCTAATTAGTGTCATCAGTGTCAATTTGGGGGATATGTTGGATCTGGTGACCATCCCCGCGCAAAACACACAGAAATATGGGCGAGGGATGCTAGTTGCCAGAAAGGTGAACGACAGTTGCCAGAGACGTGGACAGAGACGGGGACAAGTAATAAGTTGCTTGGGGGTTGGCAACTTCACAACACTTCTGTTATCTAGCGAAAGAGGAGACGTTGTGTAAGGTGGTAAACTTCATACAATTTTCAAAGCAACTTTTCTGCCATGGACGACAACTTCACTCGTACACAGAAGTTCCTTTATTGTATAATTTGTGCTAATAATTTTTTTACATCTACATCATCTATTGGAGAGGTGTTTTGAGGCCTCGAAGATGCAAAAGTTAGTTGTTTTTTTGCATTTACATCTTTTATTGGAGATGCTCTAAGTTGTCTACCACGAATGCTCAGTTACCAGCCATTTTATCCAAGTTGTCTACAATACTATGAAGTTTCCTATTGTCGATGCTCAGTTGTCTTTCATTGCTAGTTTATTAGTCATGTACTCATCATTCTAAATCGTGCCCTTACAAGTTACATAATCCTTTATAGCTTGGTCATCCTATCTTGGAATTCTTGTACAATCCACGTGCTTCAGTTTGCAACGCCTCAACCCTCAACGTCTCGATCCAGCACCATTCTAGTGACCCGCTTGCTGATATAACCGCTTAGCCTAGAGTGTAGTCACATTGGTGGAAATTCTAGTCCTACTTGTATGTGTTTTTCCTGAATCTTATGACATACTTATGTAGAGTAGCTTTTAAATATCCTGAATGCTTAATAAAGGACGCCCTCTGATAAAGGTAGAGCGCGGCAGCGCCATCAAGTGGTCTGACCATAAGTGCGCCAGTAGTGTCCAATTGATATCTATGCTAACACTCATTTATTTGGGCTTGCTACCGACATGCCAGATTACCGACGCTGCTAGCCAACTGCTGATGTAGGTTTGTTAGCATCTAGGCATTTTTGCTAATGCGGTTGCTTGGTTTTGATAGGACAGTTTTGTATAATGTTTTTGGTGATGCAGTTGCTTGGTTTTGTTAGGACAGTTGCTTGGTTTGATAGGATAGTTTTTGCATTTTATTTTTTGTAAGACAACTGCTTGATTTGGCTAGGACAGTTGCTTGAATTTGCTAGGACAGTTGCTTTGGTTTTTTGTAGAACATGTTTTGCATTGTGTTTTCGTAGTCCATTTGCTTGGATTTGTGAGGACAGTTGCTCGAACATTTTGCTAGGGATGAGTGATGAACTAGATTCAAAGATGGTTTTACACTGCAACAGTTAATACACACCAAGCCTGGTTGGAATTGAAGAGGAACTTTTTAAGATTTCTTGACGGAATAAGCACATTGCCATGTTGATCTCGGTTCCATTGGCCTTGGATAAAGGGTTGTAGTGGGACTGTTGTTTGTTGGAATGTGTACACATGTTTTGCAATCTATGCAATGTAGGTGGCACAAGAGTTTCCCAAAATTAAGGTATAGTGCACGGAGTCGTGTGTGGGGGGGAGATATCGGTGGAGGGCGGTGAGTTGTGAGATAGGGCGCGTGGCGGGGAGACAAAGGTGGTGGGCTGCGAGGCAAGAGAGAGGAAGTGTGTGGGGTGGATGAAGGTGGAAGGCACTGCCCAGGTTATGATTGGAGTTGCACAATATGTCGAAAGGAGTTGCCTAGGAGTGGATCGGAAGTGGCCCATTTTTTTTTCCTTTTTTGTTTGTCGAGTGGATTTGCCCAACATTTTTTATAAGTGTTTTTTGGCGCCGGTGCTCTTCTTGATTGGATAGGTTGGTTCAGGCAAGTGTTCTTTTCGCCCTGCCATTCTTGATTGCATATGTTTCTTAAGGATTTCCTTTTCATCCTGCACATAGCCACATAGGTCTTCCATTTATTTTTTGCCTGTAGTCGTCGGTTGCATTGATGAATACGTAGAACATCGTGTTATTTCAGAAAAAACTATCACAGAACAAAAGCAACAAAAACACACTAAAAAGATACCATAGTTGCCCTACATAGTTTGCATCCCTTTTTTATGCACAATGCATGATAGATAACATAGTTGCCCACAATTATTAATACAGTTGCCTAAAACCATGTATCCCATTGCCCAATCCTCATGAACAGAAACATTACCAAGACTATGATTTTACCAATATCTAAAGGTTTTAGATACCTTCCAATTAAGTTTATGTCATATATAGTCGTTTGTCAAGAATTTCTTCTCTTCTGGTGGGATCCATTGGTATGATCGTAAACATTTGGCGAATGATCATAGAGGGTGGCGGGGTGAAACTGGTCATAGGGACATAACTAAAACCATGAAGTTTTTTCTGGATTAAGTTTATATGTGAACCCCTAAGAAAACGAACATGTGTATGTTCTTTATCCCCTTTTCATAGTTGCCCACAATCAGTCATATAGTTGCCTCGAACCATTTATCCAGTTGCCCAATCCTCATGAATAGAAACATTACCAAGACCGTAATTTGGCTAATATTTAAAGGTTTTAGATACCTTTCAATTAAGATTGTGTCATAGAGATGCATGAAGAATTTCACTCCTCGGGTGGGATCCCTTGTATGATCGTAAATACTTGGCGAAATATTATAGAGGGGGCGCGGTGTGGAGCCGGTCATAGGGTCATAACTAAAACCACGAAGTGTTTTTAGGGGATTAAGTTTATTCGTGACCCCCTTTAAAAATGAAGATGTGTATGTCCTTTATCCCCTTTTAGGTGTCATAGTTGCCTACAATCAACCATACTGTTGCCTAAAATCATGTATCCAGTTGCCCACAATCAACCATGCAGTTGTCTAAAATCATGTATCCAGTTGCCCAATCCTAATGAACAGAAACATTACCAAGACCATAATTTCGCTAATATGCAATGGTTTTAGATACCTTTCAAGTTTGTGTCATAGAGATGCGTCAATAGTTTATCTCCTCGGGGTGGGATCCCTTGGTATGATCGTAAATATTTGGCTAAAGATCATACAGGGGGAGCAGGTGGAGTTGGTCATGGGGACATAACTAAAACCGTGAAGTGTGTTTAGGGATTAAATTTATCTGATGAACATGTGTATGTTCGTTATCCCTTTTCAGGTGTCATAATTACCCACAATCAACCATATAATTGTCTAAAACCATGTATTGAGTTGCCCACAATCAACCATACAATTTGCCTAAAACCATGTATGCAGTTGCCAAATCCTCATGAACATAAACATTACCAAGATCATTATTTGGTAAATATATAAAGGTTTTAGATACCTGCAATAAAGTTTGTGTTGTAGAGGTGGAGTCAATATTTTAGGTGGGATCCATTGGTGCGGCCGTAGAGGGGAGGGGGTGGAACTGGTCAGGTTTCCTAGCTGGAGATATGAGGCACATGACCATGTGTGTGTGTGTGTGTATTCTCCTCAGCTACTGCCTAGTTGCTCAAGAAAAACAATGGAGTTGTTCAGAAAACTGCACAGAGTTGCTCGATAATCACATCTCATCAAGATCACAGGCACCCGCAAAACTGGGGGAGGGGGGCTGCGTTGGGTTGCCTTTACCGTGTGTGTTTTTCTGCTATACTACTACCTAGTTTCTCGAGGAAAACATTAGAGTTGTTCGAAAAACTCCACATATTTGCTTGCTAAATGACATCATCAAGATCACATGCACCAGCAAAACTGGGACGAAGTTGCTCCTTTTTAAATAGTAGGGCATCAACAATTTCTTTATTTATTCCTCGTATTTTTGTTTTATAACCAAGTTCCTAAGCTTGTGTGGACAAAGTTTGATCGTTTTTCCATTGTTTTGACATTACATCTCCGGGGATAGGCAATCTCATATTGGGATGTGCAGACTTTTGTTTCCGAGGCCAAGGAGTTAACTTTGAGACCAATCTGCGTGACAGACTGAGGTTGACTTGTTGGCAAGCTCAACGTAGGTCAACAACGCGGACCAGGCGATGGAGGAGGCATTCCACGATGATCCGATGCCCCTGCCAATGACGCACTCGACGGTTAGTACGACATGAAGGTTGCGATACTTACCTCTATGGTCCCGATAAAGAGTTGTGGTACGATATAGTAGAAGATATTGCCGTATGACATACATGTGATTGCATGATCTCCCGTTCTAACAAACTTGCTTGATATAGATGAGGGTCATGCAATGACGCGATACACAATGAGGTGATGCCTTGCTTCGGTGTGGCTCTATTCCATTTTGAGGTAGTACTGGTGGTTGTTGCAAGAGGCACATATCGGTTGCAGTAGTGTTCATTGTAGAGGTGGTCGCGAGGACATGATCTCGTACATGCCCCGAACAAAACGGACCCAAGAGACGTAGTCCGTTGTCGATCGGCGCCGTTACATCGGTTGCCCCGGTTCCAGGCCAACGTTGCCGGTGAACGATGTGCAGACGGAACGGCCGGCGAGGTAGCGCTCGGCACTGTACGCAGACGGATCGAACGGAGAGGTACACTCGGCACGCAGACCGATCGGTTGACAAGGTATTGACGACCGGCGGACAGCGAGGTAGGCATCACGAGCAGTCACACACGTTCAAGAAGACATAGCAAAGTAGAAAGCAGCAAACTAGCACATGCTAAGTGCTAGACATGAGCCGCTTTGCGATCCACACGTACGTGTAGGCTAGCTGCTGCCCATGGATGGATGCGTGATGGGTGAGGACGCTGGTTGTGATTGCTAGTACGCATGCATCGCGTGGAGGAGTGATCGAGCTATTCTATTCAGCAACCACACAGCTACCATCGCCGTCCTTGCCCCGGGCAGCTGCTCGTCGTCGCAGTACAGTGCTTATTTGCACCATTGCAACTTCTGCCCCTATCCTACAGTGCTTGTATCAATTTGTGTAGCTAGTTGTATCATTTTCCATCCACCATTGTAGCATCTTCGTTGCTTGTCCTTCCATCTTGTACCAGTACCGCTGCCGGTTGTAGCATTTCGCAGTATGTTTGTAGCAAAGCACGATGCTGCTTGTAGCAAAAATCAAAACATCGTTGTGCAATGCAGCAAATCACGATGGCGGTTGTAGCTAGACGGGACGCTGGTGGTAGCAATTTTCAATGCCAATTGTAGCATGTAGCACAAATCCGCGACGTCCGTCCTCACCAAATGTTGCTCTGAGCAGCGCTGCCCGTCCTCGTCGCCCGCGGTCACCACGCTCACTAGCCTCAGCTGTAGCAAAAATTGAAGCCGGACGTAGCAAGAAACGAAGTCCGTTGTAGCAAAAAAGTTGTGCGTGGTCACCATGCTCGCCATCCTTGGTTTGTAGTAAAAAAGAAGTCGGTTGTAGCAAAAGATAGAACCGGTTGTAGCAAAAACGGAGCCGGAAGATGGACAAAGTAGCTTGTGGTCATGGAGTAGCTCACGGTGGTCTCAGCCAAATGGCTGGAGGTGGTGTTTGGACTAGCTTGTGGCGGTGCCATGAGAGCCTGCTCGATGGAGTTCAGAAGAAAGGGAAGGGAGAAGATAGCGTTTGACGTCAGGTGAAGAAAAAGATTGGAGGAGGAGCCTCACGATGGCGTGCGACTGGCCAGCGTTCGACCGGCGCACCGACGTAAAATGTTTTCCTTTTCATTTTAAGTTAAATAACAATAGATCTACTGTTCTGTTTTACATTACTCATTGTTTCACATTCGGAAGTTTTTTGTGTAGCCTTTCCTTTTCACGACACCTTTTTAATTTTTTTTAAGAAATGGAGGTTGGCTCGGCCTCTGCATCAATCAATGCATGCAGCCATCTTTATTAATTATTTCATAAATGTCTGACAAGAAACATATATCAAATCGCCCGAAGCCACCATTCACACCTACAAAATTGATAATGAGGAATGCTCTCACTCCCCATATCTACAACCAGTGTCGTCGCCGATCCATCCACATAACGTATCAGGACTAACAACCGGTGCAGCAGACCTAAAGCGCACATCACCTGCACACGTTTTAGAAGCCGCCATCTTCATTGGACCACTGACCCATCTTCAGGAGATAAATCCGTATCCTCCTTGCCAGTCCGGACATCCATCAACGCCACCACGGGCGCCCAACAGCGCCACCGCCTGCGCCGTCCGTCGACGCGAAGACTTTGGAAGAGCTGTCGTGCGTAGCACCTGCCAACCAGGCATGACTCGGCGTAGCACCTGTCGGCCAGGCATGACTTGACAACTCCACCAAAGCTCCATGCAAGACGGAGCCGCTCCACCTCCTGCCTGTGTCTTCTAGCGCTGCTCCACAAACGATGCTCCCCGGAGAGAAACGGCACCGCAATACCGCCATCGTCCGATCTGGAGAACCAGATCCTAGGGTTTCCCCCGAAGCAGTGCCCATCACTAGCAACCGTCAAGGACCCACACAGTGCCCACCACCACTCAGCCCTCAAGGCGACGCCTTCAGGAAGGTCACGGCGTCAAGGACGCCGCCGCCCACCAGAGTTAGGGTTTTCACCCGAGAGGCAGAGAGGGAGGAAATGAAGGAGCAGACATAGACCGACGTCTCCAAGAAGAAAAGCGGCGCCCTTGAGCGTCGTCGTCGGCGCGGCCGACCGGGGCCGACCAAGGGGTTTCCCCCAATCTGGATCTCCTCCACCAGCTTCACCCGCGGCCAGGGTCCCGGCAACCACGCCGGCACCGTCAGGAACCCGCAGGAGAGAAGCCCATTGATCAGGGCCGGATGAATGAGGCCAGATCTGGCGCTAGAAACCATCGCCCGTGCACACCGGCAGCCGAACAAGCCGACCCCGACAACGTCGGCCACAGATCTGGCCACACCCAGATCCGACGCACCCGCCGCGCCGACGACCACCTCCACTCGCCGGAGTGGAGAACCACCCCGGACGCGCAGCCAAGCGCCGGCGACACCACGGGCCGCCACCACCCACAGCAGGACGAAACTGGGCAGGGGCGCCCAGATCCGCCGCCACCGCTTGCCATGGCTGACCACCACGCTGCCCCGGCAGCCATGGAGGCGTAGCCCCGCCAACAAGCCCTGGAGCCGCCGCTCCAGCGTCCTATCTCCGCCGCCACGCCAGACGCCCAGGGTCACCGTCGCGCGTAGCCCGAGTCCGCCCCCAGGAAGAAGGGCGAGCCCGCCACCGCCGGCCGTCGGACGAGCTTTGCTTTCGCCAGCTTCTCCGGGCGGCGAGGAGAGGTGGGTCGAGTGGGTTGGGACGGCGGCTAGGGTTCGCCCGAGCCGCCTCGAAAGACTCTTGTGAGCGTCGGGAGAGGCGTTAGGGGCGACACCTTTTAATTACACTGCCAAAACGTATTCCTACTTCAATACTCGGTCCGCCAATCTCTCTACCCTCCCTCTTTTATGGCCACTAGTAGTGATATATTCGCACAAAAATCGGTATGTATTAAGTCCAAACCCCAGGTCAAGCCGCCGAACTACCAAAACCCGAGACTAACCTCTCTCACGTGCACATTTGGTTCCCTTGAGATTAAAGAAAACATCAACTAGTATTGGAGTACAATCTTTATTGGAAAATATTGGGTATGATTTTTTGTATAGAACTTTCATAAATTTTATTTTCTTTTATAAAAGAGATATTTTACAGTACATCAATCTCCCTCCGTCCGGAAATACTTGTCCGAGAAATGGATGTATCTAGATGTATTTTAGTTTTAGATACATCCATTTTTCTCCATTTTTATGACAAGTATTTTTGGATGGAGGGAGTACTACCCAAATAGTGGGTAGTATTTAATTGATCCAACGGTTAGTATGGAGGTAATTCCATGTCAGGGTTGATTTGTTTTTCCTTAATTTTAATCATAATTATTAATTTAATTAGCTAAATTAATCCCATCGCATTTGATGCTGCCTGCATATGTTCTTGACGAGATCAGATCAGCGTATGTTCTCGACGCCGCCTTGCGATTTGCTTGCATCTCCGGCCGGCGGAATCGGTACCGTACATATATGTGTATCAATCAACCTGCTTGTCCTCACTTCGTGCATGCGTTCTTTGGCAGAAACTAGCGGTTGGGGCGCGCCCACGGCGCGCCGCCTGAAACGGCAGCTGTGCGGTGCCAGGTAAACTCCCGCCCTTTTCAATGGTTTTAGCGCTGATTGATTCCCTGATAGCACGCATACATGTATAGCTGATGCATGGCTAAAGTGAACCAAAATCAGCAAATAAACAAGCAATGCCCGTCTTCAAGTCCACTCCGGCATCCCCATCACTCTACGCCAGACGCACCAAGCCAACGCTCGCCGGCGTCTCGTCGATTGAGAATCCCTGTCCGCCATGGTGCAGCCAGTCGTTGCGCCTGCGGCCCGCGGCTGTGCCGCAGTCTCTTGACCAGGAGTACCGCGCTACCAGAGCACTGCCAGTCGCAGCAGCCGGAACATCTGCCGGCTGATTGGCACCTTCCTCCTTGTCTTGTATCAACTTCGATGCTACACTTGTCTGCGGCGACTCCAAGATTGTATGCTCCACAGTAGGTGGTGCCTCGACGGCTTTCTGGCTCTGTTCCCACTTTGATCAGCCTGTGACAACAACTCTTTGCACAACTAGTACAGCATCAATTAGGTAGTTGCTTTGGCCAAACAGGAGGTGAAAGGAAATGCAGAGCATCTCTTTTGCATGGCACAAGACATTCAGGTTGTCTTTAAGTACAATAATTCAATTCTTATCTGATTTTGCTATTACAAGGAACAGTCTGAATATTGTTTATAAAATCAACGATCCTGACTAATTAAGCTAGAAGAAAATATGCCCAAAGGAAATCCTTGCAGCCAGTAGAAACAACAATGCTTGCGTCATCAAAATATCAAAATTCATTATGCAGAGCAGGAAGGTCCGATTATTAAGGAGAAGCGAAGAGAAGCTCAAAAGAAACCCTCACTGCTAGCGCCGTTAACACACGAGTTCCCCATAGCTTTTCCACTGCTCTCCCCAGAATTCCCGTGCAATCGAAATCAATCACCAATCACCATGCCATAAATCAACAGAGTTAAGTCTTGGAACATACAGAGGTGTCCATATTAGAAATAAATAAAAATGATAATATTCATAGGCGTCACAGATCTCAACCTAAACAAGTACCGTAAAAGATATTAAAGATGGCAGCTCGTCACCTTCGAGAGGGAGGCGAGGAGCACCTGCATCATATAGAAAAGGAAGGAGGGTCAGGTGGGGGCGGATCTCGTCGTGCGCAGCCATTATATAAGCCATGATTATAACTAAGTAAAAAGATGCCTTCTGCTCAACGGCTTCATCTATTAATGAGAGTTGTTCAATCACTATAGACACATTTAACATGCATATACTGATACAATAGCAATTAACTTTGATGTTCTAATGCAAGCATTCCTCTAGTGCAGAAGGTTCATGGCAAACAAATGGAAATTATTTCTATCAATATTATGTTTTCAACCTTCGCAACAAAATATATCGCAGAAGATAGCAGAAAAAGTGGAATATATTCAGGATCCACCTGAACAGAAAAAGAAAAGGTAAAATAATAAGAAAATCAAACATACTGCATTTTTTGTCTGTACTTACAAAATCGTGTCCCACCTCCCATCCATCGATCCTGCACAAAAGTAGGTTATGGTCATATAGACGATGATAAGCAGTAAGTACAGTACAATCCACATCTGTACAATGCCTGAAAAAATAACCTGATCTGTCTAATATAGAACAGTGCAACATAAAGTGCCTAATAAAGCACAAAAACGTGATGCAAGCAAAAACTGCAGAATCAAATTTACAGCAGTCTATAAAGGTAAGGGCATAGTTTTTTTATATCATAAGCATCCTATGAAATTCAGAAAACTAAGTAACTTTTAGATCAATAGGGTGTGATGCAAGAAGTAATGTTAACTAACATGCAGACTCACTTCAAAATCATCGAGATGCTTTGTAGCATCAATGGAGATGTTGGCCACTATTGTATTTGAAGCTTTCCTCAACCACTTAAGTATTCGACTCTCAGTTGATCATGGATCTGAAGTTCAGGGAAAAAGATACCATCATCAATATTTAGTAACTTGACTTCAATAAATCATGCATTTGTCGTTAATTAATCCAATTAATGCATACAATAGACAGGTCGGTGAACAGTTGATTGCTGAAAGATGTATTGCATATATCTCCAAATCAGTAATATAAATAGTATTGTTATTAAATTAGCACAACTAAAATTAGATTAAATCATATGCATGAAAATGCTCATAGATTAATTTCTCTAGCTCAATTGTCGAGATAATAGCTCTGCTCTCTTTAGTGTTCACGTTATGTCGGTGAACAGTTGATTGCTGAAAGATGTATTGCATATATCTCCATATCAGTAATATAAATAGTACTGTTACTAAATTAGCATAACTAAAAATTAGATTAAATCATATGCATGAAAATGCTCATTGATTAATTTCTCTAGCTTCAATAGCTCTGCTCTCTTTAGAGTTGACGTTTCTTCATGATACACAAGATGAACCTGCATCTAAAGAAACTGAGTTGAGATCTCTTTTTATTTGGTCTGGCATCCATACACTAACAACCATGAACTGGAAGGTAAATAGAAGCAACAACAATAAAAAAAGAGTGGTTTTTCCTCATGTTGGATCCATAACAGGGAGGAGAGATTGAGAGACAAGTTGTACCTCAGGCGTACATGCGACCAAGAGCACGCACAAACAGATCGATGAAGAACCCAAGGCTCACAAGACGCCTCTGCTTCTCCTGCAGCATGCGTCCATTTCAACATCGATCTTCTTCACACTGTCGAAGACGAGGAGGAGAGAGAGCCAGCCTCAACACCCTTCACCAATCCGGCTCGACCTTGTTCTCCTCCACATCCTTGTTGGCAGCGCCTTTACCTCACTACTGGGACTGATTACATTAGGGTCAGAGACTGCAAATAACTCGCATGCCGAAATTCACTGCCCTCGTACATATTCAAACTTGGTCTTCAAGCAGTTTCACCCGTAGGTGGCCAGAGATTTGCATCAATGTCACATGTTCAACAATCTCTCCAGTGACTAAAATATTCTTATCCACGGGCTGGAATCAACAAAGTATATCCAATGAATAGTTCTGAAGCCATACACTAAAATCTAAAATATGAAGACATGTTCCAGAAAACCAATTTAGTTTGCAAGAAAATACATTCCTCTAACAGAGAACTGAAAAACACGAA
Source organism: Aegilops bicornis (assembly GCA_021605145.1). Taxonomy (NCBI): domain Eukaryota; kingdom Viridiplantae; phylum Streptophyta; class Magnoliopsida; order Poales; family Poaceae; genus Aegilops; species Aegilops bicornis. Next base: position 611,351,586 of record CM038674.1, on the reverse strand, counting down.
TATTTTCAGTTTGCAAACGCATACCAACAAACAGGTAGAGGCCAGCAACAAACAAGAACATAGCACACTTGCAGATTAACTGAGGCTTCACTACCTTAAACCGAAAAAGAAAATAAAGATATCACGGGAAAAGTTTGGATGTACCCAATTCATCATAGCATCCCCCATCGACCCGTCTCCGGACGGTGACGGTGACTCCGACGGCTCCGAGATCTCGGACACCGACATGAGCGGCCCGCTGGCACTGGATATCCTCCACCCAACGTCCTTGTGGGGGCTCAGGCACAGCTGCAAGCCCCATGGTCCTTCGTCAGAGGACGAGAGAGGCAGACAAGGAGGAGGGGACGATGCGGGGCTAGAGCACGGCGGAATGAACCAATCGTAAATGGAGCCGAATAACTTTTCCTAAGCCAACATCACAAGAGAGTAGCCTGAACCCTGCAAGCCAAATTGTTTTCCTCACTTCTGAACCCACACTGTCTTGAACAATATTCCCCATCACCAATGCAGATGTATCAAACAGATCGTCCAAATTGTAAATATCAACAAATTCAGTTTTTTGTTGCTCCCTACCGACTATACGGCCTTAATACCGACGGAGTTGCATAAAGAAAGAAACGCAGAGACATGAAAGCAATTTGCAGTCTCAGTACCTCTCGCCTTTGAGGTTGTCGCCGACGCCTCTGTCATCCCCAAGATCCTCCTTCGGCATTCGGCTCGCTTAAGCTCACACCATAGTACACAGAGGAAACACAACATTAAGCAGTAAGCAGTCCATAACTACCATATACACATCGAATCCGATCCGACGGCTCAAGAAAGATTCAAAATCCACTCACCGTGTCGTGATTGTCGTGGTCAACCAGGAGTCCAGGATCGCTTCCCCGAGCTGGCTTTGGCACATGAGCGAATCCTGAACCAGACAAACACCATAAGAAACAGATCATCACCATGCCAATCAGAAAACGAGAGGTCTAGGGAAGATCAAAGAAACACCACAACAACCTAATCGACTATATCTCTTCTTTAATAATTTCTTTTCTTCTTTGTAAATCTAATTTTTCAACATGGCAGAAGGATTTATCCCTATCCAATCTTGCAGATCTAAATTTCTTGTGTGCCATATATGTTAATACCCCCAGCCTAAAATCCGAGAAGTGCAAAAACAAAAAAACTGAGAAAGTTCCCTTGGTTATTCTATGTTTTCGTCAAACTGGCAAAATCATCTGTAGGTAGTACAAGTTTTACGCCGCCTGCAAGAACTGAACTTCCACGGCCACCTCACAAATGTAGGACAAGTTAGGCAAGCAACAATATATTGAGGATGAAAAATATGCTTATCGATACATGAGTAAAGAAACCAATCATATACCTTCAGATTTAACGACACAATTATCCTAGAAAAGATCTTAAGCCTGGAGAGCTCTTCAACAGAATGAAAAACAACAAGTCTGCATATCAATCAACAACATAAGAGACAGTTTGTTAGCAAATCCAGCAGTAAACAAAAACACACTGCTAATTCTTAATATCATAAACCTGTCAGATTTGTACACACAAAGCAATGTCAATAATTCTACGCCAAATCAGTATACCATCAACATAGTACAACACCGACTAAAGAAAATCATTTCAACATGAATCAGACGAATCATAGAGAACTAACTAAGGGATAATTAAGGTGTAAATGCAGGCACATACCTCTGCTTATAGAAGTATCTCTTACTGTACTCTCTTCCACAGCCTGATTACAGATCTAAGCTTCTATGTAGCATGCACCTGAGAGCCAGACATGGCAATGATGAGCATTGATATATTAAGAAATATATTCGTTCAAGTCAGAGGCAGAAAAAAGAGCACACTCATTCAGTTACAATTTCCTAACCTTTAAATTCTCACTCCTCTTCCACGAAAAAGATGCTAACTGAATAATATTATTCCCTGTCATAAAAATGATATTATTTAGTATCCAAGAAATGTCAGGTTGCTGGGTTAGTTCAACGGACAATTTATAGACAGACAAAATAACAATAACACGCACGCATCAGACTCCTCTCTGTTTTTGTGTGGCTGTAGAGAAGGTTGTGGAGGACGGTGTGATCTCACCTGACAGGACCTGCCTCTGTTGCTGTGCGCGAAGAAGAGGGATGCGGAAGGAGGCGGCTGCGTGTGACGAAGATGGTGCGAGGATGGAGGCGGCAGCGCTCGGACCACCATCGATGCAGCCCGGACCCTTCTGCCGCTTTGCTGATGCGGCCCATCCGCCACTGCAGCTCCCTCTCCTCATTCCTCTACCTTTCTCCCTCCTCTCCTTCCTTCTCTCTCTCCTCATCTTCTCTCACTTCTGCAGGCACCGGTCCATGGCGCTGCATTAAATCGAGCACCCCCGCCGTAGCACTTCGCCTGCAGGTCGCCGCCGCTGCCGGAGACGCCCACCACTGTGCCCGCACGCCTCTGATCCGGCGGGATCCCCTACTCCTCCACCTCCATCGAGAAGACCAGGCGGTGACTGACGAGGAGGAGGGTGCTGCGAGTTTGCTTCTGTTGCGTGGTAGAGCAGATTTGCTTCGTATTTACTCGGGGAGGTGTTATCGCGGGTACGCAAGCCCCGTAACCCACGCCCACAACGCCAGGACGAGACAGAGGAAGGTCCCACCCGCACCCAATGAAATCGCCCGCCCGGCACGCGCAGAACCAACCACCAGCCTCCAGCTGGTCGCGCAGCACACGACGCGATTGGGCAGCCGCCTCGCTCTCAATTTACCCCGCAAATATCTCTCGCTCTCTATTTACCTGAACAATACCCATGCCGACGTGGCTATCGCGAGAAAGCGAAACGTCTTGGCCTTATTGTTTTGGATAATTTGCACGATGAGTCGGGCCTGCGCCAACGTTCAGTTCTTCCCCAAAGAACCGTAAGCTCCGGCCAGACGGATGCCGAGCCCATGGAGTTCGCCACGACATGTATGCAGACCCTTCTTGGGCTGTCGGGCATCGATGAGATGATGACGGCAACGAGGACGATCCATTTTGTATGAAGGCGTTGGGCCTCATCCACCGATGAACGAGAAGCGGCACGGCGGTCCAAATTAAGATCGACGCATTGTGCGGCCTCCGAATGAGTCCTGGGCTCGTGGCGACATGCGTGACATCGACTCCGACTTCGCTCACCTCGGTCCACACCGTACTAGAACGCGGTAAGGCGGCGATTACTAATGCCGAGTGCCGACATTCGGTTCCTCCCGAGGAGCCTCAAGGCCGCACCTAACCACCCAATATAAATTACGAGGCCATTAGGGGAGCTCGTTGTGGCCGACGATGCTCGATGACTGCTGGCCATAGGACTGCTACTCAATGATGATTGATGAATAGAGTGAACTACCTAAAATGCCCCTAATTGATATACTACTGAAAATCCGTTGCAGTATTAGCTAATCTGGACCCTCGAATCATAAAAATGAATGGCACCAATAGACTTGATGCACCGTAAACGGTCTCTAGAAAGAGAACCACAAGTACCTTTTTTTAGTACCTTTTTCATCCAAAATATGCTACAAGGCAGGTTGCCCATCTGTATACCGCACCACTCCCCTACCGCCTCTTCCTATCATTGCTCATTGGCGGCGCCTTTCCCCTCTCCTTGCTCCCTTACTCACAAATCAGTCAAGCTAAATGTATTTTGTACAAATCACAAACACTAAAGATACACCAAAAATACGGTATATAGTTGCTGCCAAGGATAACTGAAGTTCCAACATAGAGCATACAGATTCAGGATATACCAAAAGCAAGGTATAGTTGTTTCCAAGATAATTGACCTACAACTTCACTACAAAGCATAAGGCAAAAAGTGTACCAAAAGCAAGGGATGGTGCTTGCTCAGGACAACTGATTTGAACTCTATTGCATGAAGTTCAGTACAAAGTGTAAAGAAATATGGCCAAGTAGTTCATAAACATAATGAGATACGACAATTGGGAACAAAGCTCTAGAAATATAGACAATAGTAAGCCATTTGTTTTGTTAATGAAAGAACATCTATGTTAGCTTATAGTTGACCATTACTGAGTACTCCTACTTCCTCCTTCCAAGTGAAAAGGGTATATTCGAGGCGAATCTAATGCAAATAGTAGTGGCCAATACTTGAGCGACTTTATCTTGCTAATGATAATATGGAACATCTGCAAAAATAACAAAATTAGCTGATGAACCTAGGCACTATGCAAGCTATACAAAATTCAGATAAATGGCGTACTGAGATTGAACACAAATTAGTAACATTGTGCCAGTAGAGTAAAGTGCAGAAGATGGTACTTCACAATTGAGAGATCCAAATGAATATTGCAACAGAACAAAGACGGTGCCTGCAAGAAACAATGATGTAGGTGAGAGTAACATATCAGGAACTTGATACTTCGGCAGCAAAAACGGGTGATATAAATCGTGTCCATCCAAAGGAAATTACAATACTCTGACAGAACCAATGAGTTTAGTATAGATAACAAAGAGCATAGATATATTAAAAGCAAAGAAATTAAGTATATTCAATCAATGATATAATTAATTTGCAGGCTGATGACAAAATTTGTTACAAAATCCAAAGCGGCAGTGCCATGAAAAACTGGTTCGCATCAAGTTCAATCAAAGCATAAATATTCAAGATACCAAAGTTGGAATGTTAATCTCCAAATTTCAGAACCATACATCATCGACGACATCATAGACCGGTAGTGTGCCTTGGTGCACCTGCTACGTCCATCCCATTGGTCTAGCGCGTCAAACCCAATACGATGCCAAATACAAAACAAAAAAGTTTGTATAGCATGGCCAGACGAAAGGAGAGTAGATGCCCTTTACAGGAAAAAAATTGCATATTTAATCACTCAACAAACCAGCATATAGATCCTTGGTTGCCATGTTTTTTAACACAATTGAGCTCAGAACCAAAGAAAAACTGATGGAAGAAATCTGAATAGGGCCATTGGGCCAGGTTAGAAATGGTAGACAACTGACCATCAGAAAAGAAAATAGAAAAACAATAATAAGAAGTTATTTCAAGATAGAAGTCTCGATTTATGTTGTTTGGACATATAGACATGTGTAATAGTTTTCCTTTTCTCTCTTGACTCTCTTAAAAAGCTTGTGCATTCATATAGTTATAAGCCTAACTGAATTAATATGCTAGTTAGAAATTAGATCAACGACACGCTCAAATCAAAACAGGAATAAATCATCCTAAGCAAGCACAAAACAAATGATCATATCAGGGCTCTGCCAACATACAACTAAGCAGACTGACCAGAAAAAGGATAATCAAATTAGGGTATGCTGACCAACAACCTTAAATAGCGGCCAACCCAAAATTAACATAGAGTTGTGAGGCTAACCATAAGAAATATTAGCTTTTCATCGAAAACACAAACACAAACACCACGGCAATAAAGAGATTACACAAATATATTACAATGCAGGTTTGGCATAACCAACACATAGCAAGCAACAGTTCACCACTATAACATCAGTTTAAACTACTCGGCTCTCGGTGAAGCATGGGTACATTTAGAAACCCTAACACCCTAAGCAACAAATGCAGAGAGCTCCCGAGCAAACACAATTCAATGCCATTTCAAACTACAGGGATCCCCAAGCACCACACTATATGCACTGCCACAACACTCAAAAAATCTGAATAAAGGTATGCTCATAGCCATTATGGGGTTGTTAATTAGTAATCTATTAGAGAGAACAATGTGCATAGATAATTGTGAAGAATTTAAAATGTCCAGAATGAAACCCACATCTATTAGAGATGAACCTGCATCAGTAGCTCGAGTAGCAGGTTGCGCCTCCTGGTGAAGAAGTGTCGGACATGAGAACAACAAAGGAGGCCGAAGCATCACGGCTATTTCTAATGTTGACCTTCAAAATTTTTGAGTGCTCAATTCCAAATCAATTCTCAGTATTCCATACTTACGGACATTACTATTGCTAAATACTCTTGGTAGCAAAAGAAACCAATTCTCGTCTGATGAACACATTCATGAAACCGTAAATTAGTCAGCCAATTAACAAAGCACCATCCATAAAAACACAAAACATTTATGACCCATGATAGATTAACCATATAACCTTGTACATGCAAGACAAACACACAAGAAGGCTGTACATTTGGCATAGCATATAAACATTATCTTAGACTGATTTATTCTTCAAACTTATCTCATCCTGATACAGAAAATAAATTAGTTCAAAAATTACAAGCTCTTCTCTTTCGGCACGAAAAATCTATTGGAAGAAAAAATGACATGCACAATAGCATGAACCATGACTGAATGCACGCTACCAAGAGAAAGAAGAAAACGCTATGCGTGTAAATCAACAGACATAGGTTAGGTGGCGAGCTTGCAGCTCAGGTTTCATCAAGGAAAGCAATTTATTGGTGTCAGGTACATATATAAAGATATGTTACTAAAAAAACAAACGGCAAAGGCAGTGTGTGGCTTTCTAGTCCCGACTATTTTTCTTGTGAGTGAATGCATAATAATTTAGATTCAGGTGGCACTACACAGAACAAAAACTAAATGGGTCCAATGAAGCAAGTATAAACCAAAAAAAAAAGAGTTAGATGAACAACTGAATGCCACCAAGGCGTATAAAATTAAGGGGATGCAAGAATGCAATAATCCACGCGCATTGGAGGTCAGCGAAAATTCTCTTCATCATATAATCATGTAAGCATCATAGCACTCCTAACCAAACCCACTCATATCTTCCATTTCCTCTTCTAAATCATGTCGGTCAAAACAGATATACAGCTAGAAGCGAAGACCAGATAAGAGGGAACAAACCTTGAGCCTGAACCCACTTGAGTGGTCCGACAAGGAGCAAATAATCAAAAACATCTGAACTGGCATCAGAGAGGACTGACCCAAACCCTCAGGCTCCGCGGTAGCATCCATATTGGTAAGGCATCACTAATCTAGCTCCAAAGCCAAGACCATGGCGGTGGCAGCATCCAAGATTCTTTGCAAAGTGCTCACAGAAACTCTATCCAGTGAGGTAAACAGCCTAGATGCATGTCATACTGCTCACAATTATTTAATTCCATGAGATGCATTGCAAAAATCCCAAAACTTTGGGGCATGTTGAAGCTGTAAAAAACTAACAGAAATTTCCCAACACAATGAAAGCTTAACTATACTATAGTCTTACAATATTAGCACTGAACTCATAATAAGCATATATTATATTGTTAATTTCTGTGCAAATGGTTTTCATACAGAGTAAAACCAAGGAATGACTACTTGAACCAAATAAAAAGAACAAAAAAACTATGGATGTTCAACATGTAAGCTAGTAACAGAAATAAATGAACCTCTGGACCATTCAGCTGAATCGGAATGAAGTACTAATCACCCTGAAAAGTTGTTTCCTATCACTTGATAATTGCCCTTGAACCCCTCGTGCTGCAAGATGGAACCTTAACCACATTAGTTCTGCAAATGTCACACACACAATCATTTAACGATAAAATCACCTACTGGAACCGGAATCTCACCAAAACCTCACACTTCTAACCAGAATTAAACCAGCAAAACAAATTAGTCTAAGCATCAAGTTATATGATGACGAAATCAGTATGTAAATTATCACTCTGAGATAGATAAGGCCAAATCGGTCCTCCTCGATAGAAAAAACCGGTACCCACAAGCTAAGGAAGGCAACAAGAACTACTCTGCAGATACCTAGGACACATCTAGTTCTACCCATCACCTCAATTCTAACCTATTTGCACAATGCAAATTACTTACAGTGAGCACACAAATTTCATATTCTAATTTGCACAACAATCAATTTACTCAAATCTGTGCCACAGCAGGTCTACAACACAACCATGAAACAAAATTTGAGTATTGCACCAAGATGTGGGTTACCTGAGGCGGAAATTCGTTGTGGTATGAGGAGACATCACAAACACGCCACCTCCACTGCAGATGGGTTGCCCTCCTCATCGAACTAAGTATCATGCTGCTCAATGGACCAAACAAGTTCGAACCAACCACTGTTGATTGCAGAAACCTTGATGATAATCAAACACTTTTTTTTCTTTTTGCAGGGAATCAAACACTAATGAATTGTTAAACTGGTTGTTTCAGTCGGTGGAATCAGAAGAAGGAAACAACCAGTTTAACATTGCCGGAGTTAACATAATTGGATATCTTTTATGGATGGGATGGAAGGAACGAGAATCAAAATCAGGGGCTAGTTCCGTCAGACTTACCATCTTCAAGGCAAGTACATGACGAGCCCGCTGATGGTGAGATCCCTCTCCTCATGCTCCTCCATCCATTCCTGTTGGGGAACGCAGTAATTTCAAAAAATTTCCTACGATCACGCAAGACCATGGTGATGGCATAGCAACGAGAGGGAAGAGTGTCCGTCCACGTACCCTCGTAGACCGAAAGCGGAAGCGTTATAACAACGCGGTTGATGTAGTCGTACGTCTTCACGATCCGACCGATCCAAGCACCGAACGACGGCACCTCCGAAGTTCTCGCACACGCTCATTTCGATGACGATCCCGGACTCCGATCCACCAAAGTGTCGGGATGAGTTCCGTCAAGACGACGGCGTGGTGGCGATGTTGATGCTCCACCGACGCAGGGCTTCGCCTAAGCTCATGACGATATGACTTCTCCGGCGCAGGGCTTCGCTTAAGCTCATGACGATATGACCGAAGTGGAATATGGTGGAAGGGGCACCGCACACGGCTAAGGAAAGATCCGTAGATCAACTTGTGTGTTATGGGGTGCCCCCTTGCCCTCAGATATAAAGGAGCCAAGGGGAGGTGGCCGCCCAAGGGAGGAGGCGCAAGACTAAGGAGTCCTACTCCCTCCGGAGTAGGACTCCCTCCAATCCTAGTTGGATTAGGATTCCGGAGGAAAGAGAGAGAGGGCGGCCCACCTTTCCTAGTCCTAATAGGACTAGGGAAGAAGCGTGACCACCTAGGGCTGCCCTTCTTCTTTCCTCCAAGGCCCACTATGGGCCCATGTAGTTCCCGGGGGTTCGGTAACCTCCTTACTCGATAAATTCGATTTCACTCGGAACCTTTCCGATGTCCAAATGTAGGCTTCCAATATATCAATCTTTATGTCTCGACCATTTCGAGACTCCTCGTCATGTCCGTGATCACATCCGGGACTCCGAACAAACTTCGGTGCATCAATACTTATAAACTCATAATGAACTGTCATCGAAACGTTAAGCGTGCGGACCCTACGGGTTCGAGAACTATGTAGACATGACCTAGAACCATTCTCGGTCAATAACCAATATTGGTTCCTACATATTCTACGAAGATCTTTATCGGTCAAACCGCATAACGACATACGTTGTTCCCTTTGTCATCGGTATGTTACTTACCCGAGATTCGATCGTCGGTATCCAATACCTAGTTCAATCTCGTTGCGGTGAAGTCTCTTTACTCGTTCCGTAATACATCATCTCGCAACTAACTCATTAGTTGTAATGCTTGCAAGGCTTAAGTGATGTGTATTACCGAGAAGGCCTAGAGATACCTCTCCGACAATCGGAGTGACAAAACCTAATCTCGAAATACGCCAACCCAACAAGTACCTTTGGAGACACCTGTAGTACTCCTTTATAATCACCCGATTACGTTGTGGACGTTTGGTAGTACCCAAAGTGTTCCTCCGGTGGCAGGAGTTGCATAATCTCATAGTTATAGGAACATGTATGGGTCATGAAGAAAGCATTAACATACTAAGCGATCAAGTGTTAAGCTAACGGAATGGGTCATGTCAATCAGATCATTCAACTAATGATGTGACCTTGTTAATCAAATAACAACTCCTTGTTCATGGTTAGGAAACATAACCATCTTTGATTAACAAGCTAGTCAAGTAGAGGCATACTAGTGACATACTTGTTTGTCTATATATTCACACATGTATTATGTTTCCGGTTAATACAATTCTAGCATGAATAATAAACCTTTATCATGATATAAGAAAATAAATAATAACTTTATTATTGCCTCTAGGGCATATTTCCTTCAATTCCCTCACCAAATCCAGGGATAGATGCACAATCATCAGCACAAGCTACGTCAAGCTATTGATACCGATTTCCAGAACAGTGTGCTCGCCACCAATGAGTAATAAAGAGAGAAATATATTTTTCACCTAGGGCTTTAATCATCTATCTGGCCATGATGATGCTTTCCTAGCGGGCTGTTTCTATGTACTATTTGAGGCTTGAAACATTAAGTGCAAATCTGAATGTCCATACCACGAAGACCTAGAACTAAGCACTTCCTAAATTCTGAAAAATAGTCACCAATAAGCATCACCAATTCTACCAATAAAATTGTCAAATCTGGCCAACTCAAAAGGCTTTAAGCACTATAGTGTCTGAGTAAGTAAATAACTAACCATAAGACTATCCGGTCTATTTACTTATTAGATCAGCTAACCTTCCATCACGTATAACAATTAAAAACTGCACCCACATTAGAACATCTTGCAGATTCGGTATCTCTGGCCCGATGAAACTGTCACAATGTTTGGGTTATCCAACGCATATAGTGCCAAGAATATATAGCAAGGTACGGCAGATGTATTAACAGATACACCACCACCGGGCTTGCAAAGAATCTTGGTTCTCACGTGCGGTAGAGCACCAGTGCTGTTGTTGCCACCGGCCGAGGCCATCCGTTCGCACACCACACCGCCCGCCGCGACCACGCTGCAGACATGCTCCTCTTGCTGAGCGAGGAAGAGGCAGAGCGCAGCATCCCATGCATCGCGCCTGAGCCCCTGCGTGCTCGCAGCTCCCGATGCAGGAGTGGATCGAGCTGCCGCCAACCGCCAGGTCTCGTCTGACCTCGCCGGAACAGGCCGACACCGGCGATTGACCCTTCTCCCATCAGCCGCGATGGAGACGTGGGCGGAAGTGAGCCGGAGGCCGGGTGAGGGATTCCTGGATTAGGGGGTGTCCGGATAGCCGGACTATAACCTTCGGCGGACTCCTGGACTATGAAGATATAAGATTGAAGACTTCGTCCCGTGTCCGTATGGGACTTTTCTTGGCGTGGAAGGCAAGCTTGGCGATACGGATATGTAGATCTCCTTCCATTGTAACCGACTCTGTGTAACCCTAGCCCTCTCCGGTGTCTATATAAACCGGAGGGTTTTAGTCCGTAGGACGAACAACAATCATACCATAGGCTAGCTTTTAGGGTTTAGCTTCTCTGATCTCGTGGTAGATCTACTCTTGTACTACCCATATCATCAATATTAATCAAGCAGGAGTAGGGTTTTACCATCATCGAGAGGGCCCGAACCTGGGTAAAAACATCGTGTCCCTTGTGTCCTGTTACCATCCGCCTAGACGCATGATTCGGGACCCCCTACCCGAGATCCGCCGGTTTTGACACCGACATTGGTGCTTTCATTGAGAGTTCCTCTGTGCCGTCGCCATCAGGAAGAATGCCTCATCCCGTCTTTAAAGATGGCACTGTTGCTAAAGGAGCTTTGGCTATCGGCCAAACCCTCCGGTTAGGCGGTTTTCTTATGACCGCATGTTCGACCGCCGCGCCGACGGTGACTTCTCGGGTCATCAAAAGCAATCTTCACGTCAACTCGGAACTCGCCGAGCAGTTGGATCCGATGGAGCTCTCTTCCTTAAACGAGCTCTTGGATCGCATCGCCTCCCTGGGAGTCGCTACAGACTACGATCAGATTGGGCCTAAACCCGATCCGAGAGAGATTAACTCTCCGCAGGTCACCCATCATGTTGCAGTGGTGGAGGAACAATGCGGCAAGCCTTCATCTACCTTAAGGACTAGTTATGTCCGGATTCCCGATCCCTCCAAGCCGGATACCCGCGGAGGAGGGCGCCACTCAAGCCACGAACCTAAAGTCGCAGCGGGTTAGATTCATTGGACAACATCCAAGAACCCAAGCTTCCGAGTTCGGAAACTCCTTGGCCCCTGAGTCTTAAATTGGGCGAAGTTCCGGATTTAATTCCAGCCGCCCACCCAAACATAAGCGATCTATCCCAAATTCGACAAGTGTTGGGGAACGTAGTAATTTCAAAAAATTTCCTACGATCACGCAAGACCATGGTGATGGCATAGCAACGAGAGGGAAGAGTGTCCGTCCACGTACCTCGTGAGACCGAAAGCGGAAGCGTTATAACAACGCCGGTTAATGTAGTCGTCGTCTTCACGATCAGACCGATCCAAGCACCGAACGTCGGCACCTCCGAGTTACGCACACGTTCAGCTCGATGGCGATCCCGGACTCCGATCCAAAGCAAAGTGTCGAGGATGAGTTCCGTCAAGACGACGGCGTGGTGGCGATGTTGATGCTCCACCGACGCAGGGCTTCGCCTTAAGCTCCGCGACGATATGACTTCTCCGGCGCCTGGCTTCGCCTAAGCTCCGCGACGATATGACCGAAGTGGAATATGGTGGAAGGGGGCACCGCACACGGCTAAGGAAAGATCCGTAGATCAACTTGTGTGTTATGGGGTGCCCCCTGTTGGAGAACGTAGTAATTTCAAAAAAAAATTCCCTACGCACACACAGGACCATGGTGATGGCATAGCAACGAGAGGGAAGAGTGTCCGTCCACGTACCCTCGTAGACCGAAAGCGGAAGCGTTATAACAACGCGGTTGATGTAATCGTACGTCTTCACGATCCGACCGATCCAAGCACCGAACGTACGGCACCTCCGAGTTCTGCAAACGTTCAGCTCGATGACGATCCCGGACTCCGATCCAGCAAAGTGTCGGGATGAGTTCCGTCAAGACGACGGCGTGGTAGCGATGATGATGCTCCACCGGCGCAGGCTTTGCCTAAGCTCTGCTGACGATATGACTTCTCCGCGGCAGGCTTCGCCTAAGCTCATGACGATATGACCGAAGTGGAATATGGTGGAGGGGGCACCAAGACACGGCCAAGGAAATCCATCCGTAGATCAACTTGTGTGTTATGGGGTGCCCCCGCCCCGTATATAAAGGAGCAAGGAGGAGGTGGCGGCCAAGGGAGGAGGCGCGCAAGATGTGGAGTCCTACTAGGATTCCAAGTCCTAGTAGGAGTCCACCAAGAGGGAGGAAGGGAGAAGGAAGTGGAGGAGAAGGAAAGGTGGCGGCCCCTTTTCCCTAGTCCAATTCGGACCAGGAGGGGAGGGGCGCAGCAGCCCTTGGCCCTTTCTCCTCTTTCCACTAAAGCCCATCAAGGCCCATTGCTTCTCCCGTAACTACGGTACTCCGAAAAATACCGAATCACTCGGAACCTTTCCGAACTCCGAATATAGTCGTCCAATATATCGATCTTTACGTCTCGACCATTTCGAGACTCCTCGTCATGTCCCCGATCTCATCCGGGACTCCGAACTCCTTCGGTACATCAAAACTCATAAACTCATAATATAACTGTCATCGAAACCTTAAGCGTGCGGACCCTACGGGTTCTTGAACTATGTAGACATGACCTAGAACCATTCTCGGTCAATAACCAATAGCGGAACCTGGATGCCCATATTGGTTCCTACATATTCTACGAAGATCTTTATCGGTCAAACCGCATAACGATATACGTTGTTCCCTTTGTCATCGGTATGTTACTTAACGAGATTCGATCGTCGGTATCCAATACCTAGTTCAATCTCGTTCTTGGTAAGTCTCTTTACTCGTTCCGTAATACATCATCTCACAACTAACTCATTAGTTGTAATGCTTGCAAGGCTTATGTGATGTGTATTACCGAGAAGGCCCAGAGATACCTCTCCGACAATCGGAGTGACAAAACCTAATCTCGAAATACGCCAACCCAACAAGTACCTTTGGAGACACCTGTAGTACTCCTTTATAATCACTCGATTACGTTGTGACGTTTGGTAGTACCAAAGTGTTCCTCCGTAAACGGAGTTGCATAATCTCATAGTTACGAGAACATGTATAGGTCATGAAGAAAGCAATAGCAATATACTAAACGATCAAGTGCTAAGCTAATGGAATGGGTCATGTCAATCACATCATTCTCCTAATGAGGTGATCCCATTAATCAAATGACAACTCATGTCTATGGTTAGGAAACATAACCATCTTCGATTAACGAGCTAGTCAAGTAGAGGCATACTAGTGACACTCTGTTTGTCTATGTATTCACACATGTATTATGTTTCCGGTTAATACAATTCTAGCATGAATAATAAACATTTATCATGATATAAGGAAATAAATAATAACTTTATTATTGCCTCTAGGGCATATTTCCTTGATCTCCCACTTGCACTAGAGTCAATAATCTAGTTCACATCGCCATGTGATTTAACATCAATAGTTCACATCTATATGTGGTTAACACCCATAGTTCACATCGACATGTGACCAACACCCAAAGGGTTTACTAGAGTCAGTAATCTAGTTCACATCGCTATGTGATTAACACCCAAAGAGTACTAAGGTGTGATTATGTTTTGCTTGTGAGATAATTTTAGTCAACGTGTACATCACATTCGAGCCGTAAGTATTTTGCAAATTTTTATGTCTACAATGCTCGCGGAGCTACTCTAGCTAATTGCTCCCACTTTCAATATGTATCCAGATTAAGACTCAGAGTCATCTAGATTAGTGTAAAAACTTGTATCGACGTAACCCTTTACGACGAACCTTTTTTCACTTCCATAATCGAGAAACATATCCTTATTCTACTAAGGATAATTTTGAACGCTGTCCATTGATCTACTCCTAGATCACTATTGCACTCCCTTGCCAAGCTTAGTGGTAGGGTATGTAATAGATCTGGTACACAGCATGACTCCCGCTCCTCCAAGTCCACCAACGCGTCAGGCCACTCCTCCTCCTCCAAGTCCGGCAAAGCGTCAGGCCACTCCTCCCCCAAGTCCGACACAGCGTCATACCACTCCTCCTCCAAGTCCGGCACAACTTTAGGCCACTCCTCCTCCAAGTCCGGCACAACTTCAGGCCACTCGTCCTCCTCCAACTCAGCCACGTCAGCCGTCTCTGCCGCCTCAGCAATCACGGAAGAGAGCCGCCGCGGCTATGGTGCGTAGCGGTACAAGTCGAGGTAGTACGGGAGGTACAGGCAGAGGCAAGCGATTTCAATATGGCCCAAGCCTCACGCCTCTTCCGCAGAGGCCTTATGACAAGTCCGAGGAGGAAAACACAACCATAGCGAAGGCCCAGTTGGAAGCCCATTTTGCACCGAAACCGCCACCGCCGCCAACGAAGAAAGTGCCTGAGGAAAAGATTGACCACTCCATTCGTATGGCTAGAGCACCAGCTCCCAAGCCTGTTGACACAGACTATGAGCGCCACCTCAGGAAGTTAAATCGAGCACGTCTACAGAAAGAGGAGAGCTCGAGCAAATCAGCTGGCACAAAATGCGTTAAAACCGTTCCCTAGCTAGGAGAACAGGCGGCGCAATCAATCCCCCCGCTTGTTGTGCAAACCGTTAACATTCCCCAGCTGGGCGATGTGGTAATAACCGAGGAGCATATAACGCAGGCTGAAATCCTCAAGATCACTGTTGGACAACTCCTAGAGATCGAGCCCATGTCTCCGCTTAGAGAGGAGGAAATAAAACGGAAATATGTCCGGGGCCAACCTTTGGTTGAGCCAGACGAGGTCAAGAAGCTCCCAACGAGAATGTATGAATTGCATCAATGGTGCATGAACATTACCAAGATTTCCAATCGAGAGTTCCTCATGGTGAATGTCAAGAAGGATCATTACTTCCATGAGAAAGCTGTGTCCGTTGAGTATTCAGAACTATTTCAGTTATACAATCAAGACGCCTTTCGACAAATCTATCATCGATTGCTATTATGCGTAAGTGATTTCTTTACGTAATTTAAGTCTCAAGCTAGCTGTAGTGATCATTTTGATCAATCATTACCTGTAATTATCCTCACTATATTCTTTTCTGTGTTATTATGCAGGATGAAGATGTATGAAATGAAAAAAGGTGCACGCTATGGCATCGGGTTCATTGACCCAAATACCATTAATCAATACACATGGGAATTAGATACATATTATCAAGCAAGTGTAGAGGAAAGCATGCTAGAGTTCTTCAAGCGCCTCAATACCAATGAAGATATATCGCTTCCTTACAACTTTAGGTGAGTCACCTTTGTCTTGTACTACAAATTCTGTTTTGCTTACTAGCTAGCTACATGTTTTTGCTTACATATGTCCGCTTAATTAAGACATGCAAGCGTGTGTGCATGCAGTTTTCAACTGGATCTTGTTAATCATTAAAGTTGATGAAGGAGCAGGTTGAAATCTTTGGACTCACTACTTAAGAAAGAAAGTGACTACATCATCGTGAAGGGATAGTCGCCAGGTAATTTCAATCATTATTAACTATATCTCGGCCTATTTAATTAGTTCGTCATTTATTAATAACAACTATTTAATAACCCCTTTATTAATTTTCTTTGTCGGCGGGCAGGGCTTGGGCAAAGTTCATCAACGTCACTCCAGGCCAATGGAAACAAAAGCTGAAATGGTATCGACCGAAGATAAGTAATTAAGTAGTGCTAGCTAGCTAGCTGCCATCTCTTTAATTATCATGCTTAATTAATTATTATCTGATCAAATTCCATTCTCGTAAAGGCCACGAAGCGGTAGCGGAGACTAATCTGTGTGCATACTACGTTTGCGAGAACATTCGCATGATGGCGTCCAAAGTAGCAGATCTCAAAGACAGGACTGAATGCGTTTGTCAAAACACTATTCACAATTTTTACACCATCATCAATATCTAGTCACACAACTAATACACATGCATATTGATCTCCTTCTTAACAATTCAGAGAGGTGCGGGAGAAGCTCCTACCAACGGAGCGCATACAAGCAATTCAAGAGGAAATAGCGGGATTTTTGCTCGACCAGGTCATAGATACGAACAGAGAATACTATTACCCGCTACCGCCTCCATGAACCACTTCCAATTGTCATCATGCTTCGAAGGCACCAATTAGGCTAATGCCACTGGTTGTATACATGTGTGTATGTGTGAATTAATGGTGGTGGTGAGACATACGATGATATATATATATATATATATATATATATATATATAGGACAAATGTTTCCTACAAGCAGTGGTAGTTACCATCACTTGCGTTTTGTATGTTGTATGTAGTATTTGTCGAAACCGAGAGTATGTACGTGTAGTATGTAGTATATAACAATGATTAGGTAGTATATATATACTAATTTTTAGGTAGTATGTACCATTTTTTGAGTATACTCTTTTTTACGTACTAATATGTACGTATTTCATAAATATAACAAAAACTATGGGCTCATATGCAATTTTTTCACGTAACTTGCTTTGAAATATCTTAGACATAGTATATGAACATATTTAAAATAATAAAATAGTATATATAGTACCACTTGGTAGTATATGAGATATGTGGGGTAACTACCACCAGGTGACAGGATGGACTTTCCCTATATATATATATATATATATATATATATATATATATATATATATATATATATATATATATATATATTCTGATCACGGGATCAGAATAATATTCTGATCACAACATGAACTTCCCGAGTAACGCGCCTGACCTTCACCGACTACTAGGTTGAACTTCAGCTAAAAAGTGTCCAAATGGGGCTTGCGATATACCGTTGGAAAGCTATGGACACCAATATTCACGTGCTTTTTTTTCTCGTATATCTCTATCCACTGCTCCTAGCTCTTCATCCACTCACCGGAATTGAGCAAGTGATATACCGATGAAAAGCTGATGTAAACACACAACTTTCCCGTGTTGATCATTTTTTCATACTACTTAGCGAATTTAAAAGTTTTTCATCTGAAATTCATTCAGCTTAGTAGTTGAACTTCATGTTGTTTTCATGTTGAACTTACGTGGCGTATTTTTGTTTGTCTGGCGCTTTGAACTTCCCTCTGTACAAACCCGACCTTCGGGCTATCTTTGCAACTGTGGCTTCCCTCGCGAATTATTCTGGTTAATAGTGTTCTATATGATGTTAGTGTAATCTAGAAATGTTTTTTAGCAACTAAATACCGGTTTTAAATAGAAATCTCGATTAGTTGGCGGATTTTGCTCTCGGCTCGTGATGAAATTGTGTTTTTGCAATTTCTTTGCTGAGTTGTTCGACTGAACT
The DNA here is from genome assembly GCA_021605145.1 of Aegilops bicornis. Lineage (NCBI taxonomy): Eukaryota > Viridiplantae > Streptophyta > Magnoliopsida > Poales > Poaceae > Aegilops > Aegilops bicornis. Next base: position 611,333,368 of record CM038674.1, on the reverse strand, counting down.
TCCCCGATGCTAAATTTGAACTTCCGCCAACATTGCCCAAATGGGGCTTGCGATATATTGTTGGAAAGCTATGGACACGATATCATGACCCAAGTTAAATTTTTGGCAAAATGTAAGCGGTTTAAGAGCAGTTTTGAAAACCGTTTTTTCTTCATACAAAAAACGTGAATTGTATTTTTTATCAAATTTTAAGACCGTTTATCGGAATGACGAAAACAGTATGGCGTTGGAAAGCTGCTGCAAAACCTCTCCTTCCATATGTTGAAAGTTTTCTCTAATTCCCTACGGTTAAAGAGAAATTTGGAAAATCGTATAATTTTGCAAACTGAGCGATCGAGTTCATATTTTCGTTGTGATTTCTAAGCGGCTAATCTAGTTGAGGACAATGATAAGGCGTCGGAAAGCTTATGAAAATGCGCTACTTTTTCATGTTGAAAGTTTTTTCTAATTTTGAGCGGTTTAAAAGTGATTTATAAAACGGTCCAAGTTGCAATGAGTTCGTATTTTTGAGCTCATTTTTTAACCATACGTCTGAATGTAACAAATGATATGGCGTTGGAAAGCATGAGGAAATACGAAACTTTTTGGTATATATTGTTTCTCCCAATTCCATACTGTTTTAAGTCAATTTTGAAAATGGCTAAAATCGTATTTTGTCCGTAATTTCTCTGAACTTTATCGGAATGGGGCAAATAATATACCGTTGAAAAGCTAAGGAAAATGCAAAACTTTCATGTTGATGGTTTTCTATGATACCTAGCCGTTTTCAAGTAATTTTGAAAATGGCGAGATCATTCATTCTGCCTTTATCGCGAAACAGATTATTCAAAAATGCACCGCGTGAAGAACCTGAACTTCTCGGCATGTCTACCTGAACTTCACTCTGTTTTTAACGTGCTTTCTTTGCCCATAGCTCTCCATCCACTCACCGGAACACTCACGGGAATTGAGCAAGTAATATACGGTGGAAAGCTGATGTAAACACGCAACTTTCCCGTGTTGATCATTTTTTCATACTCGCGATGATTTTAGAAGTTTTTCATCTCAAATTCATTCACTATAGTAGTCGAACTTCCTGTTGTTTTCATGTTGAACTTCTGTGACGTATTTTCATTTGTAATTTTCTCATCCATTTCTTCAGTGTTACACAAATGATATTCTTTTTGTACAAACCTCTCTAGTGTTCCGGCGAGTGTTGATCATTTTTTCATGCTATAGCGGTTCAAAATATATTTTTGAATCGTAAACCAACGTCATTTTTGCACCTTTTTACATATGGCGATGGTCGGACATCTCGCACTAAAGATCTTGAACTTCACAAGGACGAGCACGTGAACTTCTTGCCACAAACATTTTTAGCTTTTTGTTTTCTATTCTTATTTTCCTGTCTGAAACGCATTTCGTGTATCAGTTGAACTTCCCGTTGTTTTGGTCTTGAACTTCTGTCATGTATTCTCTCACAACAATTTTTTATCTTTCTCCAGCGGAGGACTTGAACTTCTAGCAACACAAATTTTGGACTTCACCATGTAGTACATGAACTTCTGATTGTTTTCACTTTGGTTCTTGGTTGTATTCTTTTAGTGATGAGAAAAATATATTTTTTATAGACATAGAACTTCATCATTTTTAAAATTTGAACTTCTTAGTTTCATTGGTTAGTTACAGGGAAAGTCCTATAAACATTGAACCGCACCATTATTTTAATTTGAACTACTAAATTTTTTATAATTGGGCAAACCTTTTTTATAAATTATTTTAAAATGTTCCTTTATTTAATTTGAAATTCTCTGATTTTTTATGAACGGGAGAAATCCCTTTTTTATAAAGATTTTTGAAGTACATTTTTATTTGAACTTCTTGCTTAATTTATTTTGAACTTTCAGATTTTCTAAATATCAACGTCCTCGTAAGTTTTTGTAAATCTCTATTTTTGTAAATGTAATGTAATAACAAAAACTCTTATTTTTCTCAAATGAAAACACACACCATGTAGTACATGAACTTCTGATTGTTTTCACTTTGAAATGATCTCTAATTTTTTAGAAAAAGACGGGTTAAGGCGTCTTTTCAACACGGTAAAACTTGTTATGAGCGATATACAAAAACATTCAAATTATATTATGGAAATTACGTGTATGATATACTGTTGGAAAGCTTATGTTTTTTAGGAGCAATTTTCCTTCTCTACTAGTAGTAGCAGGACTTCACACATTCACCAAACATGCTAGTTAATAGAGAAAAAACCATGCATGCGCAAGGAGCAATGTGTGTGTGTGTGTGTGTGTGTGTGTGTGTGTGTGTGTAGCGCTATCGGTGTGAATGCCACATTGCGGAGCTCAACCTTACACAACTTGTACTTTTTTTGCACACACATAATATTTTCCTCGAGCTCTATAATTTATTAAATTTAAACTGCGAGAGTTAACATTTTTCTAGGTAACGCTTGTTTTCTTCCTTGTATATAAACATCGAACTACTCTCTGGTTTTAATTTGCACTTCTAGATTTTATTATTTATTGACGAGAAAGCCGAGTTTCGTAGTAAACATCGAACCACTTTTGTTATTTTTAATTTGAACTTTTAATTCTTTTTATTTAGAAATGGTGAAAGTTCATTTTTATAAACTATTATTCTCGTCAATTTTTTTTTGGGTTCACAGGTTACACTTACTCAAAAATAATAATTTGTTTAAACTTACTATGTTTCTTTTTTTGAGGATCAAAACTTACTATGTTTCATGGGGTGATCCTTTTTTATTTTTTGTGCCGTGATACTTTCTTCCTTTTGTTCTCGTTTGAACTTCGTCAATTTTTAATGCTGAACTTCCTGCGTGAATTTTTACATGGTTTTCCCCAATGTGTTTCTGAACTTACATATTTTTCCTCAACTTCCAGACTGAATATAGAATGCACACTAGATCTACATATGTACTCGTATAAATGAACTTTATCTCTTTTAATGAAGAAAGATGTAAGTAGACTCACAGAATGTAACTCTTTGTAAAAGGAAAATGGCTTCCTGAAGGAACACCACGCTCAAATTTCCAAAGGTAGTTTAGACTTATAAAAGTAATCCATGTGAGTTCAACTAGACATAGTAGTGCACTCCACAAACTCCCTTACGCAGCTGACCGTACAACACTACTAGTCTGCTACTATGGTCAGGTATGTGAGATAGGATCTACAAATAGATTAGAATTGCAAAGAGAAAGAGACAGAGAGAGTACACCCAGGGGGAGAATGTTGCTTGCCTGCACGACCCCAATGACACCAACTGATGTTCTAGCATTTGTTTTTCACCAACAAACTTCAGAATATATGCTGCCAGATGTACCCAGCAACACTCGTTTCAGATTGCACAGCGAAAACGTTGATGTTGCCGGTGCACCACGAGCTGAACTTTCATCCGCCGCAAAGTTGAACCTCGTTTTGAACCTGAAGATATGGTAGAAAAGAGCAGCGTCAACCAAGAACTCTCTATCATCCTTTGTGGTGTGGAGGAGAGAATACTAGGATCTGGGGGTAGAGGATGATGGTATATATAAAGGCAGCCTCGTCGTCGACAATGTTGTATACACCTCCCAGTGACCATGTTGTATATATATGTCACCTATATATATATATATATATATATATATATATATATATATATATATATATATATATATATATATATATATATATATATATATACCTCTCGCCGGCGACGAGGTGTGGACAAAGGTCGCTAGAAGGAGTTGACACGAGCATCTCCGGCGGTTCTACTCACCCCTGCACTGTAGTTCAATCACACCGTGGGAGTGAGCCTGCCGTTGGAGCATCTGCCACCAACAACATGGTCAGGGCTTCATCGGGAGCCGAAGCCCGGGGTGGGTAGGGGCGAGCCATCGGAGTAGGAGGACGTGAAGGAAGAGGGGTGCCTGACGCTGGCGCTGGATCTGACATGTGGTTGGGGAGGGGTTGCTGGTGGCGCCGCCCGGTGGGATTGGGGCAGTTGGGTCACGGCGGCAGCCGTGCGCAGGTGGTGGCTCGGAGCTAGGCCTGCTCTAGTGGGTGGAGGCAGGGCAGGGGCGCAGGGCGCGGCGGAATCAAACTCACGCGGCTGGCCATGTCGAACTTCACAAACGCCTACCAGCGCTGATAAGGGGACGGGATAGGGGAGGCCGTCGTGGATGCGTCGTGCTCGGGGGATGGAGGAGGAACAATAGGGAGGAGGCCGTTTTCCGCGTCGAGCTTGGGGATGGAGGCTCACCGGAGCAGCACCGCCGTGAGCAACCGCCGGATCCCGCGGATCTGGCTGGAGGCGAGGACATGATCTTGGCCGGAGGAGGAGGGGTGGCCTCGTCTTGGGATGATGCGGGGTCAGCGGTGCACCGGAGGAGGAGGGGGTGGCGGCACGCTGGGGGAGGCAGGGGCGGCGGCGCATGGGGTGGGGCAGCGTCGGCGACCTCCTGGTGGAAACTTGTGGGTCGGGTGGGTGGGCTACGAGGTTGGAGATGCGGGGGTGGGTAGTTTTTCTTTTTCTTTTTTCGGCTCGGTGGTTTTTAGTTCGGGAAGGATCCCGTCATCGCCTATATAAGGCGCGTTGTGATCCAAATAACTATTCTAATCTTGGGATTAGAATAGTGTTACTATATATATATATATATATATATATAAATATATATATATATATATATATATATATATATATATACTGGAAATTCTATTTATATATATGCATAACGTGTACAATATATAGTATCATCAGCAAACGAAAAAGAATTAAATGGAAAACACAAAATTAAATGAAAAAGAAATCATAAACCCAAAACCCCCCAACCTTTTAATACCGGTTGGTGTCACCAACCGGTACTAAAGGGCTCCCTGCCCCTGGAGCTGGCTCGTGCCACGTGGTTGCCCTTTAGCACCGGTTCGTGCGGAACCGGTACTAAAGGGGGGACCTTTAGTCCCCACACTTCAGTGCCGGTTACCGAACCGGCACTAAAGGGCCTTACGAACCGGTGCTATAGCCCGGTTCTGCACTAGTGACAGTATTTGAGAGCACCCAATGCCCAGGACACTCAGAGGCTTTTGGAGATGAACAAAGCTCGAGGGTTTCCAGGTATGCTCAAGTTTGTGGATTGCATGCATTGGAAATGGAAGAATTGTCCAAAAGCATGGCATGGACAATTCAAGGGTCGTGGGAAGGATGCACTATCATTCTTGAGGAAGTTGCTGATTATGAAACATGGATTTGGTATGCATATTTTGGTATGCCCGGTTCTTTAACGACATCAACGTGCTCGACCAGTCACCTCTCTTTGCCAACTTAGCAAATGAAGAAGCACCACCGGTGACCTTCGAAGCAAATGATCGCACCTACAACTATGGGTACTATCTTGCAGATGGGATCTACCCGAGGTGGAGTACGCTCGTCAAGCCGATTGCAAAACCTGAAGGTAAGAAAGAACTTGTCTTTCATAATGCACAAGCGGCGGCTAGAAAAGATGTTGAGAGGGCATTTGGGATTTTGCAATCCCAATTTGCTATTGTGCGAGGACCATCTAAATTTTGGGATCAAAAGATCCTTTGATACATCATGACCGCTTGCGTGATCATGCATAACATGATCATTGAGAACGAGCGTGGAAAACATTTAGATTACAACTTCTATCACTTGATGGGCATTCCTGTTAACCCCATGGGAAAATAACAGCGCATCAGACGTTTCATGAAGGTGTACAGCGAGATTAGAGACAGCGATGTGCATGACCAACTCCAGAAAGATTTGATGGAAGAGCATTGGAAATAGCATGGCGAAAGATCCATATAGATTCTTTTTTGTTTGTTCAAAACTATGTTGTATTTGTGCAAAATTATGTTATATTTGTGTTGCATTGCATCTCCTGGATCTGAAGAACTATGTAATAATTTGATATTGTGGACATGAATTTTTTTTTATGTTATTTTCAAATATTTACGGCTGTACAGTGGCTGGACAGCGGTTGAACAGCAGCCGGGCGGCTGCTGGCCGGTTTTGGACCATGAATTTGGACCACCTATTGGAGTAGCTCTTTTGAACCATGAATTTAGACCATCTGTTGGAGTTGGCCTTTTTTCGGAGCTCCAAAACGCACTTTTTGACGGTCCAAAATTTACATCTCCGGTTTTGGACTGTCAAAATTTGGACCATCTATTGGAGATGCTCTAACATATGTGTGGTAACATGCAACACTCCATTTATTAGGCTATAGACTCATCTTGCCTTGATATGTGTGGTGTTACTCATACTAGTAGTAACTAGCTATATTACCACATGCCTCTCTTTCTTCATTTATTGCTTGCCATCTCATCTATTTTATCTAGATATGTGTGATATTACTACCTATGTTACTCCCATTAGACTAGCCACAATGGGTAGTAACATAGAGTAGTAACATGCCTATGTTATTACCTCCATAGTGGGGAGTAACATATGTGTGATAACATGCAACACTTCATATATTAGGCTATAGACTCATCTTGCCTTGAAATGTGTGATGTTACTCATACTAGTAGTAACTAGCTATGTTACTATATGCCTCTCTTTTTTATTTAATACTTGCACATCATCCATTTTATTTAGATATGTGTGAAGTTATTATCTACGTTACTCCCATTATGGGTAGTCATATGGGTAGTCTTATCCACTCATCCTACTACCACACATCGTCCCACCAGTCGGCATGCGCCTCCTCTTTCGGGACACGCGCCACTCCGCGCGCTCCTCCTCCTCGCTACAGCCGCCGCCCAGTCCTCGTCTCATCGAGACGCGCCACGCCCACCTCACGGCCTCCTCCTCCTCCTCTTGCCTACTCCCGGTGATGAGCGCCACGCCCAGCCCTCGCAGCGACCCCCTCCTCCTTCCTCCTCCCGATGATGCACGCCACGCCCGGCAGGGCTTCTCCCAGTCACCTGCGCCACCGGGCGCCAGCCCGTTCTACCTCCCTCCATGGTAGTGCACGATGGTGGTGCTCAAGGGATCCAAGGCTCCAAGCAGGCTACGAAAGGGTGGCGCCACCGGCAGACGTGGTTCTTCAAGGTGAGGGTCCTGGACGGAGCGCACTGGAAGGAGACAAACGGCATCAGCGACACCGTGCTGCTGGTCGGGGTGAACGAGTCGACATTAGGGACGCCACGCTGCTGGTCGTGGCAAACGAGTCGGTGTGCGTGTCCATCAGGGTGGACCCGAGGCTATGGGCCGACTGCGTCTGCTCTTCGAGCGGGTGACGTGCTTCTGAAGAGGTAAATTTCTGCAAAAGTTGTAGTTCACCTAGTAGTTGCTCATGACGGCTGTAAGAGTTGCTCAAAAAGGGAGGAGAGGTTAGGGAGGAGAGGTTAGGGAGTGGAGGCAGGCCGAGCAGTTGCTTTTTGTGAGTGTTAGAGTTGCTCACAAAATCAGATGAAAGTTGTAGGATTTATGAAAGCTAGTGGAGAAGCACCCAAGCAAGCAGGTTGATTGATTTGTCGTAGACTTGCATATGTGTATGCTGGGCTGGCTAGCTTGCTCTTGATCACTTCACGGGATTGAATACTAAGGCCTCATGCCAAAGGGCGAGCTGGTTCTCAGGTCAGCCTGCAGCGGCAAATTTGACAAATTTGACCTATAGACGAAATCAAATCATAGAATGAATTTTTCGTGAAACTATTTCATGGCTGACCTTTTATATGACTCCCGACACGGCGCCACACTACACTGTGCAACGCCTCGGTGATAGGCGCTACACAGCCAGCGTCGCACCCATGTGTTGAAAATTACTAAGTCAGTGTGCAGCGCCCGAGAGCTAGGCGCCACGGGTTACCAGCGTGAAATAGTTTCACGCACAGTTCATTCTGTAATTTGATTTCGTCTATAGGTCAAATTTGTTAAATTTGCCGCCTGCAGCGGCGCGGTGGTGTGGTCCGGCAGTATCTGCGGCTGGTACTTTGCCATGACATGTTCCCTTCTTGAGCAGTAGACTTGGTGCTCAGTTACAGTCTAGAAGGTCGTTGCTAAATTTTGTGCCACAGCACATGGTAGTGGTGGCTGAAGCTACGAGTTTAGTTTCTGGTTGGTTGGTGTAATAGATGCTTTGGTCAGCTAATTAGTCATTGAATTAGTATTGGCTGGTGCAATAGATGCCTCCTTTGGTCAGCTATAAGAGTTCTAAAACTGACGAAGCTACGCTAATTAGTGTCATCAGTGTCAATTTGGGGGATATGTTGGATCTGGTGACCATCCCCGCGCAAAACACACAGAAATATGGGCGAGGGATGCTAGTTGCGGAAAGGTGAGCGACAGTTGCCAGAGGCGTGGACAGAGACGGGGACAAGTAATCAGGTGCTTGGGGGTTGGCAACTTCACAACACTTCTGTTATCTAGCGAAAGAGGAGACGTTGTGTAAGGTGGTAAACTTCATACAATTTTCAAAGCAACTTTTCTGCCATGGACGACAACTTCACTTTCATTACAGAAGTTCCTTTATTGTATAATTTGTGCTAATAATTTTTTTACATCTACATCATCTATTGGAGAGGTGTTTTGAGGCCTCGAAGATGCAAAAGTTAGTTGTTTTTTTGCATTTACATCTTTTATTGGAGATGCTCTAAGTTGTCTACCACGAATGCTCAGTTACCAGCCATTTTATCCAAGTTGTCTACAATACTATGAAGTTTCCTATTGTCGATGCTCAGTTGTCTTTCATTGCTAGTTTATTAGTCATGTACTCATCATTCTAAATCGTGCCCTTACAAGTTACATAATCCTTTATAGCTTGGTCATCCTATCTTGGAATTCTTGTACAATCCACGTGCTTCAGTTTGCAACGCCTCAACCCTCAACGTCTCGATCCAGCACCATTCTAGTGACCCGCTTGCTGATATAACCGCTTAGCCTAGAGTGTAGTCACATTGGTGGAAATTCTAGTCCTACTTGAATGTGTTTTTTCCTGAATCTTATGACATACTTATGTAGAGTAGCTTTTAAATATCCTGAATGCTTAATAAAGGACGCCCTCCTGATAAAGGTAGAGCGCGACGACGCCATCAAGTGGTCTGACCATAAGTGCGCGCAGTAGTGTCCAATTGATATCTATGCTAACACTCATTTATTTGGGCTTGCTACCGACATGCCAGATTACCGACGCGTCTAGCCAACTGCTGATGTAGGTTTGTTAGCATCTAGGCATTTTTGCTAATGCGGTTGCTTGGTTTTGATAGGACAGTTTTGTATAATGTTTTTGGTGATGCAGTTGCTTGGTTTTGTTAGGACAGTTGCTTGGTTTGATAGGATAGTTTTTGCATTTTATTTTTTGTAAGACAACTGCTTGATTTGGCTAGGACAGTTGCTTGAATTTGCTAGGACAGTTGCTTTGGTTTTTTGTAGAACATGTTTTGCATTGTGTTTTCGTAGTCCATTTGCTTGGATTTGTGAGGACAGTTGCTCGAACATTTTGCTAGGGATGAGTGATGAACTAGATTCAAAGATGGTTTTACACTGCAACAGTTAATACACACCAAGCCTGGTTGGAATTGAAGAGGAACTTTTTAAGATTTCTTGACGGAATAAGCACATTGCCATGTTGATCTCGGTTCCATTGGCCTTGGATAAAGGGTTGTAGTGGGACTGTTGTTTGTTGGAATGTGTACACATGTTTTGCAATCTATGCAATGTAGGTGGCACAAGAGTTTCCCAAAATTAAGGTATAGTGCACGGAGTCGTGTGTGGGGAGATATCGGTGGAGGGCGGTGAGTTGTGAGATAGGGCGCGTGGCGGGGAGACAAAGGTGGTGGGCTGCGAGGCAAGAGAGAGGAAGTGTGTGGGGTGGATGAAGGTGGAAGGCACTGCCCAGGTTATGATTGGAGTTGCACAATATGTCGAAAGGAGTTGCCTAGGAGTGGATCGGAAGTGGCCCATTTTTTTTTCCTTTTTTGTTTGTCGAGTGGATTTGCCCAACATTTTTTATAAGTGTTTTTTGGCGCCGGTGCTCTTCTTGATTGGATAGGTTGGTTCAGGCAAGTGTTCTTTCGCCCTGCCATTCTTGATTGCATATGTTTCTTAAGAATTTCCTTTTCATCCTGCACATAGCCACATAGGTCTTCCATTTATTTTTTGCCTGTAGTCGTCGGTTGCATTGATGAATACGTAGAACATCGTGTTATTTCAGAAAAAACTATCACAGAACAAAAGCAACAAAAACACACTAAAAAGATACCATAGTTGCCCTACATAGTTTGCATCCCTTTTTTATGCACAATGCATGATAGATAACATAGTTGCCCACAATTATTAATACAGTTGCCTAAAACCATGTATCCCATTGCCCAATCCTCATGAACAGAAACATTACCAAGACTATGATTTTACCAATATCTAAAGGTTTTAGATACCTTCCAATTAAGTTTATGTCATATATAGTCGTTTGTCAAGAATTTCTTCTCTTACGGTGGGATCCATTGGTATGATCGTAAACATTTGGCGAATGATCATAGAGGGTGGCGGGGTGAAACTGGTCATAGGGACATAACTAAAACCATGAAGTTTTTCTGGATTAAGTTTATATGTGAACCCCTAAGAAAAGCGAACATGTGTATGTTCTTTATCCCTTTTCATAGTTGCCCACAATCAGTCATATAGTTGCCTCGAACCATTTATCCAGTTGCCCAATCCTCATGAATAGAAACATTACCAAGACCGTAATTTGGCTAATATTTAAAGGTTTTAGATACCTTTCAATTAAGATTGTGTCATAGAGATGCATGAAGAATTTCACTCCTCGGGGTGGGATCCCTTGTATGATCGTAAATACTTGGCGAAATATTATAGAGGGGGCGCGGTGTGGAGCCGGTCATAGGGTCATAACTAAAACCACGAAGTGTTTTTAGGGGATTAAGTTTATTTGTGACCCCCTTTAAAAATGAAGATGTGTATGTCCTTTATCCCCTTTTAGGTGTCATAGTTGCCTACAATCAACCATACTGTTGCCTAAAATCATGTATCCAGTTGCCCACAATCAACCATGCAGTTGTCTAAAATCATGTATCCAGTTGCCCAATCCTAATGAATGTAAACATTACCAAGACCATAATTTCGCTAATATGCAATGGTTTTAGATACCTTTCAAGTTTGTGTCATAGAGATGCGTCAATAGTTTATCTCCTCGGGGTGGGATCCCTTGGTATGATCGTAAATATTTGGCTAAAGATCATACAGGGGGAGCAGGGTGGAGTTGGTCATGGGGACATAACTAAAACCGTGAAGTGTGTTTAGGGGATTAAATTTATCTGATGAACATGTGTATGTTCGTTATCCCTTTTTCAGGTGTCATAATTACCCACAATCAACCATATAATTGTCTAAAACCATGTATTGAGTTGCCCACAATCAACCATACAATTTGCCTAAAACCATGTATGCAGTTGCCAAATCCTCATGAACATAAACATTACCAAGATCATTATTTGGTAAATATATAAAGGTTTTAGATACCTGCAATAAAGTTTGTGTTGTAGAGGTGGAGTCAATATTTTAGGTGGGATCAATTTGTTCGGCCGTAGAGGGGAGGGTGCACCTGGTCAGGTTTCCTAGCTGGAGATATGAGGCACATGACCATGTGTGTGTGTGTGTGTATTCTCCTCAGCTACTGCCTAGTTGCTCAAGAAAAACAATGGAGTTGTTCAGAAAACTGCACAGAGTTGCTCGATAATCACATCTCATCAAGATCACAGGCACCCGCAAAACTGGGGAGGGGGGCTGCGTTGGGTTGCCTTTACCGTGTGTGTTTTTCTGCTATACTACTACCTAGTTTCTCGAGGAAAACATTAGAGTTGTTCGAAAAACTCCACATATTTGCTTGCTAAATGACATCATCAAGATCACATGCACCAGCAAAACTGGGACGAAGTTGCTCCTTTTTAAATAGTAGGGCATCAACAATTTCTTTATTTATTCCTCGTATTTTTGTTTTATAACCAAGTTCCTAAGCTTGTGTGGACAAAGTTTGATCGTTTTTCCATTGTTTTGACATTACATCTCCGGGGATAGGCAATCTCATATTGGGATGTGCAGACTTTTGTTTCCGAGGCCAAGGAGTTAACTTTGAGACCAATCTGCGTGACAGACTGAGGTTGACTTGTTGGCAAGCTCAACGTAGGTCAACAACGCGGACCAGGCGATGGAGGAGGCATTCCACGATGATCCGATGCCCCTGCCAATGACGCACTCGACGGTTAGTACGACATGAAGGTTGCGATACTTACCTCTATGGTCCCGATAAAGAGTTGTGGTACGATATAGTAGAAGATATTGCCGTATGACATACATGTGATTGCATGATCTCCCGTTCTAACAAACTTGCTTGATATAGATGAGGGTCATGCAATGACGCGATACACAATGAGGTGATGCCTTGCTTCGGTGTGGCTCTATTCCATTTTGAGGTAGTACTGGTGGTTGTTGCAAGAGGCACATATCGGTTGCAGTAGTGTTCATTGTAGAGGTGGTCGCGAGGGACATGATCTCGTACATGCCCCGAACAAAACGGACCCAAGAGACGTAGTCCGTTGTCGATCGGCGCCGTTACATCGGTTGCCCCGGTTCCAGGCCAACGTTGCCGGTGAACGATGTGCAGACGGAACGGCCGGCGAGGTAGCGCTCGGCACTGTACGCAGACGGATCGAACGGAGAGGTACACTCGGCACGCAGACCGATCGGTTGACAAGGTATTGACGACCGGCGGACAGCGAGGTAGGCATCACGAGCAGTCACACACGTTCAAGAAGACATAGCAAAGTAGAAAGCAGCAAACTAGCACATGCTAAGTGCTAGACATGAGCCGCTTTGCGATCCACACGTACGTGTAGGCTAGCTGCTGCCCATGGATGGATGCGTGATGGGTGAGGACGCTGGTTGTGATTGCTAGTACGCATGCATCGCGTGGAGGAGTGATCGAGCTATTCTATTCAGCAACCACACAGCTACCATCGCCGTCCTTGCCCCGGGCAGCTGCTCGTCGTCGCAGTACAGTGCTTATTTGCACCATTGCAACTTCTGCCCCTATCCTACAGTGCTTGTATCAATTTGTGTAGCTAGTTGTATCATTTTCCATCCACCATTGTAGCATCTTCGTTGCTTGTCCTTCCATCTTGTACCAGTACCGCTGCCGGTTGTAGCATTTCGCAGTATGTTTGTAGCAAAGCACGATGCTGCTTGTAGCAAAAATCAAAACATCGTTGTGCAATGCAGCAAATCACGATGGCGGTTGTAGCTAGACGGGGCGCTGGTGGTAGCAATTTTCAATGCCAATTGTAGCATGTAGCACAAATCATGACGTCCGTCCTCACCAAATGTTGCTCTGAGCAGCGCTGCCCGTCCTCGTCGCCCGCGGTCACCACGCTCACTAGCCTCAGCTGTAGCAAAAATTGAAGCCGGACGTAGCAAGAAACGAAGTCCGTTGTAGCAAAAAAGTTGTGCGTGGTCACCATGCTCGCCATCCTTGGTTTGTAGTAAAAAAGAAGTCGGTTGTAGCAAAAGATAGAACCGGTTGTAGCAAAACGGAGCCGGAAGATGGACAAAGTAGCTTGTGGTCATGGAGTAGCTCACGGTGGTCTCAGCCAAATGGCTGGAGGTGGTGTTTGGACTAGCTTGTGGCGGTGCCATGAGAGCCTGCTCGATGGAGTTCAGAAGAAAGGGAAGGGAGAAGATAGCGTTTGACGTCAGGTGAAGAAAAAGATTGGAGGAGGAGCCTCACGAGTGGCGTGGCGACTGGCCAGCGTTCGACCGGCGGACCCGGCGTAAAATGTTTTACTTTTCATTTTAAGTTAAATAACAATAGATCTACTGTTCTGTTTTACATTACTCATTGTTTCACATTCGGAAGTTTTTTGTGTAGCCTTTCCTTTTCACGACACCTTTTTAATTTTTTTTAAGAAATGGAGGTTGGCTCCCGGCCTCTGCATCAATCAATGCATGCAGCCATCTTTATTAATTATTTCATAAATGTCTGACAAGAAACATATATCAAATCGCCCGAAGCCACCATTCACACCTACAAAATTGATAATGAGGAATGCTCTCACTCCCCATATCTACAACCAGTGTCGTCGCCGATCCATCCACATAACGTATCGGGACTAACAACCGGTGCAGCAGACCTAAAGCGCACATCACCTGCACACGTTTTAGAAGCCGCCATCTTCATTGGACCACTGACCCATCTTCAGGAGATAAATCCGTATCCTCCTTGCCAGTCCGGACATCCATCAACGCCACCACGGCGCCCAACAGCGCCACCGCCCTGCGCTCGTCCGTCCAGACGCGAAGACTTTGGAAGAGCTGTCGTGCGTAGCACCTGCCAACCAGGCATGACTCGGCGTAGCACCTGTCGGCCAGGCATGACTTGACAACTCCACCAAAGCTCCATGCAAGACGGAGCCGCTCCACCTCCTGCCTGTGTCTTCTAGCGCTGCTCCTGGCGATGCTCCCGGAGAAAGCGGCACCGCAATACCGCCATCGTCCGATCTGGAGAACCAGATCCTAGGGTTTCCCCCGAAGCAGTGCCCATCACTAGCAACCGTCAAGGACCCACACAGTGCCCACCACCACTCAGCCCTCAAGGCGACGCCTTCAGGAAGGTCACGGCGTCAAGGACGCCGCCGCCGCCCACCGGAGTTCGGGTTTTCACCCGAGAGGCAGAGAGGGGGGAAATGCAGGAGCAAACATAGACCGACGTATCCAAGAAGAAAAGCGGCGCCCTTGAGCGTCGTCGTCGGCGCGGCCGACCGGGGCCGACCAAGGGGTTTCCCCCAATCTGGATCTCCTCCACCAGCTTCACCCGCGGCCAGGGTCCCGGCAACCACGCCGGCACCGTCAGGAACCCGCAGGAGAGAAGCCCATTGATCAGGGCCGGATGAATGAGGCCAGATCTGGCGCTAGAAACCATCGCCCGTGCACACCGGCAGCCGAACAAGCCGACCCCGACAACGTCGGCCACAGATCTGGCCACACCCAGATCCGATGCACCCGCCGTGCCGACGACCACCTCCACACGCCGGAGTGGAGAACCACCCCGGACGCGCAGCCAAGCGCCAGCGACACCACGGGCCGCCACCACCCACAGCAGGACGAAATTGGGCAGGGGCGCCCAGATCCGCCGCCACCGCTTGCCATGGCTGACCACCACGCTGCCCCGGCAGCCATGGAGGCGTAGCCCCGCCAACAAGCCCTGGAGCCGCCGCTCCAGCGCCCTATCTCCGCCGCCACGCCAGACGCCCAGGGTCACCGTCGCGCGTAGGGCTGGGCGTTCGGTTCCCCCGAACCGAACGGTTCGGTGCTTCGGGTTTTAATGAATTTCGGTTTCAAGATTTAGCAGACCGATCGGTTTCCTATGAAAATACTAACCGAGAGTTCGGTGCGCCTATGCTTCGGTTCGGGTCTCGGTTGAGACCGAACAACCGATTTAAAACAAAACTGAGCAGGCAACGAAGATAGAGGAAATATGACAACAGCGAAGATCGGTTGTGGCAAAAATCGAATCAAAAATCAAATCCTCGATCCGTGCACAAAAACAAAAAAAAATCGAAGATCTGCAGAACGGATCTGCGCTCGGTAGGTCGAAGAGAGATGGTCGCCGCCTCGCCGGTCATCGTTCGCCTCCACGAGCAGCAGCACTGACGCCGTCATACCGGAGATGGATATAAGCAGAGGGACATGGATGAGAGGTGGAAGTGGTTCCGCCGCCGCCGGACGCAGGGATAGATAGAAGTCAAAGGCAGTGGGCAACTAGGTTGCGGTGGTCGACGCACAGACACTTTCATGGGCGGCGGCTAGGGCGTGGTCGAGCGTTTAGGGTCTGAGATGCTGCTGATGTGAATGTACGGCTCGCTCTATCCAGGTTCAGTAGTTGGGCTGTGGGCCGTGGGCTACGTAGATTTCTCGTGAGTTGAAAATTGCTTGCTTCGGTACTTCGGTGTGTTCGGTTACTTGATACATGCACCCGAATCAACCGAAGAAAGTTCGGTTCTCCAGATTGGCTGACCGAAGTTACGAGCAAACGAATCGGTTTCGGTGCGTTCGGGTCCGGTCCCGGTTAGTTCGGGTCGGTACTTCGGTCATCGGTTTATATGCCCACCCCCAGTCGCGCGTAGCCCGAGTCCGCCCCCAGGAAGAAGGGCGAGCCCGCCACCGCCGGCCGTCGGACGAGCTTTGCTCGCCGGCTTCTCCGGCGGCGGCGGAAGGTGGGTCGGGTGAGTTGGGACGGCGGCGGCTAGGGTTCGCCGAGCCGCCCCGAAAACTCTTGTGAGCGTCGGGAGAGGGCGTTGGGGACGACACCTTTTTAATTACACTGCCAAAACGTATTCCTACTTCAATACTCGGTCCGCCAATCTCTCTACCCTCCCTCTTTTATGGCCACTAGTAGTGATATATTCGCACAAAAATCGGTATGTATTAAGTCCAAACCCCAGGTCAAGCCGCCGAACTACCAAAACCCGAGACTAACCTCTCTCACGTGCACATTTGGTTCCCTTGAGATTAAAGAAAACATCAACTAGTATTGGAGTACAATCTTTATTGGAAAATATTGGGTATGATTTTTTGTATAGAACTTTCATAAATTTTATTTTCTTTTATAAAAGAGATATTTTACAGTACATCAATCTCCCTCCGTCCAGGAAATCTTGTCAGAAATGGATGTATCTAGATGTATTTTAGTTTTAGATACATCCATTTTCTCCATTTCATAATAGTATTTTTGGATGGAGGAAATCTACCCAAATAGTGGGTAGTATTTAATTGATCCAACGGTTAGTATGGAGGTAATTCCATGTCAGGGTTGATTTGTTTTCCTTAATTTTAATCATAATTATTAATTTAATTAGCTAAATTAATCCCATCGCATTTGATGCTGCCTGCATATGTTCTTGACGAGATCAGATCAGCGTATGTTCTCGACGCCGCCTTGCGATTTGCTTGCATCTCCGGCCGGCGGAATCGGTACCGTACATATATGTGTATCAATCAACCTGCTTGTCCTCACTTCGTGCATGCGTTCTTTGGCAGAAACTAGCGGTTGGGGCGCGCCCACGGCGCGCCGCCTGAAACGGCAGCTGTGCGGTGCCAGGTAAACTCCCGCCCTTTTCAATGGTTTTAGCGCTGATTGATTCCCTGATAGCACGCATACATGTATAGCTGATGCATGGCTAAAGTGAACCAAAATCAGCAAATAAACAAGCAATGCCCGTCTTCAAGTCCACTCCGGCATCCCCATCACTCTACGCCAGACGCACCAAGCCAACGCCGCGGCGTCTCGTCGATTGAGAATCCCTGTCCGCCATGGTGCAGCCAGTCGTTGCGCCTGCGGCCAGCGGCTGTGCCGCAGTCTCTTGACCAGGAGTACCGCGCTACGAGCACTGCCAGTCGCAGCAGCGGAACATCTGCCGGCTGATTGGCACCTTCCTCCTTGTCTTGTATCAACTTCGATGCTACACTTGTCTGCGGCGACTCCAAGATTGTATGCTCCACAGTAGGTGGTGCCTCGACGGCTTTCTGGCTCTGTTCCCACTTTGATCAGCCTGTGACAACAACTCTTTGCACAACTAGTACAGCATCAATTAGGTAGTTGCTTTGGCCAAACAGGAGGTGAAAGGAAATGCAGAGCATCTCTTTTGCATGGCACAAGACATTCAGGTTGTCTTTAAGTACAATAATTCAATTCTTATCTGATTTTTGCTATTACAAGGAACAGTCTGAATATTGTTTATAAAATCAACGATCCTGACTAATTAAGCTAGAAGAAAATATGCCCAAAGGAAATCCTTGCAGCCAGTAGAAACAACAATGCTTGCGTCATCAAAATATCAAAATTCATTATGCAGAGCAGGAAGGTCCGATTATTAAGGAGAAGCGAAGAGAAGCTCAAAAGAAACCCTCACTGCTAGCGCCGTTAACACACGAGTTCCCCATAGCTTTTCCACTGCTCTCCCCAGAATTCCCGTGCAATCGAAATCAATCACCAATCACCATGCCATAAATCAACAGAGTTAAGTCTTGGAACATACAGAGGTGTCCATATTAGAAATAAATAAAAATGATAATATTCATAGGCGTCACAGATCTCAACCTAAACAAGTACCGCCAAAAGATATTAAAGATGGCAGCTCGTCACCTTCGAGAGGGAGGCGAGGAGCACCTGCATCATATAGAAAAGGAAGGAGGGGTCAGGTTGGGGAGGATCTCGTCGAGCGCAGCCATTATATAAGCCATGATTATAACTAAGTAAAAAGATGCCTTCTGCTCAACGGCTTCATCTATTAATGAGAGTTGTTCAATCACTATAGACACATTTAACATGCATATACTGATACAATAGCAATTAACTTTGATGTTCTAATGCAAGCATTCCTCTAGTGCAGAAGGTTCATGGCAAACAAATGGAAATTATTTCTATCAATATTATGTTTTCAACCTTCGCAACAAAATATATCGCAGAAGATAGCAGAAAAGTGGAATATATTCAGGATCCACCTGAACAGAAAAGAAAAGGTAAAATAATAAGAAAATCAAACATACTGCATTTTTGTCTGTACTTACAAAATCGTGTCCCACCTCCCATCCATCGATCCTGCACAAAAGTAGGTTATGGTCATATAGGCGATGATAAGCAGTAAGTACAGTACAATCCACATCTGTACAATGCCTGAAAAAATAACCTGATCTGTCTAATATAGAACAGTGCAACATAAAGTGCCTAATAAAGCACAAAAACGTGATGCAAGCAAAAACTGCAGAATCAAATTTACAGCAGTCTATAAAGGTAAGGGCATAGTTTTTTTATATCATAAGCATCCTATGAAATTCAGAAAACTAAGTAACTTTTAGATCAATAGGGTGTGATGCAAGAAGTAATGTTAACTAACATGCAGACTCACTTCAAAATCATCGAGATGCTTTGTAGCATCAATGGAGATGTTGGCCACTATTGTATTTGAAGCTTTCCTCAACCACTTAAGTATTCGACTCTCAGTTGATCATGGATACGAAGTTCAGGGAAAAAGATACCATCATCAATATTTAGTAACTTGACTTCAATAAATCATGCATTTGTCGTTAATTAATCCAATTAATGCATACAATAGACAGGTCGGTGAACAGTTGATTGCTGAAAGATGTATTGCATATATCTCCAAATCAGTAATATAAATAGTACTGTTATTAAATTAGCACAACTAAAAATTAGATTAAATCATATGCATGAAAATGCTCATAGATTAATTTCTCTAGCTCAATTGTCGAGATAATAGCTCTGCTCTCTTTAGTGTTCACGTTATGTCGGTGAACAGTTGATTGCTGAAAGATGTATTGCATATATCTCCATATCAGTAATATAAATAGTACTGTTACTAAATTAGCATAACTAAAAATTAGATTAAATCATATGCATGAAAATGCTCATTGATTAATTTCTCTAGCTTCAATAGCTCTGCTCTCTTTAGAGTTGACGTTTCTTCATGATACACAAGATGAACCTGCATCTAAAGAAACTGAGTTGAGATCTCTTTTTATTTGGTCTGGCATCCATACACTAACAACCATGAACTGGAAGGTAAATAGAAGCAACAACAATAAAAAAAGAGTGGTTTTTCCTCATGTTGGATCCATAACAGGGAGGAGAGATTGAGAGACAAGTTGTACCTCAGGCGTACATGCGACCAAGAGCACGCACAAACAGATCGATGAAGAACCCAAGGCTCACAAGACGCCTCTGCTTCTCCTGCAGCATGCGTCCATTTCAACATCGATCTTCTTCACACTGTCGAAGACGAGGAGGAGAGAGCCAGCCTCAACACCCTTCACCAATCCGGCTCGACCTTGTTCTCCTCCACATCCTTGTTGGCAGCGCCTTTACCTCACTACTGGGACTGATTACATTAGGGTCAGAGACTGCAAATAACTCGCATGCCGAAATTCACTGCCCTCGTACATATTCAAACTTGGTCTTCAAGCAGTTTCACCCGTAGGTGGCCAGAGATTTGCATCAATGTCACATGTTCAACAATCTCTCCAGTGACTAAAATATTCTTATCCACGGGCTGGAATCAACAAAGTATATCCAATGAATAGTTCTGAAGCCATACACTAAAATCTAAAATATGAAGACATGTTCCAGAAAACCAATTTAGTTTGCAAGAAAATACATTCCTCTAACAGAGAACTGAAAAACACGAATATTTTCAGTTTGCAAACGCATACCAACAAACAGGTAGAGGCCAGCAACAAACAAGAACATAGCACACTTGCAGATTAACTGAGGCTTCACTACCTTAAACCGAAAAAGAAAATAAAGATATCACGGGAAAAGTTTGGATGTACCCAATTCATCATAGCATCCCCCATCGACCCGTCTCCGGACGGTGACGGTGACTCCGACGGCTCCGAGATCTCGGACACCGACATGAGCGGCCCGTTGGCACCGGATATCCTCCACCCAACGTCCTTGTGGGGGCTCAGGCACAGCTGCAAGCCCCATGGTCCTTCGTCAGAGGGCGAGAGAGGCAGAACAAGGAGGAGGGGACGATGCGGGGCTAGAGCACGGCGGAATGAACCAATCGTAAATGGAGCCGAATAACTTTTCCTAAGCCAACATCACAAGAGAGTAGCCTGAACCCTGCAAGCCAAATTGTTTTCCTCACTTCTGAACCCACACTGTCTTGAACAATGTTCCCCATCACCAATGCAGATGTATCAAACAGATCGTCCAAATTGTAAATATCAACAAATTCAGTTTTTTGTTGCTCCCTACCGACTATACGGCCTTAATACCGACGGAGTTGCATAAAGAAAGAAACGCAGAGACATGAAAGCAATTTGCAGTCTCAGTACCTCTCGCCTTTGAGGTTGTCGCCGACGCCTTCTGTCATCCCCAAGATCCTCCTTGGCATTCGCTCGCTTAAGCTCACACCATAGTACACAGAGGAAACACAACATTAAGCAGTAAGCAGTCCATAACTACCATATACACATCGAATCCGATCCGACGGCTCAAGAAAGATTCAAAATCCACTCACCGTGTCGTGATTGTCGTGGTCAACCAGGAGTCCAGGATCGCTTCCCCGAGCTGGCTTTGGCACATGAGCGAATCCTGAACCAGACAAACACCATAAGAAACAGATCATCACCATGCCAATCAGAAAACGAGAGGTCTAGGGAAGATCAAAGAAACACCACAACAACCTAATCGACTATATCTCTTCTTTAATAATTTCTTTTCTTCTTTGTAAATCTAATTTTTCAACATGGCAGAAGGATTTATCCCTATCCAATCTTGCAGATCTAAATTTCTTGTGTGCCATATGTTAATACCCCCAGCCTAAAATCCGAGAAGTGCAAAAACAAAAAACTGAGAAAGTTCCCTTGGTTATTCTATGTTTTCGTCAAACTGGCAAAATCATCTGTAGGTAGTACAAGTTTTACGCCTGCAAGAACTGAACTTCCACGGCCACCTCACAAATGTAGGACAAGTTAGGCAAGCAACAATATATTGAGGATGAAAAATATGCTTATCGATACATGAGTAAAGAAACCAATCATATACCTTCAGATTTAACGACACAATTATCCTAGAAAAGATCTTAAGCCTGGAGAGCTCTTCAACAGAATGAAAAACAACAAGTCTGCATATCAATCAACAACATAAGAGACAGTTTGTTAGCAAATCCAGCAGTAAACAAAAAACACACTGCTAATTCTTAATATCATAAACCTGTCAGATTTGTACACACAAAGCAATGTCAATAATTCTTACGCCAAATCAGTATACCATCAACATAGTACAACACCGACTAAAGAAAATCATTTCAACATGAATCAGACGAATCATAGAGAACTAACTAAGGGATAATTAAGGTGTAAATGCAGGCACATACCTCTGCTTATAGAAGTATCTCTTACTGTACTCTCTTCCACAGCCTGATTACAGATCTAAGCTTCTATGTAGCATGCACCTGAGAGCCAGACATGGCAATGATGAGCATTGATATATTAAGAAATATATTCGTTCAAGTCAGAGGCAGAAAAAAGAGCACACTCATTCAGTTACAATTTCCTAACCTTTAAATTCTCACTCCTCTTCCACGAAAAGATGCTAACTGAATAATATTATTCCCTGTCATAAAAATGATATTATTTAGTATCCAAGAAATGTCAGGTTGCTGGGTTAGTTCAACGGACAATTTATAGACAGACAAAATAACAATAACACGCACGCATCAGACTCCTCTCTGTTTTTGTGTGGCTGTAGAGAAGGTTGTGGAGGACGGTGTGATCTCACCTGACAGGACCTGCCTCTGTTGCTGTGCGCGAAGAAGAGGGATGCGGAAGGAGGCGGCTGCGTGTGACGAAGATGGTGCGAGGATGGAGGCGGCAGCGCTCGGACCACCATCGATGCAGCCCGGACCCTTCTGCCGCTTTGCTGATGCGGCCCATCCGCCACTGCAGCTCCCTCTCCTCATTCCTCTACCTTTCTCCCTCCTCTCCTTCCTTCTCTCTCTCCCTCATCTTCTCTCACTTCTGCAGGCACCGGTCCATGGCGCTGCATTAAATCGAGCACCCCCGCCGTAGCACTTCGCCTGCAGGTCGCCGCCGCTGCCGGAGACGCCCACCACTGTGCCCGCACGCCTCTGATCCGGCGGGATCCCCTACTCCTCCACCTCCATCGAGAAGACCAGGCGGTGACTGACGAGGAGGAGGGGTGCTGCGAGTTTGCTTCTGTTGCGTGGTAGAGCAGATTTGCTTCGTATTTACTCGGGGGAGGTGTTATCGCGGGTACGCAAGCCCCGTAACCCACGCCCACAACGCCAGGACGAGACAGAGGAAGGTCCCACCGCACCCAATGAAATCGCCCGCCCGGCACGCGCAGAACCAACCACCAGCCTCCAGCTGGTCGCGCAGCACACGACGCGATTGGGCAGCCGCCTCGCTCTCAATTTACCCCGCAAATATCTCTCGCTCTCTATTTACCTGAACAATACCCATGCCGACGTGGCTATCGCGAGAAAAGCGAAACGTCTGCGCTTATTGTTTTGGATAATTTGCGCTTGATGAGTCGGGCCTGCGCCAACGTTCAGTTCTTCCCAGCAACCGTAAGCTCGGCCAGACGGATGCCGAGCCCATGGAGTTCGCGGCCCGACATGTATGCAGACCCTTCTTGGGCTGTCGGGCATCGATGAGATGATGACGGCAACGAGGGCGATCCATTTTGTATGAAGGCGTTGGGCCTCATCCACCGATGAACGAGACGCACGGCCGGTCCAAATTTTAAGATCGACGCATTGTGCGGCCTCCGGAAGGAGTCACGGGCTCGTGGCGACATGCGTGACATCGACTCCGACTTGGCTCACCTCGATCCACCGTACTAGAACGCGGTAAGCAGCAGTACTAATGCCGAGTGCCGACATTCAGTTCCTCCCGAGGAGCCTCGCGCTCGCACCTAACCACCCAATATAAATTACGAGGCCATTAGGGGAGCTCGTTGTGGCCGACGATGCTCGATGACTGCTGGCCATAGGACTGCTACTCAATGATGATTGATGAATAGAGTGAACTACCTAAAATGCCCCTAATTGATATACTACTGAAAATCCGTTGCGGTATTAGCTAATCTGGACCCTCGAATCATAAAAATGAATGGCACCAATAGACTTGATGCAAGTAAGCGGTCTCTAGAAAGAGAACCACAAGTACCTTTTTTAGTACCTTTTTCATCCAAAATATGCTACAAGGCAGGTTGCCCATCTGTATACCGCACCACTCCCCTACCGCCTCTTCCTATCATTGCTCATTGGCGGCGCCTTTCCCCTCTCCTTGCTCCCTTACTCACAAATCAGTCAAGCTAAATGTATTTTGTACAAATCACAAACACTAAAGATACACCAAAAATACGGTATATAGTTGCTGCCAAGGATAACTGAGTTCAGCATAGAGCATACAGATTAAGGATATACCAAAAGCAAGGTATAGTTGTTTCCAAGATAATTGACCTACAACTTCACTACAAAGCATAAGGCAAAAAGTGTACCAAAAGCAAGGGATGGTGCTTGCTCAGGACAACTGATTTGAACTCTATTGCATGAAGTTCAGTACAAAGTGTAAAGAAATATGGCCAAGTAGTTCATAAACATAATGAGATACGACAATTGGGAACAAAGCTCTAGAAATATAGACAATAGTAAGCCATTTGTTTTTGTTAATGAAAGAACATCTATGTTAGCTTATAGTTGACCATTACTGAGTACTCCTACTTCCTCCTTCCAAGTGAAAAGGGTATATTCTGAGGCGAATCTAATGCAAATAGTAGTGGCCAATACTTGAGCGACTTTATCTTGCTAATGATAATATGGAACATCTGCAAAAATAACAAAATTAGCTGATGAACCTAGGCACTATGCAAGCTATACAAAATTCAGATAAATGGCATACTGAGATTGAACACAAATTAGTAACATTGTGCCAGTAGAGTAAAGTCACGAGAAGATGGTACTTCACAATTGAGAGATCCAAATGAATATTGCAACAGAACAAAGACGGTGCCTGCAAGAAACAATGATGTAGGTGAGAGTAACATATCAGGAACTTGATACTTGACAGCAAAAGCGGGTGATATAAATCGTGTCCATCCAAAGGAAATTACAATACTCAGCCAGAACCAATGAGTTTAGTATAGATAACAAAGAGCATAGATATATTAAAAGCAAAGAAATTAAGTATATTCAATCAATGATATAATTAATTTGCAGGCTGATGACAAAATTTATTACATAATCCAAAGCGGCAGTGCCATGAAAATCTGGTTAGCATCAAGTTCAATCAAAGCATAAATATTCAAGATACCAAAGTTGGAATGTTAATCTCCAAATTTCAGAACCATACATCATCGATTTACATCATAGACCGGTAGTGTGCCTTGGTGCACCTGCTACGTCCATCCCATTGGTCTAGCGCGTCAAACCCAATACGATGCCAAATACAAAACAAAAAAGTTTGTATAGCATGGCCAGACGAAAGGAGAGTAGATGCCCTTTACAGGAAAAAAATTGCATATTTAATCACTCAACAAACCAGCATATAGATCCTTGGTTGCCATGTTTTTTAACACAATTGAGCTCAGAACCAAAGAAAAACTGATGGAAGAAATCTGAATAGGGCCATTGGGCCAGGTTAGAAATGGTAGACAACTGACCATCAGAAAAGAAAATAGAAAAACAATAATAAGAAGTTATTTCAAGATAGAAGTCTCGATTTATGTTGTTTGGACATATAGACATGTGTAATAGTTTTCCCTTTTCTCTCTTGACTCTCTTAAAAAGCTTGTGCATTCATATAGTTATAAGCCTAACTGAATTAATATGCTAGTTAGAAATTAGATCAACGACACGCTCAAATCAAAACAGGAATAAATCATCCTAAGCAAGCACAAAACAAATGATCATATCAGGGCTCGCCAACATACAACTAAGCAGACTGACCAGAAAAGGATAATCAAATTAGGGTATGCTGACCAACAACCTTAAATAGCGGCCAACCCAAAATTAACATAGAGTTGTGAGGCTAACCATAAGAAATATTAGCTTTTCATCGAAAACACAAACACAAACACCCTGGCAATAAAGAGATTACACAAATATATTACAATGCAGGTTTGGCATAACCAACACATAGCAAGCAACAGTTCACCACTATAACATCAGTTTAAACTACTCGGCTCTCGGTGAAGCATGGGTACATTTAGAAACCCTAACACCCTAAGCAACAAATGCAGAGAGCTCCCGAGCAAACACAATTCAATGCCATTTCAAACTACAGGGATCCCCAAGCACCACACTATATGCACTGCCACAACACTCAAAAAATCTGAATAAAGGTATGCTCATAGCCATTATGGGGTTGTTAATTAGTAATCTATTAGAGAGAACAATGTGCATAGATAATTGTGAAGAATTTAAAATGTCGAGAATGAAACCCACATCTATTAGAGATGAACCTGCATCAAGAGCTCGAGTAGCAGGTTGCGCCTCCTGGTGAAGAAGTGTGGGACATGAGAACAACAAAGGAGGCCGAAAGCATCATGACTATTTCTAATGTTGACCTTCAAAATTTTGAGTGCTCAATTCCAAATCAATTCTCAGTATTCCATACTTACGGACATTACTATTGCTAAATACTCTTGGTAGCAAAAGAAACCAATTCTCGTCGATGAACACATTCATGAAACCGTAAATTAGTCACCAATTAACAAAGCACCATCCATAAAAACACAAAACATTTATGACCCATGATAGATTAACCATATAACCTTGTACATGCAAGACAAACACACAAGAAGGCTGTACATTTGGCATAGCATATAAACATTATCTTAGACTGATTTATTCTTCAAACTTATCTCATCGTCGATACAGAAAATAAATTAGTTCAAAAATTACAAGCTCTTCTCTTCGCACGAAAAAATCTATTGGAAGAAAAAATGACATGCACAATAGCATGAACCATGACTGAATGCACGCTACCAAGAGAAAGAAGAAAAGCGCTATGCGTGTAAATCAACAGACATAGGTTAGGTGGCGAGCTTGCAGCTCAGGTTTCATCAAGGAAAGCAATTTATTGGTGTCGGTACATATATAAAGATATGTTACTCAAAAAACAAACGGCAAAGGCAGTGTGTGGCTTTCTAGTCCCGACTATTTTTCTTGAGAGTGAATGCATAATAATTTAGATTCAGGTGGCACTACACAGAACAAAAACTAAATGGGTCCAATGAAGCAAGTATAAACCAAAAAAAAGAGTTAGATGAACAACTGAATGCCACCAAGGCGTATAAAATTAAGGGGATGCAAGAATGCAATAATCCACGCGCATTGGAGGTCAGCGAAAATTCTCTTCATCATATAATCATGTAAGCATCATAGCACTCCTAACCAAACCCACTCATATCTTCCATTTCCTCTTCTAAATCATGTCAGGTCAAAACAGATATACAGCTAGAAGCGAAGACCAGATAAGAGGGAACAAACCTTGAGCCTGAACCCACTTGAGTGGTCCGACAAGGAGCAAATAATCAAAAACATCTGAACTGGCATCAGAGAGGACTGACCCAAACCCTCAGGCTCCGCGGTAGCATCCATATTGGTAAGGCATCACTAATCTAGCTCCAAAGCCAAGACCATGGCGGTGGCAGCATCCAAGATTCTTTGCAAAGTGCTCACAGAAACTCTATCCAGTGAGGTAAACAACCTAGATGCATGTCATACTGCTCACAATTATTTAATTCCATGAGATGCATTGCAAAATCCCAAAACTTTGGGGCATGTTGAAGCTGTAAAAACAAACAGAAATTTCCCAACACGATGAAAGCTTAACTATACTATAGTCTTACAATATTAGCACTTGAACTCATAATAAGCATATATTATATTGTTAATTTCTGTGCAAATGGTTTTCATACTGAGTAAAACCAAGGAATGACTACTTGAACCAAATAAAAGAACAAAAAACTATGGATGTTCAACATGTAAGCTAATGTGAAATAAATGAACCTCTGGACCATTCAAATTTGAATCGGAATGAAGTACTAATCACCACGAAAAGTTGTTTCCTATCACTTGATAATTGCCCTTGAACCCTCGTGCTGCAAGATGGAACCTTAACCACATTAGTTCTGCAAATGTCACACACACAATCATTTAACGATAAAATCACCTACTGGAACCGGAATCTCACCAAAACCTCACACTTCTAACCAGAATTAAACCAGCAAAACAAATTAGTCTAAGCATCAAGTTATATGATGACGAAATCAGTATGTAAATTATCACTACAGATAGATAAGGCCAAATCGGTCCTCCTCGATAGAAAAAAACCAGGTACCCACAAGCTAAGGAAGGCAACAAGAACTACTCTGCAGATACCTAGGACACATCTAGTTCTACCCATCACCTCAATTCTAACCTATTTGCACAATGCAAATTACTTACAGGAGCACACAAATTTCATATTCTAATTTGCACAACAATCAATTTACTCAAATCTGTGCCACAGCTGCAGTCTACAACACAACCATGAAACAAAATTGGAGTATGGCACCAAGATGTGGGTTACCTGAGGCGGAAATGCGTTGTGGTATGAGGAGACATCACAAACACGCCACCTCCACTGCAGATGGGTTGCCCTCCTCATCGAACTAAGTATCATGCTGCTCAATGGACCAAACAAGTTCGAACCAACCACTGTTGATTGCAGAAACCTTGATGATAATCAAACACTTTTTTTTCTTTTTGCAGGGGAATCAAACACTAATGAATTGTTAAACTAGTTGTTTGATCGGTGGAATCGAAGAAGGAAACAACCAGTTTAACATTGCGGAGTTAACATAATAGGATATCTTTTATGGATGGGATGGAAGGAACGAGAATCAAAATCAGGGGCTAGTTCCGTCAGACTTACCATCTTCAAGGCAAGTACATGACGAGCTCGCTGATGGTGAGATCCCTCTCCTCATGCTCCTCCATCCATTCCCTCACCAAATCCAGGGATAGATGCACAATCATCAGCACAAGCTACGTCAAGCTATTGATACCGATTTCCAGAACAGTGTGCTCGCCACCAATGAGTAATAAAGAGAAATATATTTTTCACCTAGGGCTTTAATCATCTATCTGGCCATGATGATGCTTTCCTAGCGGGCTGTTTCTATGTACTATTTGAGGCTTGAAACATTCTGAAGTGCAAATCTGAATGTCCATACCACGAAGACCTAGAACTAAGCACTTCCTAAATTCTGAAAAATAGTCACCAATAAGCATCACCAATTCTACCAATAAAATTGTCAAATCTGGCCAACTCAAAAGGCTTTAAGCACTATAGTGTCTGAGTAAGTAAATAACTAACCATAAGACTATCCGGTCTATTTACTTATTAGATCAGCTAACCTTCCATCACGTATAACAATTAAAAACTGCACCCACATTAGAACATCTTGCAGATTCAGTATCTCACAACTGATGAAACTGTCACAATGTTTGGGTTATCCACTGCATATAGTGCCAAGAATATATAGCAAGGTACGACAGATGTATTAACAGATACACCACCACCAGTTGCAGCAACTTGACAGTTCACGTGCGGTAGAGCACCAGGTGCAGCTGTTGTTGCCCAGCCGCTGAGGCCACTGTCCGCACACCACACCGCCGTCTGCCGCACCACGCGCTGCACATGCTCCTCTTGCTGAGCGAGGAAGAGGCAGAGCGCAGCATCCCATGCATCGCGCCTGAGCCCCTGCGTGCTCGCAGCTCCCGATGCAGGAGTGGATCGAGCTGCCGCCAACCGCCAGGTCTCGTCTGACCTCGCCCGGAACAGGCCGACACCGGCGATTGACCCTTCTCCCATCGGCGCGATGGAGACGTGGGCGGAAGTGAGCCGGAGGCCGGGTGAGGGATTCCTGGATTAGGGGGTGTCCGGATAGCCGGACTATAACCTTCGGCGGACTCCTGGACTATGAAGATACAAGATTGAAGACTTCGTCCCGTGTCCGTATGGGACTTTTCTTGGCTTGTAAGGCAAGCTTGGCGTTTCGTATATGTATATCTCCTACTATTGTAACCGACTCTGTGTAACCCTAGCCCTCTCCGGTGTCTATATAAACCGGAGGGTTTTAGTCCGTGGGGCGAACAACAATCATACCATAGGCTAGCTTTTAGGGTTTAGCTTCTCGATCTCGTGGTAGATCTACTCTTGTACTACCCATATCATCAATATTAATCAAGCAGGAGTAGGGTTTTACCTCCATCGAGAGGGCCCGAACACAGGTAAAAACATCGTGTCCCTTGTGTCCTGTTACCATCCGCCTAGACGCGATTCGGGACCCCTACCCGAGATCCGCGGTTTGACACCGACATTGGTGCTTTCATTGAGAGTTCCTCTGTGCCGTCGCCATCAGGAAGAATGCCTCATCCCGTCTTTAAAGATGGCACTGTTGCTAAAGGAGCTTTGGCTATCGGCCAAACCCTCCGGTTAGGCGGTTTTGTTATGACCGCATGTTCGACCGCCGCGCCGACGGTGACTTCTCGGGTCATCGAAAGCAATCTTCACGTCAACTCGGAACTCGCCGAGCAGTTGGATCCGATGGAGCTCTCTTCCTTAAACGAGCTCTTGGATCGCATCGCATACAGGAGTCGCTACAGGACTACGATCGATTGGGCCTAAACCCGATCCGAGAGAGATTAACTCTCCCCAGGTCACCCATCATGTTGCAGTGGTGGAGGAACAATGCGGCAAGCCTTCATCTACCTTAAGGACTAGTTATGTCCGGATTCCCGATTCCTCCAAGACGGATACCCGCGGAGGGAGGACGTCACTCAAGCCCTGAACCTAAAGTCAGGCAGCGGGTTAGATTCATTGGACAACATCCAAGAACCCAAGCTTCCGAGTTCGGAAACTCCTTGGCCCCTGAGTCTTAAATTGGGCGAAGTTCCGGATTTAATTCCAGCCGCCCACCCAAACATAAGCGATCTATCCCAAATTCGGCAAGTGTTGGGGAACGTAGTAATTTCAAAAAATTTCCTACGATCACGCAAGACCATGGTGATGGCATAGCAACGAGAGGGAAGAGTGTCCGTCCACGTACCCTCGTAGACCGAAAGCGGAAGCGTGATAACAACGCGGTTGATGTAGTCGTACGTCTTCACGATCCGACCGATCCAAGCACCGAACGTACGGCACCTCCGAGTTACGCACCGTTCATTTCGATGGCGATCCCGGACTCCGATCCAGCAAAGTGTCGGGGATGAGTTCCGTCAAGACGACGGCGTGGTGACAATGTTGATGCTCCACCGGCGCAGGGCTTCGCCTAAGCTCATGACGATATGACTTCTCCGGCGAGGGCTTCGCCTAAGCTCATGACGATATGACGAAGTGGAATATGGTGGAAGGGGCACCGCTGCGGCTAAGGAAAGATCCGTAGATCAACTTGTGTGTTCTGGGGTGCCCCCCTGCCCCCGTATATAAAGGAGCCAAGGGGGAGGTGGCCGGCCCAAGGGGGGAGGCGCACCAAGGAGTCCTACTCCCTCCGGGAGTAGGACTCCCCCTCCAATCCTAGTTGGATTAGGATTCCCGGAGGGGGAAAGAGAGAGAGGGGGCCGGCCCACCTTTCCTAGTCCTAATAGGACTAGGGAAAGGGGGGGGGCGCGGCCACCTAGGGCTGCCCTTCTCCTTTCCTCCAAGGCCCACTATGGGCCCATGTAGTTCAGGGGGTTCGGTAACCTCCGGTACTCAATAAATTCGATTTCACTCGGAACCTTTCCGATGTCCAAATGTAGGCTTCCAATATATCAATCTTTATGTCTCGACCATTTCGAGACTCCTCGTCATGTCCCCAATCTCATCCGGGACTCCGAACTCCTTGGTACATCAAAACTCATAAACTCATAATATAAGCATCGCCGAAACCTTAAGCGTGCGGACCCTACGGGTTCGAGAACTATGTAGACATGACCTAGAACTATTCTCGGTCAATAACCAATAGCGGGACACGGATGCCCATATTGGCTCCTACATATTCTACGAAGATCTTTATCGGTCAAACCGCATAACAACATACGTTGTTCCTTTTGTCATCGGTATGTTACTTGCCCGAGATTCGATCGTCGGTATCCAATACCTAGTTCAATCTCGTTACCGGCAAGTCTCTTTACTCGTTACGTAATGCATCATTCCATAACTAACTCATTAGCTACATTGCTTGCAAGGCTTATAGTGATGTGCATTACCGAGAGGGCCCAGAGATACCTCTCCGAGCAATCGGAGTGACAAAACCTAATCTCGAAATACGCCAACCCAACATGTACCTTTGGAGACACCTGTAGTACTCCTTTATAATCACCCAGTTCACGTTGTGACGTTTGGTAGCACCAAAGTGTTCCTCCCAGAACGGGAGTTGCATAATCTCATAGTTACGGGAACATGTATAAGTCATGAAGAAAGCAATAGCAGCATACTAAGCGATCAAGTGCTAGGCTAACGGAATGGGTCATGTCAATCACATCATTCTCCTAATGATGTGATCCCGTTTAATCAAATGACAACTCATGTCTATGGCTAGGAAACTTAACCATCTTTGATTCAACGAGCTAGTCAAGTAGAGGCATACTAGTGACACTATGTTTGTCTATGTATTCACACATGTATTATGTTTCCGGTTAATACAATTCTAGCATGAATAATAAACATTTATCATGAAATAAGGAAATAAATAATAACTTTATTATTGCCTCTAGGGCATATTTCCTTGATCTCCCACTTGCACTAGAGTCAATAATCTAGTTCACATCATCATGTGATTCAACACTAATATTCACATACGTATGTGATTAACACCCATAGTTCACATCGTCATGTGACCAACACCCAAAGGGTTTACTAGAGTCAATAATCTAGTTCACATCGCTATGTGATCAACACCCAAAGAGTACTAAGGGATGATCATGTTTTGCTCGTGAGAGAAGCTTAGTCAACGGTCTGTCACATTCAGAGCCGTATGTATTTTGCAAATATTCTATGTCTACAATGCTGCACGGGGCTACTCTAGCTAATTGCTCCCACTTACAATATGTATCCAGATTGAGACTTGGAGTCATCTGGATCGGTAAAAAGCTTGCATCGATGTAACTCTTTCTGACGGGCTCTTTTATCACCTCCATAATCGAGAAATATTTCCTTAGTCCTCACTAAGGATGTTCTTGACCAATGTCCGATGATCTACTCCTAGATCATTATTGTACTCCTTGCCAAATTCAGAGCAAGGTATACAATAGGTCTGGTACATAACATAGCATACTTTATAGAACCTATGGCTGAGGCATAGGGAATGACTTTCATTCTCTTTCCATCTTCTGCCGTGGTCGGGCTTTGAGTCTTACTCAATTTCACACCTTTGCAACACAGGCAAGAACTTTTCTTTGACTGTTCCATTTTGAACTTCTTCAAAATCTTGACAAGGTATGTACTTATTGAAAAAACTTATCAAGCGTTTTTGATCTATCTCAATAGATCTTGATGCTCAATTTGTACGCAGCTTCACCGAGGTCCTTCTTTGAAAAACTCCTTTCAAATACTCCTTTATGCTTTGCGAATAATTCTACATTATTTCCGATCAACAATATGTCATTCACATATACTTATCGAAATGATGTAGTGCTCCCACTCACTTTCTTGTAAATACTGAGGCTTCTCAAAAGTCTGTATAAAACCATATGCTTTGATCACACTATCAAAGCGTTTATTCCAACTCGAGATGCTTGCACGGTCCATAGATGGATCATTTGGAGCTTGCACATTTTATTAGCTCCTTTAGGATTGACAAAACCTTCTGGTTGCATCATATACAACTCTTCTTTAATAAATCCATTAAAGAATGTAGTTTTGACATCTATTTGCCAGATTTCATAAAATGTGGTAATTGCTAACATGATTCGGACAGACTTTAAGCATCGCTACAGTTGAGGAAATCTCATTGTAGTCAACACTTTGAATTTGTCGAAAACCTTTTGCGACAAGTCGAGCTTTGTAGATAGTAACACTACTATCAGCATACATCTTCCTCTTGAAGATCCATTTATTTAACTTGACTTGCTGATCATCGAGCAAGTCAACTAAAGTCCACACTTTGTTCTCATATATGGATCCTATCTCAGATTTTATGGCCTCAAGCCATTTTGCGGAATCTGGGCTCATCATCGCTTCCTCATAGTTCGTAGGTTCATCATGGTCTAGTAACATGACTTCCAGAACATGATTACCGTACCACTCTGGTGGGGATTTTACTCTGGAAGACCTACGAGGTTTGGTAGTAACTTGATCACGAAGTTTCATGATCATCATCATTAACTTCCTCACTAATTGGTGTAGGAATCACTGAACTGATTTACGTGATGAACTACTTTCCAATAAGGGAGAAGGTACAATTACCTCATCAAGTTCTACTTTCCTCCCACTCACTTCTTTTCGAGAGAAACTTTTCTCTAGAAAGGATCCATCTTAGCAACGAAAAACTTGCCTTCGGATCTGTGATAGAAGGTGTACCCAATAGTTACCTTTGGGTATTCTATGAAGACGCACTTCTCCGATTTGGGTTCGAGCTTATCGACATCACAACTCCAAACTTTTAAGAAAGCAGCGACTTAGGTTTCTTTGTTAAACCATAGTTCATACGGTGTCGTCTCAACGGATTTAGATGGTGCCCTATTAAGCGTGAATGCAGTTGTCTCTAATGCATAACCCCAAAAGCGATATTGGTAAATCGGTAAGAGACATCATTGATCGCACCATATCAAAATAAAGTACAGTTCTGACGTTCGGACACACCATAACGTTGTGGTGTTCGGTGGCGTGAGCTGTGAAACTATTCCACTTTGTTTTAATTGAAGACCAAACTTCGCAACTCAAATATTCATCTCCACGATCAGATCGCGAAACTTTATTTTCTTGTTACGATGATTTTCTACTTCACTCTGAAATTCTTTGAACTTTTCAACTATTTCAGACTTATGTTTCATCAATAAGATATACGCATATCTGCTCAAATCATCTGTGAAGGTCAGAAAATAATGATACTTGCCACGAGCATCAACACTCATTGAATCGCATACATCGGTATGTATTATTTACAAAAAGTCATTAGCTTGTTCCATTGTTCCGAGAAGCGGAGTTTTAGTCATCTTGCCCAAAAAGGCACGGTTCGCAAGCATCAAATGATTCATAATCAAGTGATTCCAAAAGTCCATCAGCATGGATTTTTCTTCATGCGCTTTACACCAATATGACCTAAACGGCAGTGCCACAAAATAGTTTGCACTATCATTATTAACTTTGCATCTTTTGGTTTCAATTTTATGAATATGTGTATCACTATGATCGAGATCCAATGAACCATTTTCATTGGGTGTGTAACCATATAAGGTTTTATTCATGTAAACAGAACAACAATTTATTCTCTTACTTAAATGAATAACCGTATTGCAATAAACATGATCAAATCATATTTATGCTCAACACCAAATAACACTTATTTAGGTTCCACACTAATCTCGAAAATATAGGGAGTGTGTGATGATGATCATATCAATCTTGGAACTATTTCCAACACTCATCGTCACTTCCCCTTCAACTAGTTTCTGTTCATTCTGTAACTCCTGTTTTCAAGTTACTAATCTTAGCAACCGAACAAGTATCAATACTCAGGGGCTACTATAAACACTAATTAAGCACACATCAATAACCTGTATATCAAATATACTCTTGTTCACTTTGCCATCCTTCTTATCCACCAAATGTTCAGGGCATTTCCGCTTCCAGTGACCATTTCCTTTGCAGTAGAAGCACTTAGTTTCAGGCTTTGGTCCAGCTTTGGGCTTCTTCGGGAGTGACAACTTGTTTGCCATTCTCCTTGAAGTTTCCCTTTCTTTCCCTTTGCCCTTTTCTTGAAACTAGTGATCTTGTCAATCATCAACACTTGATGCTCTTTCTTGATTTCTACCTTCGTCGATTTCAACATCACGAAGAGCTCGGAATCTTTTTCGTCATCCCTTGCATGCTATAGTTCATCACGAAGTTCTAGCAACTTAGTGATGGTGACTAGAGAATTACATCAATCACTATCTTATCCGGAAGATTAACTCCCACTTGATTCAAGCGATTGAAGTACCCGGACAATGCGAGAACATGCTCACTAGTTGAGCGATTCCCTTCCATCTTTTAGCTATAGAACTTGTTGGAGACTTCATATCTCTCAACTCGGGTATTTGCTTGAAATATTAACTTCAATTCCTGGAACATCTCATATGGTCCATGACGCGTTCAAAACGCCTTTGAAGTCCCGATTCTAAGCCGTTAAGTATGGTGCACTAAACTATCAAGTAGTCATCATATTGAGCTAGCCAAACGTTCATAACGTCTGCATTTGCTCCTGCAATAGGCCTGTCACCTAGCGGTGCATTAAGGACATAATTCTTACATGCGGCAAAGAATGAGGATAACCCTCAGTTCACGGATCCAATCCGCATCATTGCTACTAAAATTTTTCAATACAATTTTCTCTAGGAACACATATAAAAACATAGGGAAGCAACAACGCGAGCTATTGATCTACAACATAATTTGCAAAATACTACCAGGACTAAGTTCATGATAAATTAAAGTTCAATTAATCATATTACTTAAGAACTCCCACTTAGACAGACATCTCTCTAGTCATCTAAGTGATTACGTGATCCAAATCAACTAAACCATGTCCGATCATCACGTGAGATGGAGTAGTTTCAATGGTGAACATCACTATGTTGATCATATCTACTATATGATTCACGCTCGACCTTTCGGTCTCCGTGTTCCGAGGCCATATCTATTATATGCTAGGCTCGTCAAGTTTAACCTGAGTATTCTGCGTGTGCAACTGTTTTGCACCCGTTGTATTTGAACGTAGAGCCTATCACACCCGATCATCACGTGGTGTCTCAAAGACGAAGAACTTTCGCAACGGTGCATACTCAGGGAGAACACTTCTTGATAATTTTAGTGAGAGATCATCTTATAATGCTACCGTCAATCAAAGCAAGATAAGATGCATAAAGGATAAACATCACATGCAATCAATATAAGTGATATGATATGGTCATCATCATCTTGTGCTTGTGATCTCCATCGCCAAGCACCGTCATGATCACCATCGTCACCGGCGCGACACCTTGATCTCCATCGTAGCATCGTTGTCGTCCTCGCCAACTATTGCTTCTACGACTATCGCTACTCCTTAGTGATAAAGTAAAGCAATTACATGGCGTTGCATTTCATACAATAAGCGACAACCATATGGCTCCTGCCGATTGCCGATAACTTCGGTTTACAAAACATGATCATCTCATACAATAAAATATAGCATCACGTCTTGACCACATCACATCACAACATGCCACTGCAAAAACAAGTTAGACGTCCTCTACTTTGTTGTTGCAATTTTTACGTGGCTGCTACGGGCTGAGCAAGAACCGTTCTTACCTACGCATCAAAACCACAACGATAGTTTGTCAAATAGACTCCGTTTAACCTTCTCAAGGACCGGGCGTAGCCATACCGGTTCAACTAAAGTGAGAGAGACAGACACCCGCCGGTCACCTTTAAGCAACGAGTGCTCGGGCGGTGAAACCAGTCTCGGCGTAAAGCGTCTGGCGTAATGTCGGTCCGGGCGCTTCATCTCACAATACCGCTGAACCAAAGTATGACATCTGGTAGGCGGTATGACTTGTATCGCCCACAACTCACTTGTGTTCTACTCGTGCATATGACATCAACGCATAAAACCAGGCTCGATGCCCTTTGTTGGGGAAACGTAGTAATTTCAAAAAATTCCTACGATCACGCAAGACCATGGTGATGGCATAGCAACGAGAGGGAAGAGTGTCCGTCCGCACCCTCGTGAGACCGAAAGCGGAAGCGTTATAACAACGCGGTTAATGTAGTAAATGCGTCTTCACGATCAGACCGATCCAAGCACCGAACGACGGCACCTCCGAGTTACGCACCGCTCATTTCGATGGCGATCCCGGACTCCGATCCAAAGAAAGTGTCGGGGATGAGTTCCACAAGACGACGGCGTGGTGACGATGTTGATGCTCCACCGACGCAGGGCTTCGCTTAAGCTCCGCTGACGATATGACTTCTCCGCGCGGGGCTTCGCCTAAGCTCATGACGATATGACCGAAGTGGAATATGGTGGAAGGGGCACCGCTGCGGCTAAGGAAAGATCCGTAGATCAACTTGTGTGTTATGGGGTGCCCCTGCCTCAGATATAAAGGAGCCAAGGGGAGGTGGCGGCCCAAGGGAGGAGGCGCAAGACTAAGGAGTCCTACTCCCTCCGGGAGTAGGACTCCCTCCAATCCTAGTTGGATTAGGATTCCTGAGGGGGAAAGAGAGAGAGGGGGCGGCCAACCTTTCCTAGTCCTAATAGGACTAGGGAAGGGGGGCGGCCACCTAGGGCTGCCCTTCTCCTTTCCTCCAAGGCCCACTATGGGCCCATGTAGTTCAGGGGTTCCGGTAACCTCCCGGTACGCCGGTAAATTCCCGATGTCACTCGGAACCTGTCCGATGTCCAAATGTAGGCTTCCAAGATATCAATCTTTATGTCTCGACCATTTCGAGACTCCTCGTCATGTCCCCAATCTCATCCGGGACTCCGAACTCCTTGGTACATCAAAACTCATAAACTCATAATATAAGCATCATGAAACCTTAAGCGTCACGGACCCTACGGGTTCGAGAACTATGTAGACATGACCTAGAACTATTCTCGGTCAATAACCAATAGCGGGACCTGGATGCCCATATTGGCTCCTACATATTCTACGAAGATCTTTATCGGTCAAACCGCATAACAACATACGTTGTTCCTTTTGTCATCGGTATGTTACTTGCCCGAGATTCGATCGTCGGTATCCAATACCTAGTTCAATCTCGTTACCGGCAAGTCTCTTTACTCGTTACGTAATGCATCATTCCATAACTAACTCATTAGCTACATTGCTTGCAAGGCTTATAGTGATGTGCATTACCGAGAGGGCCCAGAGATACCTCTCCGGCAATCGGAGTGACAAAACCTAATCTCGAAATACGCCAACCCAACATGTACCTTTGGAGACACCTGTAGTACTCCTTTATAATCACCCATTACGTTGTGACGTTTGGTAGCACCAAAGTGTTCCTCCGGTAACGGAGTTGCATAATCTCATAGTTACAGGAACATGTATAAGTCATGAAGAAAGCAATAGCGACATACTAAGCGATCAAGTGCTAGGCTAACGGAATGGGTCATGTCAATCACATCATTCTCCTAATGATGTGATCCCGCTTAATCAAATGACAACTCATGTCTATGGCTAGGAAACTTAACCATCTTTGATTCAACGAGCTAGTCAAGTAGAGGCATACTAGTGACACTATGTTTGTCTATGTATTCACACATGTATTATGTTTCCGGTTAATACAATTCTAGCATGAATAATAAACATTTATCATGAAATAAGGAAATAAATAATAACTTTATTATTGCCTCTAGGGCATATTTCCTTCAGCAAGAGCCCGCAGAAACAGTACACCATTACTGGGCCAGATTCCTCCTAGTCATGAACAAGATAAAGGACTGCCGCGAGGAGGACGCAATTTAATTCTTCTGCAATAATTGCACGGACAACAGAATCCTCAACGCCATAAGTCGCCGTGAAATTACACGCTTCGCTGACTTGGCGACCATAATGCAATCTTGTATGCGATGGAAAGCGCCTGGAAAACTGAAATAAAATTTTGGGACAATCCGGCCCTGAATACAACCCCAGTCCGAAATAAAAGGGTGCATTATCGCTAGGCACCTAGGTTAAACACCAAAAAGCGAAAACCCTCTATAGGGCATGGAACCGTACTGGAGGGATGGCTCAACGGACCCTGTAAAATTCATAGTACAGAGGGCGCCACACCAACTCATAGCCTTAGAGCATGTTGGATACTCCGGCGGTGGCGGAAGTGGCGAAGAGCTTCTAACTCCGTAATCCACAGAGCACCAGCCGTGGATACGATCACGGTATTAACAGTGTTCGAGACTTTCGCATCAAATAATATGCGGAAACTAACACTCCGCAGCCTTACTGAAGTCTACCAAATAGCAACAATAAACCCATGGAGTGACACAGCTATTACCTTTAATGCCAGTGATGAACCTAAATTCCGAACAGCCCGAGCACCAGCCGCATTGGTCCTCAGTCCAATAGTGGACGGCTTTCGCCTTACCAAGGTACTCATGGGCGGTGGCGTGGATTGAACCTCATTTACGAGGAAATCCTTGAAAAATGGAAATAGACCGAGCCGCATTGAGCGAAGCGGCACAACCTTTAGAGGAATAATCTCCAATCGGGAAGCGTCTTTGTCAGGAAAAATCACACTTGGATGTGGTGTTCTCGCACGCCGGATAATTACAGTCCGAGGAGGTCACGTTCCAAGTGGCCCCTGCTCAGCGGATATCACGCTCTATTAGGGCGAGAGGCATTCACAATTTTTCAAGCTATACCCCATTACGGCTACATGAAGCTCAAAATGCCCGGGCCCAACGGTATCATCACTCTTGCTAGTGACCCGAACATAGCACTCCACACCGAAAATAAGATAGTCGCACTAGCCCTTGAGGCACTATCCGAAGCCCTAGCGGCCAAGGAACTGACTGCGCTGCGCTCCACGGTGAATAGGGACGACGTGATACTCGATAAAAGATCCAAGTCCACCTCCTTTAAACCGGCAGACGAAATATTCAAATTCCAAGTCCATCCAACGGACCCTACAAAAACGGCCCCCATCGGGGCGCAATTAAACCCTGATATAGACGCCGCACTACGAGAATTCCTACGCGAAAATTGGGACATTTTTGCCTGGCACCCTTCAGACATGCCAGGAATCCCACGCCGGCTGGCCGAGCACAGCCTAAACATCCTAAAAGGATTCAAGCCAGTCAAGCAGGCCCTTCGACATTTCTCCGAGCCTAAGAGACAAGCCATGGGAGAGGAGCTAGCCAAACTACTAGAGGCCGGATTCATCAGAGATATAAAACATCCGGACTGGCTAGCAAACCTGGTGATGGTACCAAAGAAGGACAAATCATGGCGCCTGTGCGTCGATTTCAAGGACCTCAACAAGGCTTGCCCAAAGGATCCCTTCCCCCTCCCCGCATCGATCAAATTATCGACGCTACCGCAGGACACGATTCATTGTGTTTCCTCGACGCATACTCCGGCTACCATCAAATTAAGATGGCAGAGCTGCACCAAGCCGCAACGACATTCATCACCCCATACGGCCCATTCTGCTTCAACACAATGCCCTTCGGGCTCAAAAACACCGGCGCAACATATCAGCGCATGATTCAGAGGCGAACCAGATCGACAAAACAGTGGAAGCATACGTAGACGACGTGGTCGTCAAAACCAAGCATGTCGAAACTCAAGTAGACGACTTGAGGCTCACATTCGACAACCTCCGAACATATGACATCAAGCTTAACCCAGAAAAATGCGTTTTCGGCGTACCGGCCCGGAAAGCTCTTGGGCTTCATAGTATCCGTAGAGGAATAGAAGCAAACCCAGCCAAGATCTCGAGCTCTGTCACAATTGGATATCCCAAAGGACCTCAAGCAAATACAAAATTGACCGGATGCGTGGCGGCTCTAAGCCGCTTTATCTCCGATTGGGAGAAAAGGCATTACCTCTCTATCGCCTCCTCCGGCGACCGAACACTTCGAGTGGGCGGATGCCACTGTCGGACTCGAAGAAATAAAAGCCATATTGGCAACAAACCCGGTCCCGCCACGCCTAACATGGGCGAACCAATGCTATTATACATTGCGGCAACTCATCAAGTTGTAAGCGCAGTGCTCGTCGTCGAACGAGAAACGGACGGACACAAATTCCCCCTTCAAAAGCCAGTTTACTACGTGTTCACTATCCTCACTCCATGCAAATCATGGTACCCGCATTACCAAAAGATAGCGTACGCGGTATTTATGGCATCTCGGAAGCTGCGACACTACTTTCAAGAGTGTTCGATAACAGTAGCCTCTGAAGTACCTCTTAACGATATTACAAATAACCGCGACGCGACGGGCCGGATTGCCAAATGGGCCATTGAGCTCCTCCCGTTTGACATAACCTATAAGCCACGGCGAGCTATTAAGTCACAAGTTTTGGCCGACTTCGTCGCCAAATGGACGGAAGCCGAACTCCCTAAAGAGTACGGCACATATTCCAACGGGATCATGCACTTCGGCGGCTCCAAAATGTTGGCTGGTTCGGGGTCATGGCGTCGTTTCGACGTCCCCAACAGAGATCTGATTCAATATGTACTCGAGATAATGTATACGGACTCCAACAACGCGGTGAATACGAGGCCCTTCTACATGGTCTCCGGATGGCGATCTCCATGGGCATTCAACGCCTAGAGGTGGCGGGATTGAACCTCGCGATATCCCAAATAAATGGATACTTTGATGCCAAGGATCCGAAAATGGCAGCTTATCGCAACGCCATCCTAAAAATATCAGCTCGGTTCAAAGGGCTCGAATTTCACCATATAGCTCGGGAAAACAATCAGGCAGCAGACGTCTTAGCACGCATTGGCGCAAAGCGCGATGCCGTCCCCCCAATATCTTCTTGGAGAGGTTGTTCAAGCCATCCGTATTATGGGAACGGGAGTCCGGAAGCATCAGCCCGGACCCAACCGCACTGCCCGACACCGAACATTCTGACACAACGGGAGGCTCTGCCAACGAAGTAACATCTTCAAATTTCACGTAATAATGGCGGTCATTGCCCCGTGGACAGAACCATTCCTAGCCTACCTAACCAGGCAGGAACTTCCCGAGGACCAAAACGAGGCATGCTGCATAGTGCGGCGGTCTAAAGCCTATAAAGTCCATGAGGGAGAGCTTTATAAGAAAAGCACCACCGGAGTCCTTCAAAGGTGTATCTCCGAAGAGGAAGGGCGGAATCTTCTGGCTGAAATTCATGCCGGACTCGGCGGGCACCACGCCGCAGCCCGGGCCCTTGTAAGCAAGGCCTTCCGTACAGGATTTTATTGGCCGACGGCCCGGGCAGATGCTCAGGACTTAGTCCAACGATGCGTCGGTTGCCAGCTCTTTGCTAACCAAAGCCATATGCCACCCACCGCCCTCCAAACTATACCCATCACCTGGCCCTTGGCGGTGCAGGGGCTTGACATGGTTGGACCCCTTAAAGGAGGAACCCACAAGCAAAAATACCTACTGGTCATGGTGGATAAATTCACCAAATTGATAGAGGCCAAGCATGTTAA
Organism: Aegilops bicornis; assembly: GCA_021605145.1. Classification (NCBI taxonomy): domain Eukaryota; kingdom Viridiplantae; phylum Streptophyta; class Magnoliopsida; order Poales; family Poaceae; genus Aegilops; species Aegilops bicornis. The sequence goes on along the minus strand of CM038674.1, from coordinate 611,290,432 downwards.
GGCGGCGAATCTGGACCGTGATAGACTTCATATCAGGGTCGACGCTGCCGTTCTGGCGTCCCCCACAGCATCATCACTGATAACGGCACGAACTTTACGGCCGACGATGTCAAACTCTGGTGCAAAAACATGGGCATCAAGCTTGACTGTGCTTCAGTCTATCGCCCACAAACTAACGGTCAGGTCGAGCGAGCAAATGGTCTAATCATGAGCGGCATCAAACCCAGATTAGTGCGTTCCCTCAAGGAATCCAACACGACCTTTGGGTAGAGGAGCTCGACCAGACTGGGGGCTGCGGACCACACCGAATCGCACCACCGGATACCCACCATTCTTTATGGTATACGGCGCAGAGGCGGTTACGCCTGCGACATAATTCATGACTCACCTCGGCGTGCGCATGTATGAAGAAAGAGAAGCGAACTTCGATCGGCGGGGACAGTTTGACGCCTTGGAGGAGGAGTGTGATGTGGCAAAAGCCCGTTCCGCATTTTATCAACAACAGGCTCGAAGATATCAAAGCAGAGAAGTACGGGCCAAAACTTACAATGTTGGCGAGTTAGTTCTACGCCTGCCGGACAAGAAAAAGGACAAACTCAAGCCCAAATGGGAAGGTCCCTTTATTATTGACCAAGTCCTGACTGGTGGAGCGACTGCGTCTGCGAGATGCATCGGATAACCGACTCGAGCCGAACCCATGGAACGCAGCTCGTCTCCGAAGATTCTACGCCTAGCGCGGACTCGTGTTCGTCTCCTTCCCTGTCTATTTTTACACATTAACTGTCCTATATTTCTCTCCTTCTCCCTCCCTTTCCCTTACAGCCTTAAGGGCTTGTTGGCGCCTCGTCAAGACATTAAATCGACGCGCTTATCCGCGCTCATTATACTCGGGGCTTCTTTAATGAAGCTTATTTATACGGGCTTCATGCCCAACACATGTGTCACACTTCCGCATGTACCTTTTATTCACCATTATATGCATCGATATGACTTAAGTTTTGGCCAAGCTGGGTTGCACGGCTCACATGCTTACCCCTACGTTCCCGATTGTTCGGCTAGGCGGTAAAGGGAGCACCTCTGCGATTGTTACTGCCGGGTCAGCCGGATGTGTACCTCAGACTGGGTGAAGCCGAAAGCTAGCGTTCTTAAGGGAATATTCAGTTGGTGAACTAAAGATGATTTTTCACTTGTTTATTTATCTTCCCCCAGATGCATTTCTGCTTTTTTCGCAGTCCGGACATGCACTTTAGGGCATGCCTCCCAGGGAAAGGAACCCCTAACGGAACTATTCTCCCTGGAAGATGTTTCTTACTAACCATGTAATATAACATAACTAGTTGGGCACTTATGCATTTCAAGCACTAATGACCCCTACGCTTTGGTGTCCATGCATGCCCCGGTTCTTACATAACCGAGAGGGTATTCGGACACACTCAGGACTATCGGGTCCCGAGGTCGAAGAAAAGGTCCGCCATGACAAACGATCTACAATCCGGCTAGAAGGCATTTTACATGTCATCTTAAATTACATAGTCAATTTGGTCGAGCATATTCCTCTTCAATACCATCCAACAGGCTGTCTAGTTTACTGATCTGTTGGGAATATTAATGACCAACTCTACTTGGCCGTACACTAAGCTCACAGGGATCTCCTTCCCATCGGCCCCCACAGTCCGACCTCGGCCATGTGGTTTGGGTCAGCCTTCGTGTACCGCATCTTCACCATGGCCCAGGCCTCCCTGGCGCCTTGACGGCAGGTCGATATCTTCCATAATCGGAAGCGCCGCCACGCTCCCTTAAGCCTCTCTGCAAGCTCTCCAAGGCCTTCGGGCATGGAGACAGATGGCCACAATGCCTGAGCGACGCCTTTCATCACCTGCCGAACTCGTTCGTGCAGTTGTAAGAGCTCAGAAAGAAGGTCACCCGTAGAACCGGGCATTTCCTCTGCAGGACGATCCGTGAGCATACCTACAGACATAACTCTGTTAGTCGACTTCCTCGCCGAACTCTTTTTCAAAGTTCGTTCAAGCACTTACTAAACATGCCGCGTCGAAGCCGCCGATTCTCCTTAACGGAGTCCGGCGGTGAGCACGAACATCCTTTAGTTCCTCGCCCAGATGGGTGTTGGCATCTTGGAGATTATTCTTCTCCTGCCTCACCTTCGTAAGCACGCTCTCGCCGGCCTTTAACCGACGCAAGAGTTGTTGCTTGTTCGGATCTACTCCGGCGCCATCTGCAATGTTATTGTCAGATTTGCACACACGCCGCACTTCACAACATACTTATCTTTTGAAGCATATATTACCAGAGGGGGTATCCTTGGCCTCCCCTGTCGCGGCTAGTGTGGCCTCAAGTTGGGCTTTGCACTCTTTCAGCTCCTGGGACAGTTGGGTATTCTTTTCTGTAAGATCCTGCATAACAAATGATCCTTAAATCAGTTATTCTAACTGTTTCAATTCTCGAGACTCTTGACATATATAACCATCAAATTTTCTTACCCGTATGTCTTTCACATACTGCTCATGACTCTGGCTAGACCATTTTGAGCGGCACGGAGGTACGCATCTCCCGAATTGAAGGCGTCCAATGCCTCTTGGGAGAAACAAGCGTTGCGAAGAACTGTCCGGCGGCGCCTGTGATTCATGGCACTCTCCACCTCGGGATTGGTGGCGGACAGTCTGTCCGCGTCCTCTGTCGGAGGAGCGTCCGACGCACGCCTCGTGTTCGCCTCTGCTTCTGGACCCGGCTTTGGAGCCTGGCTGGTGGAGGCGCGATTGGCAATCTTTCCGGATATAGTCCGACGAACCCTCTTTTTCCTAAAAAAAAGGAGAGCACGGGCGTTAGTATGAATCGTAAGAATAATACCTTGGAATAAGGCAGCGCGCGCCTTCTTTATTGCGCCCGATGCCTCGACCGGACTGTGTGTCTCTTTAGCCTACCCGCCCTCGCGGTCCCTTATTGGCTAGTCGCCGCAAGCTCGGCATTCCTCCTCGATATCCTCCCCTGCGAAACACCATTGGTATACGGTGATCAAAAATAAGCACGGATGAATCATCTTCAAAGTATTAGGACTTCGGTCTTGATTACTTGTGAGGCGGGGAGCAGTCCAGGATAATCGGCTGTAATAGCCACCAAGGCATTGTCGATGCTCAGTTGGTAAAATGCCCCATCGATCAGCTCCACGGATATGTCCGGATCCTCTTGGGAGGCCGGATCGAGGGACCGTTCCGGATCCTCGGGTCGTGGAGGAGGGCTGTTTATATCTTTTACGGCCCGGCGCAATTCCTGCGCCGAAATCACAAGATAAGGTACTTGACTATGGGAATATGGAACAGATGGGCAAAAAGAAGTGTCCGCTTACCCAGTTTGGGGGATTGTACATAGAAAATCCGCCCTGTGGATTGACACGGAGAAATTCCTCCTTTTCTCCCTTGTACAATGCGGACAAGATCTTCGTCGGAGTGGCAACCGATCCCGGCCCCTTGCGGCCGCAGCGGGTGGCATCATCCTCCCCGTTGAAATCCCACATGGGGTGGCCTCTATACTGAAGCGGCTGCACCCCCCGCATAATGCATGTGGCCATGAACTCGATCATGGTCAGTCCGGAATGAGCTAACAACCTTATCCGGCTCATCAGGTAAAGGACATCCTTGTCATTTTCCTTCTGAGGGCTCCGTGGACGCCAGCTCAGGCGCTTCTTCAAAGGAGCATTATTGAACTCAGGGAGGCCGATCCGAATAGGGTACCGCAGGGGGACGTCTTCTATATAAAACCATTCTGAAGGCCAGTCTTCGGATGCCTTCTTTGGGGTTCCGGATAGATATCCGGTCCCGGCGATGCGCCATAGTTCGGCTCCGCCCACTTGATATATCGACCCCTCATGAGAACGGGGCATAAGGCAGAACAGTTTCTTCCACGGTAGCGAAATGAGCCTCGATGCCCAAAACAGCTCGCAAAGGGCTCTGAAGCCCGCAATATGCAATATGGAGGCAGGTAAGGTTGTGCAACCGGAGGCCGTAGAACTGGAGCCCCAGGAGAAACGGATGAATTGGAAATCCGAGCCCTCTTATCAAATAAGGGACAAGGCACACCCGCTCTCCTTCGGAGGGATTGGGGCGCCCTCACTTGCTCTCCGCCATTATAGGTGGCAAGCAGCTCGAACCGGGACCATGTAGGCTGGGGAGAAACCCCTTGGCTTGGGCGTCACTAGCTCGCTGTGCGGGGCGGAGCATCTCTCCCAATCTCGAGCGAAGAGCTGGGAGGCGAGAGGAGGAGCTGCGTCGGTAGCCATGATGGAATGGATCAATGTCGGATGCGCTCCGATGAATGCTCGCGAAGGGAAGATGGTGTGATTTGGATCTAGATCCTCGTCTCTTTAAAAGGCAGCTCATTTACACAGCTAGGGGGGTAAATGTAAAAACACCCTAACTTTTCGCATTCGCCTAACACGTGGAAGATGGCCATTATTGGGTGTGGAAGCCAAGGAGCGCAATATTCATGAGAAGCCGGCCACTATTCAACAGGTACACGGAATTTGGAGAAGAACCCACCTTGCAATGCCGAAGACAATCTGCGTGTCGGACTCATCGTCATTGAAGCCTGGTTCGAGACTCTTGAGGAGTCTGGATTAGGGGTGTCCGGATAGCGGACTATAACCTTCGGCGGACTCTGGACTATGAAGATACAAGATTGAAGACTTCGTCCCATGTCCGGATGGGACTTTTCTTGGCGTGGAAGGCAAGCTTGGCGATCTGGATATGTAGATCTCCTTCCATTGTAACCGACTGTGTAACCCTAGCCCTCTCCGGTGTCTATATAAACCGGAGGGTTTTAGTCCGTAGGACGAACAACAATCATACCATATGCTAGCTTTTAGGGTTTAGCCTCTCTGATCTCGTGGTAGATCTACTCTTGTACTACCCATATCATCAATATTAATCAAGCAGGAGTAAGGTTTTACCTCCCTCGAGAGGGCCCAAACCTGGGTAAAAACATCATGTCCCTTGTCTCCTGTTACCATCCGCCTAGACGCACAGTTCGGGGCCCCCTACCCGAGATCCGCCGGTTTTGACACCGACACCGGGGATGAGCTGGGCGGCGGTGAGACGGGGTGGACGGGCCCGGCGGCGTCGATCTGCTGGCGGGGGAGCTTGGTGGAAGCGGCCGGCGGCAGAGGACGTGGTCGAGGACGGCCGGGAGATGGCGACGAGCGGGAGGTGAGGGCTGCGTGAAGGAGCCAACGGGGAGGAAGCGCCGGAGGAGGAGGACGGCGCCGCGGGCAGAGAGGGCCGAGAACGCGCGCGGGGAGAGGAGGCCCCACGAGAGGGAGCGGCGGATCGGCGAGAGCGGGCGTCGCGGCGGAGGCGGCGCCGTACACCACTCACCGTTGCCGCCGCCGCCGTGCTCCTCGCCCTCCCTCCGCTGCGCCCAAAACTTGCTTCTTTGCCTTGCCGCTTGCCTTCTTTGCTCTCGCCGTCGTCGTGCTCCTCCTCGTCGCCCAAGACCTGCTGCTCTTGCGCCGCCAAGGTCGAGCCTCCTCATCGAGTGGCGCGGTCCACAGTGGCATGGTCATCGCCAGCCACAAGCGGACAGGGTGGGCGGGGCGGGCGGCGGCGGGGCATCGGCCACAGCGGCGGGGACGGATGGGGCGGCGAGCCGCGAGGCATCGGCCACCGCAAGCGGGACGGCGGGGGCGCAGTCATCGGCCACGGCCATGGCGAGCGGGACGGCGGGGCGGGGCGGGCGAGGCGGTGGGGCAGGGCGGGCGTGTGGAAAGGGGACCGGCTAGGGTTCTACGGGAGCTGCTAAGGTTTTATATCCAAAAATGAAATGATGAAAATGTCCTTGGGGGGCGCTGGAATTACGGACGGTGGCAAGCGTGGAGTGAAACTATTCATTCCTACCGTCGCAGCCTGCCTCCTCCCGAGGCTCGATCCGACGGCCTAGATCTCATCAAGCAAACGAGATGGACGGTCGGATGTTTCAAATCACTGAGGAGGCTTGGTGGAGCTTACATCTCTCATTTCTAGATGTGCGCCATGGCCCTATCCCTTTAGATCCAGCCTCGTGACGCATGATCACCGACTCCTTATCTTACGGCGCTAAGTTAGGATTTATTTATATCTATATATGTGAAGTTGAAGATTAATTAGAGAGTATAAGCCCACATGTAGGAGAAATGGGGGAGAAAAATAAAAAAAGGCTACAAGGAACCTTTACTTCACATATATACCCCTATATAGTATGCGAATAATTTTGAAAGATGGTCGTTGGATGAAGTCAATCCGGCGGTGTAGAGATGGCAAATCCGAGCACTACTGGCCGTTGGATATCATATACATTCCACCAGATTTTGCCACATGTACAATCTAGAAGACTCCATGGTTGAACTTAAGCATAATGCACAAATCCCAAAACACAAGCACTTCTCCTTTGTTCTAGAATCTTCCGTATCATAATTGACCAAATTTTTATCTACATGAATTATCACTATTTATTTTTATTTTATGCTTTACAACGCACAATTCCATAAATCTTAAAATAGATTAGCTTTTATAAAAACTATTGATTTTGAATGAGATGAATTATAAGAATGAAACGAACATCTACATCATGCATATATGACTTAAAACTTACATGTTATAATGTGGTATTTATTTATAATTTAATTGTCAAATCTCATGCGTGCAATGCACGTGTACCTTAGGGCATCTCCAGCCGTTGAGCCCCCCAGGAGGCATTTTTTTCGCCTCCTGGGGGGCTGCCGGCGAGAACTTTAGCCTGGGGGCGGGAATTTTTCCACTCGTCGCGCCCTCAGGAGGCGATAAGCGGGGTCGACGAGGACGAGCGGGGTGCTGGTGATCATCAGCGGACGGGGGAGGAGAAGGACCGGGCTCCTCGCCGGTGTGCACCTCCCACAGCGCCGCGCTGCCACGCCTGTCCGTCGCGCCCCAGCTTCGCGTCCGCGCCACGCCTCGCCCGGCAGCGCGTCGCGCCAGCCAAAGCCGCTGTCGGCAGCTGCGCCCGTCGGCAACCAATGGCGCGGATATCTGCTCGGTCGGGGTGAGGGGTCAGCCTGGGCACCGGAGGCGGCCGGCGAGGAGCAGCGCATGCTCGAGGGAGAAGGTGGCGGGGCAGCGGGGGAGGCGGAAGCGTGGGAAGCGGCGGGCGAGGCGTGGTGGCCGTGGCCGTGGAGGCCTTGACAGCGGCGCCAGCGCGCGAAGCAGCGGAAGGTGGTGGCCTCCTCGGCCGCCGCCTCGGCGTCGGGCACGAGCAGGTCTCCGGCGCCGACGAGGACCAACGACGAGGCGTGCCAGGCGGCGGGGACGGGAGTGGGGTTCGGTGCCCGCGTGTGTGGAGGGAAAGAGAGAGAGGAGGGAGCACGTGAGTGGGCCAGCGCTCTAGGGAGCACGTGGGGACGGAAGAGGAGAAAGCCGCTGGCAGGTGGGCCAGCGCCCACAAAAAGGCGAAATTAAGCCCCCCCAGGAGCCCCCCGGTGCGCTGGGTGTCGTATGGGGTTGCCGGCGGGAATTTTTGCTTCTACCGATGAAAAATGACAAGTTGGGGGCCCAAGTGGGGCGATTTTTGTCCGCCAGCGCCCAGAAAATAGCTTGGAAGGCTTCTTGGGGGCACTAGTAGAGATGCCCTTACTAGTTAGATGTAGAGCCGTTAAATTGTTAAGGACCATTTTAAATAGTTTTAAAGGCTCCCTCCTTTTCTGGAAACCACCTAGAATTGCTCTAACCATGTGGAGAAGCATCGGCAAAGTAGAGGAGTGTCATGATGCTCTTACTCGGGTGACGTACTCTTCTTCCTCTTCCACCCGTCGCCGTGACACCCGTTCTCTACGACATCAACTATATTAATAAATAATATTAAAAATCTCTATTTTTAATGGAGCAGTTGGTAGGCCGGTACCCCGGTTTATTTTCGCCTCACCGGTTCAGTTTCGCCTCATTACGTAGGGTTTTTTTTTTTTTGAAACGAGGCAAAAGATTTGCCATTTTCATTAATTAAGAAGAAGAAAGAATTATCCGGTTAATTGGCGAAAAACCGGGCTAAAACCAATCACCACGCAAGTGACAATTCAATTCAATCACGTAATAGACACACTCGAATCACAGTTGGGCAAACAGATCAGGTCGAATCACAGTTTCCATTCTTCGAGCAGATCACTTTCCCAAACAAACCGGCCAGACCCCACGCGCTTTCTCTCTTGTGTAGCGGCAGCCGGCAGCGTCATGGTATGGTCTGGAGGTCGCTGCTAAATAGATGGGTGGATTGAACTGGTGTAGCTGATATTTCAAGCTATTTTTTTTTCTTGTACAGGCTGTAGGACGTGGTGCAGGAGATGTTCATCTTCAACTACGTGGAAGTGATCCTCAATCTCAGGAGTGCCTCTTCAAATTCTTATTTCCGTCTTTATGAAGTTTATATGCAGCACTGCTTGGCAAGATGGCAAATTTATATTTCCGTCTTTCATAATGTTTTCAGAAATAATGCAAGTGCAGGTTTGTGACTCAAATTACGGTCTACATTTTCTTTTCTACGTGATATATAGGTTAAATGCCTACTTTCAATGCCATTGAATTTTTTGCCAAAGCAGTCTGCTCACCGAACATTGTAGGTTGCATGTGTATCAGGTGAACTATCTCTACTCCTAATGTCTCAGTTGATAGTCTCCGTTTCAGGTTTATTTTCGTCCCACCTTTTCTGATTTTTTTTCGTCCTCCCTCCCACCTCCCAATTCCCCCGTAGTAACGATCCCACCTCCCAGTTTCGTCGGCTTTTTATTCGTCCCCGCACGCCATGCCACCCTTCCTCTCGATCCACCGCTCTCGCTGCGACATCTCTCTCTCTCTCTCTCCCTCGTCTTCCACTCCACCGCCGCCGCCGCCCCTACTGCTCCACCGGACCGACCTCTTCTTCGAGCACGACGGCAGGAGCAGCTCCACCTCTCCATTCCCCCACGCGATAACACTCCAAACCCCCGCCCCATGCCCGGCCGCCGCTAGGGTTTCAACCTTCGCTGCCCCGCCGCCACCTCTCCTCACTTTCCCCCACCGCCACCCCACTGTGCCCCCTCTCATGTTTCGATCTGGAAAACGGGAAGGAGATGATGAGCAGAGCGGTCAAATCCAGGGCGAGGCACTAGAGGCCGCCACCCTTCCCTCTCACGTGCATTGCGGTTCTGGATCGGTCGCCGGCATGCTTGAGGTGCAGCCTTTCCCTTCCCTATCTCTTTCTCTCTCACTCCTACCATCCTGGTTTCCTGAGTTCCGGCTGCTTGCGGAGTGGGCATGGAGGAGGCGGTGTTGGAGTGGATCGGCCGCCCGGCATGCTGCCCGCCGTGCCATCCGTGTCCCTCCAACGATGCCCTGTATCGCCCATGTCCAGGTCCTCCAGATCCTAATTATGCTATGGCATCTGATTTTGCACATGTACGTACCAACGTTGATTTTGTACAGTGTTGTTGCTGAGATCGCTACCCTTATTCTTAGTTTTTGCAGGTAAAAAAATTAAGGGAAATCAAAGTCAGAAGAACTGAAAATTCTATGCATTATGTCAAGTAAAAGCTGCCTATTCCTACAACAAGTATGCATATGAGCATATCACATAAGGATAAGGATCCACGAGTGGGTAGTACTTTCAGAATGTTTGTTAGAATCATTCTTTATACGAACTTGATTGTACATTCAGCCACAGAGCTGCAAATTTCATGGGCTAATGCATGATATGATAGCATAATATAATCTGGAGGATCTTCAGACTTGGCTCTCTGCTGGGGTGAACGCTGTGAAGTGGTTTGCCGCAGATTCAGAGGCCATTTTTCTTACCAATTTGTACATGCTCTACAGTTCAGAGCTGGTTTCTATTTTTCCTTAAAGAAATCCGGTTTAATTTTCTGCTGGTTTTTGCTTTATCTTCTTTAGCTCATATTCTTCTATGACATGGTGCTTTTTATCTCTTGTGAACGTAAGCAGCACGCATCGCAGTGCTCGACAGTGACAAACAGGTTCATGAGGGAACCATGGTGCTATGTGTCAATGGCTTAAAATTGCAGTCAGGAGGATGTTGTCGGGCCTCTTGGGACGGATATATCCTACTAAGTGAAAGTTGCCGCGGCGAAGACTGAATTTACTTCTTCTTCAGGTGTTCTATTCTATTTAGTTAAATTAATTGAAGGTGACCTAATTGAAGCATTTGTTTCTCATGATCAGATTGGCCGATGATACAGCATGCACTCCAATCTGGCTTGGCAAGGTACATTAAAATGTATCAATCTGCAGTATGAAAGGTAAGGAGAAAATCTGAGAGCCTTGCATAAGCTACAACACTTTTTTTAGAGCAACGACAATGTTATCGTGAGAGTTATGCTCAACTCTTGCCAGGTACAAAAGGATTTTCTACTTAACACCCCCACTCCGCACCACTAAATATCAAGAGATTTGGTTTATGCGTTTGTCGACGTGATGTTTTCAACTGTCTATTCATTTTTAGATATGGAATTAATTTTTAGAAGCAACAATTGTTGTAAGCTAGCAGAATATCAATAGTTTAGACAAGGTTTTTCATCTATTTGTACGATACATGATTACAACAAACATATGCTTTTATTCTTAATTTTTATGGTAGTCTCTACTCCTAAAGAGGGAGTCCGTAAGCAATAATTTCTTTTTTATGTGTTGAATCACTGGTGTTCTCAAGGCTTTCCAAATTGACCTTTACCAACAAAGCTCGACAAGGCAGTGTTCGAGGGTGTGCCTAGGTGAAACACATGGTCTCCATCACCCTTTCCTTCTAGAGCCAGTACCAGGTGTGTGCAATTTGATGAAATACAGATATATGATGTTTTAATCAGTATGCCACATACTTTTTTCATATGTCCTTTGTTGCAAAAAATCGATGTATCATTAATTTATTTCCCAGTTTACCTCAACAAATGACGTTCTACTTGGCGTCAAATAATGAATGTAAATGATCTAGAACTATTTGCTTTGGTGCTTAATGGATCACATCATGCATCCTATTTAAACTGCAATGCTTTACACCTAATGTTATTTTTTGAGTCATGGAGCAGCGGCGGTGCCTTTCTATACCATGACTGGATATAGAATAAGGTTGATTTTTGTTTCCTCTGACGACAGAGAGGCAAGCCCAGGATCACATTCTTGGCCCCGATTGAAGGAATGACGATTTTCAGGATTGACGTGGATGGATTTTCTTGAACATGACGGTGTCATTTTTGTTGCCATTGAACACTATAGATCATTAGTTCAGAGGTTTCCTCTCATTTTTGTTGCCATTGAACACTAAAGAAAATGGCAGGGACAGAAGAATATAATTTGTGTGATTGTGTTAACATAGATTTCTCGCTCTACATATCTCTTTTCTGTAGGAGGCTCGTGATGGCACACAACAATGAAGGGGACGAGATAAAATAGGAGGATGTCTGAGGAGCAGGGCCAAGACTAAACAAAGAACGAAGAATGCATTTTCATTTCATGATCATATAACACTACTAAGCTTATTTTTCATATGGCAACTGTCGGAGCTAAGAGGCAGCCCCCGAAGCACCAACACGACGCCACCTGGTCTGCCATCTCCCAAGATATGGGTGAGTTCTCGTGATCCATACCCTACTCCCTCACCTCCTCCAAATTCCTCGACCCCTAACTTCTTGACCCCTACCATGCTACCACGATCTAATCCAAAGGCCGATGCAGCTCCGAGCTATTGATAATGGAGGTTCAGGATCCTTCCTCTCAGCACCCACTCATGGCAGAATCAGCAGCGCGCCACGCGGATGGAACCCGGCCGAGATCACGGGATGCTTCCTTACAGGGCTCGCCAAGATTGCTATTCTGAACTTTTTTGTAAACAAAGTGAAGAGTGGGACATGATCTGCACTTGTGCTAATATAAAATATACAGTACTTGTGTAGGTGCAGGTTTTCTTTTAACATTCCAATTCTTGTTTATCCTTCTGTCGCTGATAATTCGTTACTAATTATGGCATTCATTTTGCTTCTTCTAGATGTAACTCGATCCACTGTGTCCGATCATAAGGTGACAATGGCGGCACAACAGCCAGGAGGAGACGGTGGCGAGCCCTGTTGGGAATGTAGTAATTTCAAAAAAATCCTACGCACACGCAAGATCATGGTGATGTATAGCAACGAGAGGGGAGTGTATCTTCATACCCTTGAAGATCGCTAAGCGGAAGCGTTATGACAACGCGGTTGATGTAGTCGTACGTCTTCACGATCCGACCGATCCAAGTACCGAACGTACGGCACCTCCGAGTTCAGCACACGTTGACTCGATGGCGACCCGGACTCCGATCCAAAGCAAAGTGTCGGGGATGAGTTCCGTCAACACGACGGCGTGGTGGCGATGATGATGTTCTATCGGCGCAGGCTTCGCCTCAACTCCGCGACGATATGACCGAGGTGGAAGATGGTGGAGGGGGGCACCGCACACGGCTAAGGAACGATCACGAAGATCAACTTGTGTGTCCTAGGGTGCCCCCCTGCCCCCGTATATAAAGGAGGGAGGCGGGAGGTGCGGTCGGCCCCCAAGGGGTGCGCCTGGAGGAGTCCTACTCCCACCGGGAGTAGGACTCCCCCCTCTTGCCTTGGTGGAGAAGGAAAGGGGGAGGAAGAGGAAAGAGGCGCCCCCTTCCTTGTCCTATTCGGACTAGGGGAGGGGCGGCCTGCCCCCCCGCCCTCCTCTTCTCCCTCATGGCCTACTAAGGCCCATTATCCCCGGAGGGTTCCGGTAACCCCGATGTTCCTAAAATCCCGATTTCACCCGAACCATTCCGATATACAAATATAGGCTTCCAATATATCAATCTTTATGTCTCGACCATTTTGAGACTCCTCGTCATGTCCGTGATCACATCCGGGACTCCGAACAATCTTCGGTACATAAAAACTTATAAACTCATAATAAAACTGTCATCGTAACGTTAAGCGTGCTGATCCTACGGGTTCGAGAACTATGTAGACATGACCTAGTACTATTCTTGGTCAATAACCAATAGCGGAACCTGGATGCTCATATTGGCTCCTACATATTCTACGAAGATCTTTATCGGTCAAACCGCATAACAACATCGTTGTTCCCTTTGTCATCGGTATGTTACTTGCCCGAGATTCGATCGTCGGTATCCAATACCTAGTTCAATCTCGTTACGCAAGTCTCTTTACTCGTTACGTAATGCATCATTCCATAACTAACTTATTAGCTACATTGCTTGCAAGGCTTATAGTGATGTGCATTACCGAGAGGGCTCAGAGATACCTCTCCGACAATCGGAGTGACAAAACCTAATCTAAAATACGCCAACCCAACATGTACCTTTGGAGACACATGTAGTACTCCTTTATAATCACCCGATTCGTTGTGACGTTTGGTAGCACCAAAGTGTTCCTCCGGTAAACGGGAGTTGCATAATCTCATAGTTATAGGAACATGTATAAGTCATGAAGAAAGCAATAGCAACATACTAAGCGATCAAGTGCTAGGCTAACGGAATGGGTCAAGTCAATCACATCATTCTCCTAATGATGTGATCCCGTTAATCAAATGACAACTCATGTCTATGGCTAGGAAACTTAACAATCTTTGATTCAACGAGCTAGTCAAGTAGAGGCATACTAGTGACACTATGTTTGTCTATGTATTCACACATGTATTATGTTTCCGGTTAATACAATTCTAGCATGAATAATAAACGTTTATCATGATATAAGGAAATAAATAATAACTTTATTATTGCCTCTAGGGCATATTTCCTTCAGTTCACTTGCACTAGAGTCAATAATCTAGTTCACATCGCCATGTGATTTAACACCAATATTCATATCTGTATATGATTAACACCCATAGTTCACATCGCCATGTGACCAACACCCAAAGGGTTTATTAGAGTCAATAATCTAGTTCACATCGCTATGTGATTAACACCCAAAAGAGTACTAAGGTGTGATCATGTTTTGCTCGTGAGAGAGGCTTAGTCAACGGGTCTGTCATATTCAGAGCCGTATGTATTTTGCAAATATTCTATGTCTACAATGCTCTGCACGGAGCTACTATAGCTAATTGCTCCCACTTTCAATATGTATCCAGATTGAGACTTATAGTCATCCGGATCGGTGTAAAAGCTTACCTTGTTGTAACTCTTTATGACGGGCTCTTTTATCACCTCCATAATCGAGAAATATTTCCTTAGTCCTCACTAAGGATATTCTTGACCGCTGTCGAAGATCTACTATTAGATCAAAATTGTATTCCTTTGCCAAACTCGAGCAAGGTATACAATAGGTGCAGTACATAGCATAGCATACTTTATAGAACCTATGGTGAGGCATAGGTAATGACTCTCATTCTCTTTTCGATTTTCTGCCGTGGTCGGGATTTGAGTCTTACTCTATTTCACACCTTTGCAACACCTGCAAGAACTTTTCTTTGACTGTTCCATTTTGAACTACTTCAAAATCTTGACAAGGTATATACTTATTGAAAAAACTTATCAAGCGTCTTGATCTATCTCAATAGATCTTGATGCTCAATATGTAATTAGCTTTTGAGGTCTTTCTTTTAAAGAACTCCTTTCAAATACTCCTTTATGCTTTCCGGAAAAATTCTACATCATTTACGATCAACAATATGTTACTCATATATATTTATCGGAAAGACGGTAGTGCTCCCACTCACTTTATTGTAAATACAGGCTTCACCGCAAGTCTGTATAAAACTATATGCTATGATCAACTTATCAAAGCGTATATTCCAACTCCGAGATGCTTGCACCAGTCCATTGATGGATCGCTGGAGCTTGCACATTTTGTTAGCACCTTTAGGATTAGCAAAACCTTCTGGTTGCATCATATACAACTCTTCTTTAAAAAAACATTAATGAATGCAGTTTTGACATCCATTTGCCAGATTTCATAAAATGTGGCAATTGCTAACATGATTCGGACAAACTTAAGCATCGATACGAGTGAGAAAATCTCATCGTGTTCAACACCTTGAACTTGTCGAAAACCTTTCGCAACAAGTCGAGCTTAGTAGATAGTAACACTACTATCAGTGTCCGTCTTCCTCTTGAAGATCCATTTATTTAACATGGCTTGCTGATCATCGAGCAAGTGAATCAAAGTCCATACTTTGTTCTCATACATGGATCATATCTCAGATTTTATGGCCTCAAGCCATTTCGCCGGAATCTGGGCTCATCATCGCTTCCTCATAGTTCGTAGGTTCATCATGGTCTAGTAACATGACTTCTAGAACACGATTACCGTACCACTCACAGTGCGGATCTTACTCTGGAAGACCTACGAGGGTCGGTAGCAACTTGATCTGAAGTTTCATGATCATCATCATTAACTTCCTCACTAATTGGTGTAGGAATCACTGGAAGTGACTTCTGTGATCAACAACTTTCCAATTTGGGAGAAGATACAATTACCTCATCAAGTTCTACTTTCCTCCCACTCACTTCTTTCGAGAGAAACTCCTTCTCTAGAAAGGATCCATCTTAGCAACGAATAACTTGCCTTCGGATCTGTGATAGAAGGTGTACCCAATAGTCTCCTTTGGGTATTCTATGAAGACGCACTTCTCCGATTTGGGTTCGAGCTTATCAGGTTGAAAAACTTTTTCATATAAGCATCGCAACTCCAAACTTTAAGAAACGACAGCTTAGGTTTCTTGCTAAACCATAGTTCATACGGTGTCGTCTCAACGGATTTAGATGTTGCCCTATTAAGCGTGAATGCATTGTCTCTAATGCATAACCCCAAAAGCGATAGTGGTAAACCGATAAGAGACATCATAGATTGCACCATATCTAGTAAAGTACGATTCTGACGTTTGGACACACCATTACATTGTGGTGTTCGGTGGCGTGAGTTGCGAAACTATTTCACATTGTTTCAAATGAAGACCAAACTCGTAACTCAAATATTCGTCTCCACGATCAGATCATAGAAACTTTATTTTCTTGTTACGATGATTTTTCCACTCCACTCTGAAATTCTTTGAACTTTTCAACTATTTGGACTTATGTTTCATCAAGTAGATATACCCATATCTGCTCAAATCATCTGTGAAGGTCGAAAGAAATAACAATACACGCTGCGAGCCTTAACACTCATCGGATCGCATACATCGGTATGTATTATTTCCAATAAGTCAAGAGCTTGTTCCATTGTTCTGGAGAACGGAGTTTTAGTCATCTTGCCCAAAAGGCACGGTTCGCAAGCATCAAATGATTCATAACCAAGTGATTCCAAAAATCCATCTTTATGGAGTTTCTTCATGTGCTTTACACCGATATGACCCAAACGGCAGTGCCATAAATAAGTTGCACTATCATTATTAACTTTGCATATTTTGGCATCAATATTATGAATATGTGTATCACTACGATCGAGATCCAACAAACTATTTTCATTGGGTGTATGACCATTTGAAGGTTTTATTCATGTAAACAGAGCAACAATTATTCTCTGATTTTAAATGAATAAGCGTATTGCAATAAACATGATCAAATCATATTCATGCTCAACGCATAACGCCAAATAACATTTATTTAGGTTTAACACTAATCCCGAAAGTATAGGGAGTGTGCGATGATGATCATATCAATCTTGGAACTACTTCCAACACTCATCGTCACTTTCCTTCAACTAGTCTCTGTTTATTCTATAACTCCTGTTTCGAGTCACTAATTTTAGCAACCGAACAAGTATCAAATACTCAGGGCTACTATAAACACTAGTAAGGTACACATCAATAACCTGTATATCAAATATACCCTTGTTCACTTTGCCATCCTTCTTATCCACCAAATATCTGTGGTATTTCCGTTTCGGTGACCATTTCCTTTGCGGTGTAAGCACTCAGTTTCAGTGCTTTGGTTTATCTTTGGGTTTCTTCGTGGGAGTGACAACTTGCTTGTCATTCTACTTGAAGTTCCCTTTCTTTCCTTTGCCCTTTTCTTGAAACTAGTGATCTTGTCAACCATCAACACTTGATGCTCTTTCTTGATTTCTACCTTCGTCGATTTCAACATCACGAAGAGCTCGGGAATCATTTTCGTCATCCCTTGCATACTATAGTTCATCACGAAGTTCTAGTAACTTAGTGATGGTGACTAGAGAATTACATCAATCACTATATTATCTGGAAGATTAACTCCAACTTGATTCAAGCGATTGCAGTACCCAGACAATCTGAGCACATGCTCACTAGTTGAGCGATTCTCCTCCATCTTTTAGCTATAGAACTTGTTGGAGACTTCATATCTCTCAACTCGGTATTTGCTGGAAATATTAACTTCAACTCCTGGAACATCTCATATGGTCCATGACGTTCAAAACGTCTTTGAAGTCCCGATTCTAAGCTGTTAAGCATGGTGCACTAAACTATCAAGTAGTCATCATATTGAGCTAGCGAAACGTTCATAACATCTGCATCTGCTCCTGCAATAGGTCTATCACCTAGCGGTGCACTAAGGACATAATTCTTCTGTGCAGCAATGAGGATAAACCTCAGATCACGGATCCAATCCGCATCATTGCTACTAACTTCTTTCAACACAATTTTCTCTAGGAACATATCAAAATAAACATATGAAAGCAACAACGCAAGCCATTGATCTACAACATAATTTGCAACATACTACCAGGACTAAGTTCATGATAAATTCAAGTTCAATTAATCATATTACTTAAGAACTCCCACTTAGATAGACATCCCTCTAATCCTCTAAGTGATTACGTGATCCATATCAACTACACCATGTCCGATCATCATGTGAGATGGAGTAGTTTCAACGGTGAACATCAATATGTTGATCATATCTACTATATGATTCACGCTCGACCTTTCGGTCTCCGTGTTCGAGGCCATATCTGTTATATGCTAGGCTCGTCAAGTTTAACCCGAGTATTCGCGTGTGCAACTGTTTTCCACCCGTTGTATTTGGACGTAGAGCCTATCACACCCGATCATCACGTGGTGTCTCAGCACGAAGAACTTTCACAACGGTGCATACTCAGGGAGAACACTTCTTGATAATTTTAGTGAGAGGTCATCTTAAAATTCTACCATCAATCAAAGCAAGATAAGATGCATAAAGGATAAACATCACATGCAATCAATATAAGTGATATGATATGGCCATCATCATCTTGTGCTTGTGATCTCCATCTTCGAAGCACGTTGTGATCACCATCGTCACCGGTAGCGACACCTTGATCTCCATCGTAGCATCATTGTCGTTCGCCATCTATTGCTTCTACGACTATCGCCACCGCTTAGTGATAAAGTAAAGCAATTACAGGCGTTGCATTTCATACAATAAAGCGACAACCATATGGCTCACGCGATTGCCGATAACCCGGTTACAAAACATGATCATCTCATACAATAAAATATAGCATCACGTCTTGATCATATCACATCACAACATGCCCTGCAAAAACAAGTTAGACGTCCTCTACTTTGTTGTTGCAAATTTTACGTGGCTGCTACGGGCTGAGCAAGAATCGTTCTTACCTACGCATCAAAACCACAACGATAGTTTGTCAAGTTGGCGTTGTTTTAACCTTCGCAAGGACCGGGCGTAGCCACACTCGATTCAGCTAAAGTGAGAGAGACAGACACCCGCCAGTCACATTTAAGCACGAGTGCTCGTAACGGTGAAACCAGTCTCGCGTAAGCGTACGCGTAATGGCAGTCCAGGCCGCTTCATCTCACAATACCGCTGAGCCAAAGTATGACATCTTTGGTAAGCGGTATGACTTATATCGCCCACAACTCACTTGTGTTCTACTCGTGCATATGACATCTACGCATAAAATCTGGCTCGGATGCCACTGTTAGGGAGCGTAGTAATTTCAAAAAAATTCCTACGCACACGCAAGATCATGGCGATGCATAGCAACAAGAGGGGGAGTGTATCTTCATACCCTTGAAGATCGCTAAGCGGAAGCGTTATGACAACAGCGGTTGATGTAGTAAATGCGTCTTCACGATCCGACCGATCCAAGTACCGAATGTACGGCACCTCCGAGTTCAGCACACGTTCAGCTCGATGACGATCCCCGGACTCCGATCCAGCAAAGTGTCGGGGATGAGTTCCGTCAGCACGACGGCGTGGTGACGATGATGATGTTCTATCGGCGCAGGGCTTCGCCTAAACTCCGCGACGATATGACCGAGGTGGAATATGGTGGAGGGGGGCACCGCACACGGCTAAGGAATGATCACGAAGATCAACTTGTGTGTCGCCCCCTGCCCCTGTATATAAAGGAGGGAGGGGGGAGGTGCGGCCGGCCCCCAAGGGGTGCGCCTGGAGGAGTCCTACTCCCACCGGGAGTAGGACTCCCCCCTCTTGCCTTGGTGGAGAAGGAAAGGGAGGGAAAGAGGAAAGGGCGCCGCCCCTCCTTGTCCTATTCGGACTAGGGGAGGGGGCGTGGCCTACGGCCGCCCTCCTCTTCTCCCTCATGGCCCACTAAGGCCCATTATCCCCGGGGCGTTCCGGTAACCCCGGTGTTAGGTAAAATCGATTTCACCGGAACCATTCCGATATCCAAATATAGGCTTCCAATATATCAATCTTTATTTCTCGACCATTTCGAGACTCCTCGTCATGTCCGTGATCACATCCGGGACTCTGAACAATCTTCGGTACATCAAAACTTATAAACTCATAATAAAACTGTCATCGTAACGTTAAGCGTGCGGACCCTACGGGTTCGAGAACTATGTAGACATGACCTAGTACTATTCTTGGTCAATAACCAATAGCGGAACCTGGATGCTCATATTGGCTCCTACATATTCTACGAAGATCTTTATCGGTCAAACCGCATAACAACATACGTTGTTACCTTTGTCATCGGTATGTTACTTGCCCGAGATTCGATCGTCGGTATCCAATACCTAGTTCAATCTCGTTACTGGCAAGTCTCTTTACTCGTTCCGTAATGCATCATTCCGTAACTAACTCATTAGCTACATTGCTTGCAAGGCTTATAGTGATGTGCATTACCGAGAGGGCCGGAGATACCTCTCCGACAATCGGAGTGACAAAACCTAATCTCGAAATACGCCAATCCAACATGTACCTTTGGAGACACACCTGTAGTACTCCTTTATAATCACCCGATTACGTTGTGACGTTTGGTAGCACCAAAGTGTTCCTCCGTAAACGGAGTTGCATAATCTCATAGTTATAGGAACATGTATAAGTCATGAAGAAAGCAATAGCAACATACTAAGCGATCAAGTGCTAGGCTAACGGAATGGGTCAAGTCAATCACATCATTCTCCTAATGATGTGATCCCGTTAATCAAATGACAACTCATGTCTATGGCTAGGAAACTTAACCATCTTTGATTCAACGAGCTAGTCAAGTAGAGGCATACTAGTGACACTATGTTTGTCTATGTATTCACACATGTATTATGTTTCCGGTTAATACAATTCTAGCATGAATAATAAACATTTATCATGATATAAGGAAATAAATAATAACTTTATTATTGCCTCTAGGGCATATTTCCTTCAAGCCCCCCTCCTCCAACTGTAGCAATCCACCAGGCGGCGGCACGAACGGCCTTCATATCTAGATGCTTCCCTGCACACCGATGAGATTCACGCCGATGGTCTTGACTTATGACCAATGTCCTTCAGGCCTGAAGTCCCTGTAGTACCCAAGGTCGAGTGATCACTGCTGCGCCTCGTTGTGTCCTAACTCTGACCAATGTCCTTGACCTCGGTAGCTCATTCACTTTTTAGTGTTCCATCTCCTACATCTAGGTTTAATGTTCTTGTACTATTTTACGAGACATGGTCATGGTTTCTTTATGCATGATTTTTAAAGAAATCAAAAATCTTGTTATGTAATGTTTAGTATCTCTTTGTACCTCTGATTTATGCACCAAACTAGAGGGGGGGCATGAAGGCATGGATGTTCAATATTTTTTCTAATAATATATGGTGAAAAAACAATTTGATTTTCGTATACTTGTGTCTGTCATGTGTGAAACTCTTTTCAGTTGTATTGTCTTGACCCGTTTAGGATGGCACAACCAGTTTCTACCACAACTATTGCGGTATCAAGTATCAAGGTGAGGCACTTATATGTGATTATCAGTCAACATGAGCTATAACAAGTTGAAGGTCCAGCTATCTCCAGGGGTTCACTACCACAGACCGATGGGTTTGAATTTTGATGTGTGTGTGAGTGGGGTGTAAGAGGAAATTTGAGCTGACTGCATCATGCACAACTGCCAGAGGTGGCAAGTTTGGATAGAGGGTGGAGAGCCGAAAATAGTGGATGAAATAAGAAAAAGAAAAGAAGATGAAGAGTTATTTAATGGTAAAAGAATTGTCGATAACACCACTATTTGCACGAGTATCCTAAATGTTTATATTAAACTACAAAAATATGTATGCTCTGTAGCAACGGATGGGCAATTAACTTGCGATGGATTCAGGGAAATACACCATCCAGTTAACGTCTAGCGGGGGAAAGGAGCCATGGACGTGGTTGCACAAGACACCAATTTACGTGGAGGTCACCCTCGGCACCGAAAATCGACCTGGGAGGGCCAGATCGATGACACGGATCACCGAGGTAGAAATCATATTGTATGAAGCCCATGGCACCAGAAATCGCCATGGGATGGCCATATTGATGTCGTCGCTGAATCCGGCTACTCACCATGACATATATGTGCTCACAGCAGCTCATCAGATCTGACCAAAACAGATAACCGGGGAGGGGATGGGCGACATAGCGATTGATGGGAGGGGAGGGGATGGTGAGCGTGGATGGAAGGTGGCAGCGACATGCCACGGTGGGGAGATATGGTGGTAGCAACGCCATGGCAGAGAGAACGAGTGCGAGGGGTGGTTGCAGTGAGAGAATCGGTTGTGAGGGGGCCACGAGGTCCATTATGCTAGAGTCAACACGAGATCAGAAGTTTTGCGAGAAGGAAACTATCCGGACGTTGGCAACATTATTTGATAGCTGGCCTGGGATAGACAACTACATCTCATCGTGCAACATGATAAGTAAAGTATTTTTTTTCTATTATTATCATGGTTTATTGTTGGTTCTAATAGCTCCACTTGTAGATTTATCTTCCCTATGCATCCATCGGCCGATACATTTTATACGTCATCGATAAAGAGGCACGTCGTCTATATATTATGGACCCTATTCAAACATCACAACCGTTAGAGGATAAAAATTTGAGGCATGCACTGAAATTAAAAGGTTTTGCAAGGAATTTCAAAGAAGCACTCGAAATAAAGCTGTCTGGTTGAAATTCCGATATATCTAAATGACAACATTTATTTCCATTTGGTATTTCAACGAGTATAGACGGGTAATGAATTCATAATAAAAACATTTATTTTTGTTATCACTATATTCTTTATATTATTAATTTAAAAAATTGCAGGAATGTGTCTGGCTATTTTGTTTTTCATTTTATGCTCTGGTGGAACGGTAAAGAATTGGTCAAGCCGGTTTGCAAGGTGAGTATTGCCCGTTACATGTTTTAAGATGTTCGGCGTGAAATTTTCATACTAACTACATATAATGTTTGTGCAAGATGGGTATGAGTTGAGGAAACAATTTTTATTATACTTGCTAAAACATCATAGGAATGAAGCTAAAGGCAACTTTCGTGATGTTGTGAAAGAATTTTTTAAGCGCATCATCTAGATATTGATAGTTTTGTAATAGATGTTAAGGTCGAACATCGCTCAGTTTGTTACATGCACATATCGTTAATCTTTTTTTTGTTATCAATTTACATTGCAAAATTGGACTTCAATTATTCAATAATTGTGTTAGTGTTATATTGTTTGTACGTGTGAAATTTAACATGTAACTCTTGCAAACTATTTTAAGAGCCCGTGGCAACGCACGGGCACTCTACTAGTGATAGTAATTCTCAAGTTTCAAGTTCTACTCTCTCTAATGTAAATATTAAAATATTATTCTGCAGATCATTTCTGGTCACCTCCATTTGAATGTAATTACTAACAAGATCATGTAGTAAAGAAGAACTTACGATGAAGATTTTAGTTCATTTCTGTCGATCTTGCATAACAAATAATAGTTACAATTTTATTTACAACTTTTTTAAACCAAGCACAGGACAACTAGCACTCAATCTCAAACAGGCTAGCTAGCAGGTCCCGTGAAGATTGTCCCTGAATACAGCACACCCCTCCACCGATTGATCAACGGGCCGCCGTTGCATCGTCCCGTCGGGCCACAGCGTCGCCGTCCAGTGGTTCGCCCTGTGGTTGCACCGGCTCATGTGCTACCATTGCGTCACCCCTTCGGGCCATAGCACCATGACACGCGGTCCACGCTGCCACCCCGAGGTTGTCCCCGCAGTTGCACCGACCTGTGTGTTGCCGCTTTTATCAGGGTCGTAGCGTCATGGCACGTGGTCCATGCCACCGCCCCAGAGGTCTCCCCCAACGTCGCTCCGACCTGCACGATGCCGCTGCATCACCCCTTTGGGGCATAGCGCCGCGACACGTAGCCCACTCCGCTGTCCCCGCGCGTCCATTTCTATGTGGTATGCGCCACGTCGCATCCCTAGGCGCAGGAACGCCACAAACCACGCACGGTTTTCGTAACGTTGTTGGGTTCTTCCTCGCCTACTTTGAGCACCACCGTCGCGCTCCTACCAGCGACCGACGTGGCCCCCCATGGGCTTCCTCTTGTTCCGCTGACTGCATTGTTGTCCACCTCTTTGTCTTTGTCCAGCACCAGCTCGTCGCCAGCGTCGCCGCCATCTTCCCCGACTACTTCATCTACTCCAACAACCGTGGGCGACAGCGGCACCTTCTACCCCATGCTGATTTGCAGTGCAACCATCGTCGAGTCCTCCTTAGTTGGCCCTTCTGACATGGCGTACAGCTCGTACTGGTCCCCTTGTACACACGCCCGTTGCTGGCAACACCGATGTGTCCCCGGGCCTGGCAAGCCTGGTGCAGCGCCACGTCAACACTGACTTCTTCCCATCTACGCGCATGTCTGGTGCTGGCACCACCGATGCGTGCATTCATCTCCGACGTGTCAACGGGCTTGGCAAACCCGGCACGGCACCTCGTCCACCTCATCTTCTTCTGGCGCTGCTTGCACCACAGCTAACCTGGCGCCTCCTTCTCCCGCGGCTCCATGGCGACTACCTCGACACCGGCCAGCCCTGACTCGACATCAACCACGCACATCCCTCGCACGGCTACCTTGATCATGAATACATCACCCCCTGGTCTTGGCTACCTCGACAATGGCACAAAGAGCTACCACCTTGCTTGAGCAACCTTGTCGGTTACCACTCCAGCCACAAACTTCCGCGATGCATCTACCGTTACGATTGTGGCGAATGCCCGTCGACTAACAAGCTTCGGATTCTTCTCCAGTCTCACCGTCTGCGTCGGGAGGGGGTTGTTGTTGTTGAGTATCATGATTGTTTAGGAAACATAGAATAGCATAAGATTTATTTTACCTTGTCTTGTACTCCAAGAAAGTTATGTACTCACTATATATATATACCCACAAGGCTAAAGGGAATACATCAACGATTCCACCAATACTCCATATATCCCTTTTACACGCACAACCACAATTCTCTCCCATATATGGGCCGGATTTGGGTGAAGACGTACGAGGGAGAAATGAGCTTTGACCTTAAAGATGATCTTAATCATTTATTTGAATCATATTGTAGCCCGTAGCAACCTACGGGCGTTCTACTAGTATGTTTGACAATGGAGCCAATCTAATATTATGTAAAAATAAATAAAAATAGTACCCGTTTATATATTTTTTCATATGCTTGAAATAAAACAGTCATATCATATTTCGAAACAATATTCCTATATACAGAAAAAATAATTCATGTTGTTCTTGGTCCTTTGCATACGTATGTAGTTCATGGGAAGTTTCATTCCTAGCCAGCGCCGGTGCGCTCGTTCGCTGCCTCGAGCGCACCCTCCACGCACGCACCAAACAGCCATGGCCCGCTCCGCGCAATGCATGCTAGCGGTCATAATTAGCGCCCTCACCAGCCACGCATCCATCCATCATGGATTAGGCAAGAGCTAGTCAGCACACTCGTCATGCGCATGCATAAATATCCCACCTGCATTTATTAGGGCATCAAAAACTTTAAAAACTTGTAACTTTTGATTAGAATGTCAAAATTTAAATCCATTTTCACCATTGGGTTTCTTGCGACAAGTTCTTCAAAACTAGATTTCATATGAGTAGGTTTCGTGAACTTTTTTCGAGCAACTTTGTGTGCTTCTGAGAGGCAACTTTAGTGCTATAGAAAAGTAACTCCTTCCTCCCCTAGTATGACTACCTATCAACGGAGGGTCCTTATAAGTTGGTTACCATGACTACCAATTGACTAGCTTCACCTCTAAATCGCCTACCATAAGAACAACTTCAATGTGGATCACCAAATCGTCATAAACGTCGGAATCAAACTCTCTAGACACTTTTAACCATCCAATGAGTCCAACTACTATCAGGCATGTAAAAAAAGTATGTTGCCCCATATGAGTTCCTTGCAGTAAAAAATAGCATTCATCCGCTGTGCAAAAGTAAAAACATGAGCAACTTTGCTATGATTTTAGACAACTCTTGTAAAATTTGAAGCAAAGTGTCATGCGTTAAAAGAGGGTTGCTACCCCATAAGCTCCTTGCAATACTATTAGGCAACCCTTGTGTCAAAAAGAACCATAAAAACAACAAGTAGAGACAACATATATATGTGGCACTAATGCATATATACGTGCATTATATATACAAGTAAAAAAACACGGTCACATAATAGCATAGTGTGCATGTGTTCCTTTTCCCAGCAATGAGCATACTGCTTTTAAGCAACTATCATTTGTGACATAAACAATTGTGTCCATGCAAAAAATGTAAGAAGTTTGTTCAATGCAAATACAATCAAACTTTTTCCATACAAAATTAGGAACTGATGTTGTTCTACAAAAAAATATGAAGAAAATTTGAAGAAAATGCTTATGTCCTAGTAATTAAAAAGAAGCAACTTCCTCCCAGTTTCACTGGTGCCTGTGATCTCGATGATTTGAGTTAGCAGGTAACTATGTGGAAATTTCTGAAGAACTCCACTGTTTTCTTTGGGTAAGTACACACACCCATAGTCGTGTGCCTCATATCTCCAGCTATGACACCTCATATCTCCAACTATGACACCTGAAAAAAAAGGGATGAAGAACATACACAAGTTCTTTTTGGGAGGACTTCATAGGAAAATTTAATCATGTAAGAACACTATATCCCGTTGACCAGCCCCACCCCTCCCCTCTACGATCATTCTCACACCAAAGGGATCCCACACCGAGGAGAAGAAATTCTTGGTGCATGTCTGTGACAGAAACCTAATGGAAAGGTATCTACAACCTTTAAATATTGGCTAAAATATGGTCTTGGTGATGTTTTTGATCATGAGGATTGGGCAACTGGATAAATGATTTTAGGCAACTGTATGGTTGATTGTGGGCAACTATGTTATCTTCTCATCCTCATGTAACTTCACATCCGTTCTAGCAAAAATCCAAACAAATCAACTACAAAAGGACACAAAATGCAAAACTGTTCTAGCAAAAAAACAAGCAACTGCCCTAGCAAAAGCAAGCAATTCTCCTAGCAAAACGAAGCAACTCCCATAGCATCTACTCCCCCCCCCCCCCCTCTCATCCACCTTTTCGTACGTTGTAGCAGAAGATCAAAGCAACTCAATTACAAAGAAACATAAAAAGTGGGAAACTGTTCTAGCAGAAACAAGCAGGTGTCCCTAGCACTAGTACTTAGATTGTCTATTTTAGGCAAAAAAAACATATGAGCAAGTTGAATAACCTTTGTGGACAACCATCTTATTGATACGTCTCCAACGTATCTATAATTTTTTATTGTTCCATGTTATTATATTATCTGTTTTGGATGTTTAATGGGCTTTGTTATACACATTTATATTATTTTTGGGACTAACCTACTAACCAAAGGCCCAGTGCAAATTGCAGTTTTTTGCCTATTTCAGTGTTTTATGAGAAAAGGAATATCAAACGGAATCCAAACGGAATGAAACCTTCATGAGAGTGATTTTTTGGAACAAACGCAATTCAGGAGACTTGGAGTGGAGGTCAAGAAATAAACAAGGAGGCCACGAGGCAGGAGGGCGCGCCCCCCACCCTCGTGGCTCCCTTGACTAACTTCTTTCGCTTATATATACTCATATACCCCGAAAACATCTGAGAGCACCACGAAACCCTATTTCCACCGCCGCAACCTTCTGTACCCGTGAGATCCCATCTTGGGGCCTTTTTGACACTCACGGAGGGGGAATCGATCACGGAGGGCTTCTACATCAACACCATAGCTTCTCCAATGATGTGTGAGTAGTTTACCACAGACCTTCGGGTCCATAGTTATTAGCTAGATGGTTTCTTCTCTCTCTTTGGATCTCAATACAAAGGTCTCCTCGATCTTCTTGGAGATCTATTCGATGTAATTCTTTTTGCGGTGTGTTTGTCGAGATCCGATGAATTGTGGGTTTATGATCAAGATTATTTATGAACAATGTTTGAATCTCCTCTGAATTCTTTTATGTATGATTTGTTATCTTTGCAAGTCTCTTCGAATTATCAGTTTGGTTTGGCCTACTAGACTGATCTTTCTTGCAATGGCAGAAGTGCTTAGCTTTGGGTTCAATCTTGCGGTGTCCTTTTCCAAAGGATGTTAGGGGCAGCAAGGCACGTATTGTATTGTTGCCATCGAGGATAAAAGATGGGGTTTATATCATATTGCTTGAGTTTATCCCTCTACATCATGTCATCTTGCCTAATGCGTTACTCTGTTCTTATGAACTTAATACTCTAGATGCATGTTGGATAGCGGTCGATGTGTGGAGTAATAGTAGTAGATGCAGAATCGTTTCGGTCTACTTGTCGCGGACGTGATGCCTATATACATGATCATGCCTAGATAATCTCATAACTATGCACTTTTCTATCAATTGCTCGACAGTAATTTGTTCACCCACCGTAATACTTATGCTATCTTGAGAGAAGCCACTAGTGAAACCTATGGCCCCTGGGTCTATTTTCCATCATATAAGTTTCCAATCTATTTTACTTTGCAATCTTTACTTTCAATTTATATCATAAAAAATACCAAAAATATTTACCTTATTATCTCTATCAAATCTCACTTTTGCAAGTGGCCGTGAAGGGATTGACAACCCCTTTATCGCGTTGGTTGCAAGGTTCTTATTTGTTTGTGTAGGTACGAGGCGACTTGCGTGTAGTCTCCTACTGGATTGATACCTTGGTTCTCAAAATCTGAGGGAAATACTTACGTTACTTTGCTGCATGACCCTTTCCTCTTCAAGGGAAAACCAACGCAGTGCTCAAGAGGTAGCAAGAAGGATTTCTGGCGCCGTTGCCGGGGAGATCTACGCCAAGTCAAAACATACCAAGTACCCATCACAAACTCTTATCCCTCGCATTACATTATTTGTCATTTGCCTCTCATTTTCCTCTCCCTCGCTTCACCTTTGCCGTTTTATTCGCCCTCTTTTTCCGTTCGCACTTTTTCTTGCTTCTTGTTTACCCGTGTTTTAGATCGTTTGCTTTGCTGTCATGGCTAGTGAAAGTGCGTTATATCGACTAGAGGGGGATGAATAGGCGATTTTTATGAATTCTTCACTGAGGAATTTGCCGGTGAGGAAATTCCTTAGCGAAGAATTACTTGCAGCGGAATAAGTACTCAGAAGTAAGCGTAACAGATTACAAGCATAGTCATCATGATGAAATGAAGACAATCACAGAGTCTGAAAAGCGTAATCACAGGATAACACGGGATGAAGACAAATGATCAAGAAATTGAACTGAGGAAATTGAGAAAGTCTTCAGTCAAAGTCTTCAAACACAGATATGAACAAATACTCAACACAATAATGAGGAAATGAAAGGGTTGAGGAAATAGAACCAGTTAGGTTGGTGAAGACAATGATTTGGTAGACCAGTTCCAACTGTTGTCTCAGTTGTACGTCTGGTTGGAGCGGCTGAGTATTTAAACTCGAGGACACACACTTCCGGACACCCGATCACCGAAAGCACGCAGCTCGGACACCAAGTCCTCACCGTATTCTCCTTGAACTAAGGTCACACAGACCTCGTCCAATCACTCGTGGTAAGTCTTGAGCGACTTCCAAACCTTCACAGACTTGGTCACTCGGCGATCCACAATTCCTCTTGGATGCTCTAGACCATGACGCCTAACCGTCTGGAAGAAGCACAGTCTTCAAAGGTAACAAGCGTCGGATCCACACAGGATCAATTTCTTCAGTGATGCTCAATCACTTTGGGTTTGTTGGGGTTTGGTTTTTGGGTTTTTTTTTCTCACTTTTGGGTTTTTCCTCAAAGTCCTCAGAGGACGGGTTGCTCTCAAATGACAAGTGTCAAGTTCTCTCGGAGCAGCCAACCAGCTAGTGGTTGTAGGGGGCGGCTATTTATAGCCTAGGGAGCAGCCCGACATGATAAGACATAAATGCCCTTCAATGATATGACCGTTAGGTGGATAAGATATTTTGGGACAGGTGGCCAAGAAGACAAAGAACGATCGGAAATTTTACTCTCAAATTCCTCGGGCTATCATGTTCCTCATCGTGTAGGCAATTACGCCTTTGGCGAATTCCTAACTCCTCGATCGAGAACAAATTCTCAAAGAACGGAAGAGCTTCGTCTACATCCTTTGAAGAAATTGACTGAACTGTATGAGATTTCCAAAAGCTTCACTTTCGAAGGGATTGGTAGGTGTAGGATTTTGAGTTGAGCATCAATTGGAAATTTTTCCTTAGTATTTCCTCGACCCCTTTAACAAAGACGGTGTTTCCTATGACTCAAGAAAGAGAAAATGAAACTACGAAAACAAAAGTCTTCACGCTTCATGTTCCTCAAATGAATACCAAGTCTTCAAGGTCACACCAATTTCTTCACTTTCAAAGTCTTCAGAAAGTCTTCAGAATATCAAAGTCTTCAGATGAAGAACTTCATTTTTAGGGGTCGACTTTCTCTGCAAATATCAAACTCCTCATAGACTTATAGACTTGTGTACACTCACAAACGCATTAGTTACTTAACCTATAAGTCTTCAATACACCAAAATCACTAAGGGGCACTAGATGCACTTACAGCTAGTCCTTCTATCATTGTTAGTACTCCCGATCATGAAGTTCTTAATTTTAAACAAAGGGAGGGAGAAAATCTAAAAGATGCTTGGCATAGAATTTGCAATGCTCAGAATAGATCTACTAGGAAGCAATCTACTTCCGTTCTTCTTCGCAATTTTTGTGTAGGCATTACTCCTTGGACAAATATATTCTTGATACCATTACTGGAGGGAATTTCTTGGGTAGCCATACTTTTGATTCTTATAATGCTATGTTAGATTTGTTTGGCCCACCACCTCTTCTGGTTAATGGAACTATTTTAACTTTGGAACATGTGATGCAAAGGCTTGAAATTATTGAAAATAAAGTTGCCATTGTGGAGTTGATTGAAAATTTGGATAAAAAGATCCACAACCAAATTACCCAATACGGATCTAAGGTAGGAGTTACTCTGAAATTTTTTAAAGAAAAAGAACCCATAGTTAACAAAAAGATAGATCAAGATCCCACAAGAATTGATAAGCTTGAGGATATTATTACCAACTTAGGGTCTGCTTTTTCTTTCGTGAAAAATACTCCAAATCCTCCTACTGCCAAAGTTGCCAAATTGATGTATGTGCCTAAAAATAAAGGTGAATCTTCTAGTAAGGAAAAAGCGGATCTCAAATCCATAAGTGTTCACCCCAACTTTTTCTCTATCATTAAGGAACCTTTCGCTACAAATGATTTTCTCGATTTCTTGCCTAGGAGTTTGATTATTAGTAAAAGAAGGAAACTCCTAAGCAATATAAGTGTTCTATTGAAGAATTGCATACCAAAGATGATAATACCTAGATCTACCCTTGCCTTTATGCCTAGTTAGGGGCGTTAAACGATAGCGCTTGTTGGGAGGCAACCCAATTTTATTTTTGTTTCTAGCTTTTTGGTTATGTTTACTAATAAATAATTCATCTAGCCTCTGTTAAGATGTGTTTTTATATTTTAATTAGTGTTTGTGCCAAGTAGAACCTTTGGGAAGACTTGGGTGAAGTCTTTATGATCTTGCTATAAAAAACAGAAACTTTAGCGCTCACGAGATTAGCTACAATTTTTTACTGGAGAGTGCTTTTAGGTTGATTCTTTTTGCAGATGATTAATAGACAAATTCCTCACTTCCAACAATTTATTTTATAACTTTTGGATTTAAATAATTATACGTTTGATACAGATTACTACAGACTGTTTTGTTTTTGACAGATTCTGTTTTTGTGTGTTGTTTACTTATTTTGATGAATCTATGGCTAGTATCGGAGGGTATGAGCCATAGAGAAGTTGGAATACAGTAGGTTTAACACCAATATAAATAAATAATGAGTTCATTACAGTACCTTAAAGTGGTGATTTGTTTCTTATACAAACGGAGCTCATGAGATTTTCTGTTGAGTTTTGTGTTGTGAAGTTTTCAAGTTTTGGGTAAAGATTTGATGGATTATGGAATAAGGAGTGGCAAGAGCCTAAGCTTGGGGATGCCCAAGGAACCCCAAGGTAAAATTCAAGGACAACCAAAGCCTAAGCTTGGGATGCCCGGAAGGCATCCCCTCTTTCGTCTTCATCCATCTTAACTTTACTTGATGCTATATTTTTATTCACCACATGATATGTGTTTTGCTTGGAGCGTCTTGTATGATTTGAGTCTTTGCTTTTTAGTTTACCACAATCATCCTTGCCGTACACACCTTTTGAGAGAGACACACATGAATCGTAATTTATTAGAATACTCTATGTGCTTCACTTATATCTTTTGAGCTAGATAATTTTGCTCTAGTGCTTCACTTATATCTTTTAGAGCACGGTGGTGGTTTTATTTTATAGAAATTATTAATCTCTCATGCTTCACTTATATTATTTTGAGAGTCCTTTAGAATAGCATGGTAGTTTGCTTTGGCTATAAAATTAGTCCTAATATGATAGGCATCCAAGATGGGTATAATAAAAACATTCATAAAAAGTGCATTGAATACTATGAGAAGTTTGATACTTGATGATTGTTTTGAGATATGAAGATGGTAATATTAGAGTCGTGCTAGTTGAGTAGTTGTGAATTGGAGAAATACTTGTGTTGAAGTTTGCAAGTCCCGTAGCATGCATGTATGGTAAATGTTATGTGACAAATTTGAAACATGATGTGTTCTTTGATTGTCATCCTTATAAGTGGCGGTCGGGGACGAGCGATGGTCTTTTCCTACCAATCTATCCCCCTAGGAGCATGCGCGTAGTGCTTGGTTTTTGATGACTTGTAGATTTTTGCAATAAGTATGTGAGTTCTTTATGACTAATGTTGAGTCCATGGATTATCGCACTCTCACCTTTCCATCATTGCTAGCCTCTTGATGCAGTGCATTGCCCTTTCTC
Organism: Aegilops bicornis; assembly: GCA_021605145.1. Classification (NCBI taxonomy): domain Eukaryota; kingdom Viridiplantae; phylum Streptophyta; class Magnoliopsida; order Poales; family Poaceae; genus Aegilops; species Aegilops bicornis. Next base: position 611,257,766 of record CM038674.1, on the reverse strand, counting down.
ACCTTGAGAGTTGGTGCAAACTTCGCCGGTACATCCATACCCCGTGATACAATACGCTCTATCACACATAAACCTCCTTATATCTTCCTCAAACAGCCACCATACCAACCTATTATGGCATTTCCATAGCCATTCCGAGATATATTGCCATGCAACTTTCCACCGTTTCATTTATTATGACACGCTTCGTCATTGTCATATTGCCTTGCATGATCATGTAGTTGACATCGTATATGTGGCAAAGCCACCATGCATAATTTATCATACATGTCACTCTTGATTCATTGCCTATCCCGGTACACCGCCGGAGGCATTCAAATAGAGTCATATTTTGTTCTAGTATCGAGTTGTAATTATTGAGTTGTAAATAAATAGAAATGTGATGATCATCATTAATAGAGCATTGTCTCAAATAAAAAAAGAAGAGAAAAAAAGGAAAGGCCCAAAAAAAGGCCCCAGAAAAAGGGAAAAGAAATAAAAAGGGACAATGCTACTATCCTTTTTTTCCACACTTGTGCTTCAAAGTAGCACCATGATCTTTATGATAGAGAGTCTCTTGTTTTGTCACTTTCATATACTAGGGGAATTTTACATTATAGAACTTGGCTTGTATATTCCAACAATGGGCTTCCTCAGATGCTCTAGGTCTTCGTGAGCAAGCAAGTTGGATGCACACCCACTTAGTTTCTTTTGTTGAGCTTTCATACATTTATAGCTCTAATGCATCCGTTGCATGGCAATCCCTACTCCTTGCACTGACATCAATTGATGGACATATCCCTAGCCCGTTGATTAGCCGCGTCAATGTGAGACTTTCTCCTTTTTTGTCTTCTCCACATAACCCCCATCATTATATTCTATTCCACCCATAGTGCTATATCCATGGCTCACGCTCATATATTGCGTGAAAGTTGCAAAAAGTTTGAGATTACTAAAGTATGAAACAATTTCTTGGCTTGTTATCGGGGTTGTGCATGATGAGAGCATTCTTGTGTGATGAAAATGGAGCATGACCAAACTATATGATTTTGTAGGGATGAACTTCTTTGGCCATGTTATTTTGAGAAAACATGATTGCTTAGTTAGTATGCTTGAAGTATTATTATTTTTATGTCAACATTAAACTTTTATCTTGAATCTTTCGGATCTGAACATTCATGCCACAATAAAGAAAATTACATTGAAAAATATGCTAGGTAGCATTCCACATCAAAAATTCTGTTTTTATCATTTACCTACTCGAGGTAGAGCAGGAATTAAACTTGGGGATGCTTGATACGTCTCCAACGTATCTACATATTTTATTGTTCCATGCTATTATATTATCTGTTTTGAATGTTTAATGGGCTTTATTATACACTTTTATATTATTTTTGGGACTAACCTACTAACCAAAGGCCCCGTGCAAATTGCTGTTTTTTGCCTATTTCAGTGTTTCGCAGAAAAAAATATTAAACATAATCCAAACGGAATGAAACCTTCGGGAGAGTGATTATTGGAACAAACGCAATCCAGGAGACTTGGAGTGGAGGTCAAGAAAGAAACGAGGAGGCCACGAGGTAGGAGGGCGCGCCCCGGGGGGTAGGCGCGCCCCCACCCTCGTGGGCCCCTCGTGGCTCCCCTGACCGACTTCTTTCGCCTATATATACTCATATACCACGAAAACATTCGAGAGCACCACAAAACCCTATTTCCACCGCCGCAACCTTCTGTACCCGTGAGATCCCATCTTGGGGCCTTTTCCGGCACTCCGCCGGAGGGGGAATCGATCACGGAGGGCTTCTACATCAACACCATAGCATCTCCGTTGATGTGTGAGTAGTTTACCACAGACCTTCGGGTCCATAAATATTAGCTAGATGGCTTCTTCTCTCTCTTTGGATCTCAATACAAAGTTCTCCTCGATCTTCTTGGAGATATATTCAATGTAATTCTTTTTATGTGTGTTTCTCGAGATCCGATGAATTGTGGGTTTATGATGAAGATTATCTATGAACAATGTTTGAATCTCCTCTGAATTCTTTTTATGTATGATTTGTTATCTTTGCAAGTCTCTTCAAATTATCAGTTTGGTTTGGCCTACTAGACTGATCTTTCTTGCAATGGGAGAAGTGCTTAGCTTTGGGTTCAATCTTGCGGTGTCCTTTTCCAAAGGATGTTAGGGCAGCAAGGCACGTATTGTATTGTTGCCATCGAGGATAAAAAGATGGGGTTTATATCATATTGCTTGAGTTTATCCCACTACATCATGTCATCTTGCTTAATGTGTTACTCTGTTCTTATGAACTTAATACTCTAGATGCATGCTGGATAGCGGTCGATGTGTGGAGTAATAATAGTAGATACAGAATCGTTTCGGTCTACTTGTCGCGGACGTGATGCCTATATACATGATCATGCCTAGATATTCTCATAACTATGCAATTTTCTATCAATTGCTCGACGGTAATTTGTTCACCCACCGTAATACTTATGCTATCTTGAGAGAAGCCATTAGTGAAACCTATGCCCCCCGGGTCTATTTTCCATCATATAAGTTTCCAATCTATTTTACTTTGCAATCTTTACTTTCAATTTATATCATAAAAAATACCAAAAATATTTACCTTATTATCTCTATCAAATCTCACTTTTGCAAGTGGTCGTGAAGGGATTGACAACCCCTTTATCGCGTTGGTTGCAAGGTTCTTATTTGTTTGTGTAGGTACGAGGCGACTTGCATGTAGTCTCCTACCGGATTGATACCTTGGTTCTTAAAAACTGAGGGAAATACTTACACTACTTTGCTGCCTCACCCTTTCCTCTTCAAGGGAAAACCAACGCGGTGCTCAAGAGGTAGCACTTACCCGGCCCTTCCCCCATGTAACTTCTCATCTGTTCTAGCAAAAATCCAAACAACTCAAATACAAAAGAACACAAAATGCAAAATTGTTCTAGCAAAAAAATCCAAGCAACTCTCCTAGCAAAAACAAGCAACTGCATTACAAAAAAAAACAAATGCAAAAAACCGTTCAGGACGAATCCGAGCAAATGCCCCAACAGATCTAGGCAACTTCATTAAACACACAAAATGCAACTCTTATAACGAAATCCAAGCAACTACTCTGACCCCTAGGCCCTAGAAAACACTTATGAAAAATATTAATAGCCAGCAGCACTCGACAAAGAAAACAAAAACATTAGAAAAAAACAGAGGCATTTTTGATCCACTCCTAGGCAACTCCTAGACTTTCTTCGCATGTTTCGGATGCCTCCCTTCTTCATCACGAGGGGAAGAATTGGTGGCCCGTTTCCCCGCCCGACCACCCCGGACAGGATCCTCATTCGTCCGCCCATGCTTGCATCCAACATTACTCCTTGTTGTTTGAGCCACCACCTCTTCTCCCTCATTTTCACCATCAGCTCTTTCCGCATTCCTTTTGCTTTTCCGTGCCATTTTGTTAAAGAAAATAGGAAGAAAATACACCCAAAAAATGTCATGTTGATGAAAAAAATACAAGCCCTATAAGCACAATTCTGCTTATAGACAAAAAAAGTTTGACTTCGTGCCATTTTGTAAAAGAGAATAGGAAGAAAATACACCAAAAAATGTCATGTTGATGAAAAAATACAAACCCTATAAGCATAATTCTGCTTGTAGACAAAAAAATGTGTGACTTCGCTATCATTAAGAGGTGAATTGATCTCCATTTACTCCTACCCAGTGATATCTCAACTGCTAAATGCTAGTACTTGCAAAAGCAACTTGGTGGTGAAAACTAGGCAACTACTCACTATTTTGTAGCGACTAAAAATGAAAAAACAAACCATATATTCCTCATCACAAAAACAAGCACATATCCATCTTCATCACGTAGCCAGCCATCAAAAACTCTTCATCACCATTACTCCTAAGTTGCGGTTATTCGTGATGATATCTCACCTTCAATTGATAGTTACGATGAACATCAACTTGACGGTGAACCTAGGCAACTACATACTGTTTGTAGGCAACTTATAAAAACAAAATGATAAATAACTTCACTAAAATTGACCAACCACATGATAAGAAACTTGGTGGTAAAAAAATCTAGACACATACAGACTGTTTGGTACGCAAACTTCACTAAATTAAGAACAGAAAAATGCTACCAACTTGGTGGTGGAATTTAGGCACTTGGACAGTGATGAGATGGCAATGGCGAAATTCGACCAATCACAAAAAACATTTTCCCAAAAAAGCTTATTCCATCAAGAAATCTTAAAAAGATCCTTTCCTATTTCGGTAAGGCTTGGTGTGCATTGATGTTGTCGTGGAAAACTTATCTCTGAATTTAGTCCATCACTCATGTCATAAAAAGACACCTATCTGTTAGCTTGACTGAGAAAAGAGGCTAAAGCAAACTACACTTATACGTGGATTTCCCATGATTGAGTTTGAGCAACTCTTTGTAAATGTGGAGCAACTACTAATCCCAGGGGTTGCAAAATGTGCATGTTTTCCAACAAACAACCCCACATCGATAGTACAAGTTTGTGTGTTAGCCATGTTGGTTCTAGCTATATTTCGTGAAAATTGAGTGTGCAAACTAAACTACCACCCTTGCTAATATCAATGAGTATCCAACTTTCTGATCCTAAAAATATCATGGTTCGAGTTTACTCACATTCTGCACCCTTCAGTCAAATACGCATGCAAATCAATCATCACATCAGTTCTAGGCCATCAGGAGTAAGTACGGCAGCGTCGACTCCCCGTCGAGCTTCTCACCTGAGACACAAAACGACATGTATGTTCTCTGAACTGCCAGCAGTGGTCATCACGTAGAACTGGTGATATCTGAATACTGAAAATTCTGCAGCACCGCATGCCCTCTCCGACCCAGCCGCCGCGCCATGGGCCATGGCTGCCTGACTCTATCACACTTTTTTTTTATCAAAGAAGGGCTTCTTCCTTCTGATTTTCATTACTGAAAACCATGTCTATACGATTCAAAGGACAGGACATAACCAAACCAAGTTCACAGCTACTAAACAGAAAGAAAGTGACCTGCCAAAAGGACCAACATAGGCCCAGCGAGAACAAAGTTTCACCACCAAGATTGAACAAGAGTCTACGACAACCGAAACCAGCATTAACAGACACAAAAGGGACTAAGAGCAGCAACGATGAGATGCAGTTGTAGCCGTTTATCCAGGGAGCCTCGCCACATTGATTCTCCACCCTTGACCAGCCGTGTACACCTCATTTGCTGCTAGCTCTAGAACTTTTGCTCCCAGTTCCAGCAATATTCTTGGTGGCTCCTTTGTGTGCAAAATGGACCAATCAACCAACCATCGAACCATCAGTTTGATAATCTGCAAAGGACTCTATCACACAGCGCGCCATGTCTGGCCTCGCCGCCGCCCGCCCTGACCGGCTACTCCATTTCTCGTGGCTCGCTCTGCCTCCGCACGCCCTGGAGGCAACCACCGTCGCCTGGTCAAAATTTACACGGGATCGGCGCAGCTCACGGCCTAGATTGGTTTGGATCCAGCGGTTGCGTGCGTCGTGGGCGTCGGCAGCCAAGGAGGGCGGCTGGCGTACATCCGGCGAGGGTGATGCAGGGGACGGGCGTCAGCCAGGCCGGGGTCGAGGGAGAGGCTAGAGGCGGCAGGGCGGTAAGGATCCGGCAGGGGCTTGGCGGATGTCCTCCGGTGGCACGCCATGGACAACCTCGGGAAGAAGCTGCAGGGCGGCTCGATCAGGGAAAGAGAGGCAGGGGGAGTGGGAGGAATGGGAGAGGCAGGAGGAAGGAGGAGAGGTAGAGGTGCGCCGGAGCTCGACTTGGTTCTCGCCGACAGCAGAGATGCGGCGACAGGATCCGACCAGGTAGCACCTGGGCACGTGCGCGACACGGGATGGAGAACGGACGGTCCGGAGGGGTGTGCGCTCAAGAGCCCCAAATAGTACAGCTGCACTTTTAGGCTAGTCATAGTGGGAGTAACTTAGAGGGTGCTTGGATACGTTTTAGTCCCATGACTAAAAGTAGTGGGACTAAAACTTGCTAGCCTCACCCATGCTTGGATACAAATACTAAATAGACTAAAATCGAGTTAATGAGCATTTATTATCCTCCAAATCCTCCAATCCAGAACTCGCATGTGTTAAAGGAGATGAGTTAAATGAGGAGAGAGAGGACTAATCCATATTTTAGTAGGGTTCCCCCGACTAAAAATTTTTAGTCTCATGACTAGTTCTAACCTCTCTTTAGTCAGGGGTGATTGGAACTTTAGCCTCTAAAAAAGACTAGTTTTAGTCAGACTAAAAATAGTCCCTTGGATCCAAGCATGCCCTTAGCAAGTAACATAGTGTACTCCAAGAATTTTTAGCTTATGTGGCATGTAGTTAATGAGAAGTGGTAACATAATATGAGTCTAAAAGCTAATTAATGAAGTCCTCTATGACACTACTACTATGTTATTTTGCATTATGAAGGTAGTAATTTAGACTAGTGTCATGCATATGACATTAGTCTAAGTTACTCCCCACTATGACCAGCCTTAAGTATAGGTACAAATACTAAGCTCCCACAAATTGAAGCGCTGCGGTTAATTGTGGTTAATGGGACCACATGTCATCTTGTTTAATTCTCGCCATCGCTAGGTTGGGCCTTCGCTGCTCGCTGCCCTCGCGTGACCCCAAGCCCGCAGCCCACTCCTTCCTCATCCGTCTCTCTTCCCTCCTCCTTTCGAGTTTCGAGTGCTGCCACCCTAGGGTTTGCGGCGGCCGCCGCCAGCCTAGCTCCCTCCGCTGCCGCGACTCCCGCGGGGACTGAACCAATAAGAACTTATTTTTGTCAGTTCTCTGTATGGAGTAGGCAATTTTCCTTTTGTCAGGATGATTTCTGCATGTTCCATGTTTAAATTGTCCAATGATTCAGTTCTTTGGTCTGGTTTGATTATTTTTAACAAATAAGAAAATTTCTAAACCCGCGAATGGGGACACCTTCCTCACTGTGGAACCTATTAAGCACCTTTTGTGCTTATTGGGGCCTCAAGGAGGAAGAACCAGGTATTTTTTTTTCCTGTCATAACCTATTTCTTTCTAGCAACTTGCAGGCTGAAACATGGGCTCATGGATAAAAAAGATTGGAAAGAGCACAAGTTACAAGAATAATAATGTCATTAAACTGCTATTGAATTTTGACATTACATGGAGGAGAAGTGGCATCGTTACAGGGATAGTATAAAACTTACTTTTCTATGATAGTTTCTGTACCCATGTTACCTATTTTAGTCATTGTGAAATGTTCGTTATAGATAGCAGTTATATTATGATCATCTCAGTTTGAGTGGGAGAAACATTATGTTGTTACTAATAAGATACGTTACTATTCTGCAAAGTTTGAACTGGTTCTTACCTATTGAAGCTGCAGTAAGTTTACCTTTTTTCAGAATACACATGTTTGCACACACTTTCTGTTTGGACTGTCGGTTAATCTCCCAGTATAGATGTAGATTCTATTTTATAGCCCCAATGTGGTTTCTGAATATCCATTCCATTTGGTAGCAACCTACCTTGGGACTATGATACCTGCGTAGCAAGACTTAATGTATAGCTAAATGTGTGATATATGATTTTTTTTTATGTTTATACAATATAATGTAACAGTTGATTGTTTGCCATTGCAATTTATAGCTGTGACTTTACCATTAGTTGCACTTCATTCCCTTGCTATATGTTGACTCACCATTTCTGAACGGAACATAATGTTGGCACTTCTGTAACCTTGACTCGGTGATGGTTTGAGTTTCCTGAATATAATCTAATAAAAATAGATACTCCGATTTCCTTGATGTTCTTTGATGAACACTTGACTGCATGTACCTTTGCCTAAATACATCTAGCATTCATGTATGTGCAGATGTAGGGTGGTGATGATTCTCTAAATTGAAATGTCAAAGCACGGTGATTTTCCAGTGCAACCTTCTTCCGATATTAGTCATATCAACTATATGTTGGTTTTATTTTTGTGAGATTCCTATTTTCTGATATGTGGATTCCTTCCCAAGCCTGAAACTGAACATGTGACTTCCAATTTGGTTGGAGAAGTGTACTCTTATATGTTTACTGCTTTATTAGAAGTTATGTAGCAATTTTCTTCCTTGTGCTGCAAGGTGATTGTGTTTGTGGTTATCTAGGAACCATGATCCATATCTAGACACATATGAATTGTGCGATCTGTCTGATATGTGGATTCCCCTTCCCAAGCCTGAAACTGAACCTGTGGATTCAAATTACAAGCATCTTTTGTATCATCCTGTCTGTTTAATCATATAAGACGTATTTTGCCTATCGAGTCCAACTTTTTAGTCCATGACTCATTCAAAAGAAGTGTCTAATTTTTCTAGAAATTAGACAAAACCACAACTGTATGATTTCCCTATGCACCCCTATTTACATTAAATGTTTTGAGATGTAATGGATATATTATTGAATTAATATTTTTAAACCTGGAATCTTGGCTGGTTAGAATATATTTTGTATTAAAAAATGCCTTAAAAGTAGGTGTGACCTACCCTTCAGTTATACAACAAGATGTATGTCAATTCTCTAAAATAGAAAATCACTCACTGATGGATGAGCACATATAAGTCCCACAAAGTGTGGCTGAAGTAGTCATGTCTTTGAAGAGTAAGCCTGCAGTTCCTCTTTACATATCACCTACAGTGAGAAAATACAACTATTCTTACATCGCAACTAATTAAAACAATTACTGAAAGTGGGTTTCATCAAACAAGCTTTCATTCTCTTTCAATGTAAAAGAGGTGGCAAAGTAGAGGCATGACAGTCTCCAATGGGCAAGTATCCCCTGCTCGGCCATTGCGTCTGATACAACGCAGTATAAGCACCAACCTGCTTGATAAAAACAACACAGGAGAAGCACTAACCTGCTTGATAATAACCTCTGTAAAAGCATCAAGCGGCGACAACTACGAACCAAGGTGAAGTGAACGAAAAGAAAAAGACCCACATAATTAAAAGCCAACCAAACACAGGTAAAATACATAACGAAGTAACTGAGTGTTATATAGCCTTCGTAGAAAAAAGTGGATCAACGCACAACTGAAGAACGGCGCGGCAAGACGCGCGTCACCCTCTAGTTTGGGTTCATTCTAACCCAAAAAATCATTCACCTGCTTGATAAACGTCGTAGATGCTTCTTCTTGATACTTGCAAGAGTGCACAATGCCTAGTCCCGTGGGAGTCTGCAGAACCAAGGAAAATGGGGTTCTCGGGGTCGAAAACATTAAATCGCAATTTTTCCGCCGGACAAAACTACCACATTTTTAAGAGTGATAAAAAACTATCAAAAAATTGTACTCCCTCCGCCCATAATGTAAGACGTTTTTTGACACTACACTAGTATTAAAAGACGTCTTACATTATGGGACGGAGGGAGTAATTTTGTAACTAAAAACTATCACTTTCAGATAATGAGCAGTTTAGACGATTTAAACACGTTTATGATATGCGGGGCCCATCTGCCAAGGATGACGTGGCGGCAAAGTCAACACTGTTTATTTTAACTGTTAAGTTAAGCGTTATGACAGGTGAGACCCACACATCATCATCAACCTCCTTCCTCTCTCGCTTTGCATTTTCTCGAACGCATACTATGCATGGAAGCAAGGGAGCTCCGCGACACGCCATATCCAAAAGTTTACTATCCAAAATACGGTATATACGATATCTAAAATACGGCCAAGACACCATATGTTTCATAAATGGGTCGGCCCAAATAGAGCTTTTGTACGTGCAAGGCAGTTCGGTACGTTCCTGGCCTGCTTTGGAAACCTTTTAGAAGGCCCCTTTTCTTTGTTTCAAAAAGTCAAAATTTTCAAAAAATACTGCAAATTACAAAATTTGTTTAAAAAATGAAAATCTCTTTGCGTTTCAAAAAATATTCAGAACATTCAACTATTGTTCTTAGTCCAAAGTTTTCAAAATTTGAAAAATGTTCCGTTTGTTTTGAAATTTCTAGGATTCCAAAAAATGTTTGCATTTAAAAAATATCAAGATTTTGTGTTTTTAAAATAAATGTAAACAATTTTAAAAAAAGTTCGTGAAAACACCTTCCAGTTTTTTTTTCATATTTTAAAAAAAAGATAGCAAATTCGAAAATTGTTGGCTAGAGTACCTCCTAGTTTTTGTGAAAAATGTTTGTCTAAAAGATGTTCAAAATTTGGAAAAATGTTCTTTCCTTTAAAAGGTTTGAAATTCTCAAAAAATGTTTGAGTTTATTTTCTTTCACAACTTTGCAAAATATTAGCATTCTAAAAAATATTCACTTTTTCCCAAAAAAATGTTTTGTGTTTGTTATCAAGATATGATGTGTTCATGCTGCTATTAGCTTAAATGATTGCCACCGGGCGATTGGCCAGGAATTGCGTCGGTCTCCTTGGCACGCAATGATGCATGCGAGCCCATGCCACTGCTTGCCCTATCCATGAGCGCCATGTCGCAGCTTAGGGGGGGCACGCAACCGTCCTCTCCCCCGCGACCTTATCCTCTCTAGCCACACTGCTCCCATTTTTTTCCTCTCCTTCCCGCACCATCGACGCTGGTATCTAATCCATTGGCTCTGCTTTGTTTTGAGCGGGGCTGCGAGACGAACACACCTGGAAGGCTGGATGTTGCCACCAAAGATCCGTCGGTAGCTGGAACCGGTGTTGGAAAATAGTGTAGTGCTTTGTTGCGGTGCTGGTACCGATAATGGCAGAGAAACTACGACGGCGGCGACCACGAGTTAAACGTTTTTCGTGCGCGTGTGTGGTAAGGGAAGGTGGCAGTAATAACATAGTCCGTGTATGATCTAAGACTAGCCATAGTGGGAGTAACTTCAGCAGTAACATCGAGTCCAACTCAGCAAATTTGCTTATGTGGCAGTGAGTTAATAAGGAGAGAGGTACTTGTAGTAACTTAGCTAGTTACTGTAACATCACATGTCTCAATGCAATATATGTCTATAACCTAATAAATGAAGCTCTGTATGTTACCACACTTATGTTACTACCCACTATAAAGGTAGTAACATAGTCTAGGAATATATGTATGTTACTAGTGTATGTTACTCTCCATTGTGGCTAGTCTAACGCTGGGCTGGCGTCGCCTACCCTTCTTTTAATACAACACACTGCCCAAGTAGACACCAACGCTCGTTCGCTTCGAGTGAGTGGATGATGCAACATCCGCCAATTGGTCGGCCCATCGGGATTCCTTTCATGCGAAACAACAACAATTTGTCGCAGAGTGACACGTAGGAGCTCCCGTTAAGGGCCTGTTCGGATCTCCTCTGGCTTCTCAAAACTCCACATATCCAGCTTCTCCTTCTCGCTTCTACTTCACGTAGCGACTGCAGGATCGTTCGGCAGCGTCGAACTCCAATCGTGGCGCTCGCTTGGGGCTGCTAGCCCATTAAGCGTGGAAGTGGCCCATTTGGGAGGCAAATTAGACAGGCCTGGGCTAGGCTCAGTCGGAAGAGGTGTGCTGGAGGAGAGGAATGCATCGAGCGAACCGGTACGTTGCCTTGAAGTCACTTGGCGGTGGCATCCTCGGGTAATATCGCTCAACTTCAGCTTCCCCGTTTTTTCGGATCTGGGAAATCCCAGCTCCCTCAACTCCTCACTTTTTGCACTAGATGCCTCGCCAGCTTCTGAATCGCAGCTTCTGGAGTAAAAACCGTTCGGTCCAGCTCTGGCCACGAAGTTGGAGGAGCCAGGAGCTGGAGCACTCCCGAACACGCCCTAAATATAACCCTCACACCCGGCCGGCTACCACCAAAAGTTCACTAGCCGAATTACGACATGCGGTAATTGTCGACGACTCGCACACCGTATGTTTCATAAATGGGCCGGCCCAAGTAGAGCTTTTGTAGTGCAAGGTAGTTCGTAGGTTCCTGGCCTACTTTGGAAATCTTTTAGAAGGTTCCTAAACCAGGTTTATTATTTTCACTTATTTTTTATGTTTTGTTTTCATATTCATTTTTGGTTTTTCCCTTTTCATTTTTTATAAAGTCAAAATTTCAAAAAAAATATTCAGAACCACAAAAATTGTTTAAATTTTTGAAAATGTTCAAAATTCAAAAAATTGGGAATTGCATCGGCTTAAATGATTTCTACCAGATGACTGGCTAGGAATTGCATCGGTCTCCTTGGCACGCAATGCTGCATGCGGGCCCATATGCCATCGGTCTCCTTGGCGCTGTTGTTTTGGAAGCAGGGTTAGGGGGAGACGACGACACACCTAGAAGCTAGATGCTGCCACCGGCAGCGGCTAGAAAACAACGATCACCGGTGCTGGAAAACGGTGTAGCGATACGATGACGAACACCGTGAGCTGAACGTTTTTAGTGCGCATATGTGGTAAGGGGAAGGTGGCAGCAATAAGCCAGTCCGCGTCTGTTTTTAAAATAAATATTAAGAAATTCAAAAAAATGTTTGCTACAACGCCTCCCAGTTTAAGAAAAAACCAAAATTATTTTTTTATTTTCTCAAAAGATAGAAAATTCGAAAAAATGTCGGCTACAATACCTCCTAGTTTTTGAAAAAATGTTCAAAATTTGAAAAGAATTTATTTCCTTTTGAAGGTTTAAATTTTTTGAAAAATGTTCGAGTTTATTTTTTGTTTACAGCTTTGCAAAATATTAGCATTCTAAGAAATACTCACTTTTTCCAAAAAAAATGTTCGGTGTTTGTTATCAAGATCTGATGTTGCTATTAGCTTAAATGATCCCGACCAGGCGACTGGCTAGGAATCGCGTCAGTCTCCTTGACACACAATGCTGCATCCGGGCCCATGCCGCCACTCTCCCTATCCACAAGCGCCATGTGGCGGCGGTGGCCGGGGAGGGGCGGGGGGTCCGGTCAACCGTCCTCTCCCCCGCGACCTTATCCTCTCTAGCCGCACCGCTCTCATTTTTTCCTCTGCTACCTGCACCATTGACACCGATATCTCATCCATGACACGCCTAGAAGCTAGATTCTGTCACCGGCATCCATCAGTGGCTGGAAAATGGTGTAGCGCTAGGACGGCGGCGACCACGAGCTGAACGCTTTTCGTGCGCGCGTGTGGTAAGGGGAAGGTGGTAGCAATAATTTTAGAGTATAAAGTCTATTCGTATTGTAATCTATCTCTATTAGTCTAGTCTTGGAGCCCAAGCTTTGTAATCTATATAAACAGCCTTTAAGGCCCCAATCAATACAACAATTACTTCTCCAATATCTCAATCTATCATGGTATCTGACGTTTAGGTTTTCCGCACCTGGTATGGCTCCGCCACCCGCGCCGCTGCCCCGACCAATTCGGCCCCTCTTCTCCATGGCCGAGTTCCGCGCCGCCGGCGCCCCATCCCCCTACCTCTTCCTCTACAACTACCCAAACACCTCCCCCCCCCAAACCCGTCATCCACCACTCCCACTCCGCCTACCAGCACGCCAGGACCGCCGTCGCCCTCCAACACCATGCCGGTCTTCTACGGCAACATGCACGAGCCCCAATCGCATCTGCCCATCCGCTATCCCCTACGCCAACATGCAAGCTCCTGGCCCCTCTGCTCCTCCCCAACAAATTGGCTTGGGACCAAGCCGCCTTCATCAACGCCATGAACAATTTTGTCCTCAACGACGCAGGTAATGGATTGGATTTTCGATTACGGTGCATCAATGCATATGTCTTCAAATATGAATTTATTGTCGGCTTGTTTTCCATACCTTTTCCACTATCACCATTGGCGATGGCTCCACCATCCTGTTTCATGCACCGTCACTCTTACATCCCTTCCTCTCATGCCAATTTTCTTCTCCGCAATATTCTTATGGTTCCTTCCATCATCAAAAATCTTATTTACATTAGATAATTTTGCATTGACAACAAAGTTATCCTGGCCTTTGACCCTTTTGGTTTATGCATGAAGAATCGACAACGGGCGGTCCTCGCTCGGTACAATATCACGGGCGATCTTTATCCTCTTCATGGCACGCCCACATCCACCCCTCGTTCCATGCTCGCATCCGTTGATCTATGGCATCGTCGCCTCGATCATCCCAGCAAAAACACTTTGACGTCTTTACTCCAAGAATTTTGTATCCCTAGTTCTAGCAGTCCCCATAATCCCTCTCTACGTAATGCATGTCAATGCGGCAAACATGTTAGATTACCTTTTGGAACCTCTACTACCATTAGTACTTTTCCTTTTGAGTTACTTCACTGTGATTTATGGACCTCCCCAGGTCCCTAGTGTTTACGGTTATAAATATTATCTTGTGATCTTGGATGATTATTCTCACTATACTTGGACCTTTCCTCTCCGCTAAATCTGAAGTACTGCAATCTTTCTCAACTTTCGACAATATGTAATCACACACTTTGGCTTGCCAATTCGATTTATTCAATGTGATAACGGTCGTGAATTTGATAACACCAAAAACCGCACCTTCTTTCTCTCCCAAGGCATTCTTCTTCGCTTTTCATGCCCTTATACATCTTCTCAAAATGGTAAAGCTGAACGTTGTCTTCGCTCTATTAATGATGTTCTTCGCACATTGCTTTTACAAGCCTCTCTTCCTTCCCGTTTTGGGTTGAAGCCCTTCGCACCACCACACTCCTTCTTAATATTCGACCAACTAAAACTTGCCCTCTTTATTCGCCTTTCCAATCTCTTTTCTCTTCCACCACGACTATTCTTTTACTGCGTGTTTTTGGCTGTCTATGCTTTCCTAACATCGCCTCTACCGCCTCCAACAAACTAGAACCACGCTCACTACCTTGCATTCACCTTGGTCTTTCTGATGATCACAAAGGATATCGTTGTTTGAACCATCTTCCGGTCGTATCATTCTCTCTCGTCATGTCACATTCGATGAAAATACTTTTCCTTTTTCTCATCACTACAACCACAACACCAATTCCACCACAATCCGCCACCACCAAAACCCCTTCCCTAGTTCGGCATTCGGTCATCTCTTACGCCATGGAATCTTGTTCCGTCTCTCAGGAATCGCCCAACGTTAGCCACCCTCCCCGCCTGGCCCCCACCTCTCCCAAGCTGCATCCTCTACCCCAGCCGTCTTTCCCTCACCACATCCTACCACGGCAACCCCCTCGACACCCACCACCTCTGATTCTTCTTCCTCACCATCCTCTTCAACCGAAAACCCACTACCACCCAATGCCGTTCTTATACCACCGCTCACCAATGATCATGTCATGTGCACCCGTGGAAAACGAGGATTTCTTCTCCCCACCAAATGTCTCAATCTTACCGCCACCCCAATCATCTCTCCTATTCCAACCAGTTATAAGCGAGCTCTTCTTGACCCTCTCTGGCTTTCTGCTATGCGCGATGAATTTGAAGCTCTTCAGCAAAATAATACATGGACTCTTGTTCCCAAACCTCCTGGTGTTAACATTGTTTCTGGCAAATGGGTTTTTCGTCATAAATTTCATTCCGATGGGACTCTCGCTCGTTACAAAGCTCGTTGGGTGTGTCGTGGTTTCTCCCAAAGAACCTTGGTATTGACTTTGATGAGACTTTTTCTCCTGTTGTTAAACCAAGAACTATTCGTGTTGTTCTTAGTCTTGTTGTTTCCTCTTCTTGGCCTATTCATCAACTTGATGTTAAAAATGCTTTTCTTCATGGCACTCTCAATGAAACTGTTTATTGTCAGCAACCCTCTGGTTTTGAGAAATCCTCATCTCCAAATTTTGTTTGTCTCCTCAACAAATCTCTTTATGGCCTTAAACAAGCTCCTCGTGCATGGTTTCAATGCTTTGCTACTTTTATTCAAACCATAGGCTTTATTCCCTCCAAATCCGATTCTTCTCTCTTTGTTTATCAGTCTTCTACTCACACTACCTACCTCTTGCTTTATGTTGATGATATCATTCTCACGGCTAGTTCTGATTCTTTTCTTCAACATACCATCTCTTCTCTCAATCGAGAGTTTTCCATGACTGATCTTGGTCCTCTTCATCATTTTCTAGGTATTCATGTTTCTCGCACAAAATCTTCCCTCTTTCTTTCTCAACGGTCATACATTTTGGACTTGCTTTCTTGTTACGGTATGTCCGATTGTCAACCCTCTCGTACTCGGCCGGCGTTGGTGCTAAACTGTCGGTGATGGTGATCCTCTTCGATCCTACTTTATATCGTAGCATCATTTGGCGCTCTTCAATATGCCACTCTTACTCGTCTTGAAATCTCCTATTCAGTTCAGCAAGCATGTCTCTTTATGCATGATCCTCGTGCTCCTCATCGGCTCATGTCGGGGCGCATTCTCCGCTATTTAAAAGGCACTTTTGATCACGGTCTCCTTATTAATTCTTCTTCACCTACAAGCTTGATTTTTATTACGATGCAGATCGGGCAGGTTGTCCAGATACTCGACGATCTACATCCGGATTTTGCGTTTATTTGGGTGATAATCTTGTTTCTTGGTGTTCTAAAAGGTAGGTAGCAGTTTCGGGTCTTCTGCTGAAATTTGAGTATAGGGCGGTTGCTCATCTTTGTAGCCAAGCGGTGTGGCTCTGGCGACTTCTCGTTGAACTTCATCGTCCGCTCCCACGTGCTACCATTGTTTCTTTGTGATAACATCTCCGCAGTATACATGGCTTCCAATCCAGTTCAACATCGTCGCACAAAGCACATTGAGATTGACATTCACTTTGTTCGTGAAAAGGTGGCTCTTGGCGAGGTTCGCGTTCTTCATGTTCCTACAAGTGCCCAATTTCTTGACATTTTTACCAAAGGACTCATTGCATCGTTCACCGACATACGCTCCGATCTCAACATTGTTTCACGACATTGAGACTGCGGGGGGATCTTAGAGTATAAAGTCTATTTGTATTGTAATCTATCTCTATTAGTCTAGTCTTGGAGCCCAAGCTTTGTAATCTATATAAACAGCCCTTGAGGCCCCAATCAATACAACAATTACTTCTCCAATATCTCAATCTATCAAATAAGCTAGTCCGCGTCTATCTAGGCCCACTACAACAAGAACCCCCCTATAATAACACATGATTTGCAACGCCTTAAGTATGTGTTGCAAAGGATCTGCCTTAGCCACGCATATATGCGTTGTGAACAACAACAAATACTTTGTGTTGCAGTTTGTGCGTTGCCATATTGATAAATAGAGCAACATTTTATTTATAAGATAATAATATAGATGCACTGTGCAGGTTGCATGTTAGTATTTATTATATTACATGATTGAAAAAGAAAAAAAGTGCTCAATGATACTCGAACCAGCCACCTTCCTTTAGAAAGGAGGGAACGAGCCAACTCGGATAGGTGCTTCCCGTGTTTTCTGTTCAGGTTTCACCTTAATGACAATGCGTTCCCAGCTAGGCCTTGGAAAGTCGGGGCCCATGAACATGCACACTGGGGCTAGCGAGCCGGGCCGCCCATGATTTTTGTACGAATTTTCGAAACAAAAGTTGCTACTTGTACGTGTATGTTTGTCTAAAAAAACTTGTACGTGTATGTTCACTTGAAATCCAACAATTTAGAAAATCAGGAATCTATTTCTAAAAAAATATATTTAACTAATTCTATTTTACTAGGTCTACAAAATTAAGTAGTGAAAATTGTTATTGTAATTTTGAAGAGTGTTCGCACTTCTTGGAAAACATGGAATTTTTTAAAATAAAAAATGGGAAAAATTCGTTGTGAATTTTAAAAATGTCATCATACAATTTAATTTTTTTATCATGTATTTGATAAATATTCATCATCTATTTTAAAAATTATACATGCTCTAATTTAGCAATTGTTCATTTTGTTTTTCAATAATGCTCCTCATAGATTATCAAAACGTCATAGTGTATTTAAAAAATGTTTACTGTGTATTCAAAATTTGTTCATCGTGTATTTAGACAAATGTCCATAAATTTCAAAGGAATTATGTATTTGAGAATAAAGTTGATAGTGTATTTTAAACATGTTTGTTGTGTATTTCAAAATGGTCATCAAGTATTTTACATGTTTAATTTATATTTCAAAAGGTTTATTGTGTGTTTAGAAATGTTCATCACATATTTTTAGTTCTTTATTGCGCAGTTAGAAAAAGTTCATGATATATTTAAAAGTTTTCATATATATAAAGTATTTAAAATGAAAAGGAATACATGGGAAAACATATAAAAATACGGGTTCCTTGTTACTGCCTCGGTCCCCTTCCTCTCTTTGGTCCAGTGACCTCGTTGTTAGCTTGAGGAGTGATGACTCTGCCATTTCTCTGTTCTAAGTTCTAGTATCGCATTGCTTTCTCTAGGGTACTGGTTCCTTGGTGACGTTGAGATGGTGGTGATGACAATGGCACATTGAGATAAGGACTTTCTGAACTCTCTTAGGGATGATGCTTGATCTGGCACTGACGAAGAGCCTGTGAGGATATGTATTTGTTTCTTTTCTCTGGATCGTGTTATTTGTTGTGTCAACCAAGGGCAACAGTTGGTTGGCTATTTGTACAACATCTTTGACTTCTTCTACTTAATTTTGCAGCATTGCGTGGTTTTCTCCAACCCTTTGGGTCACTAGGTGAACACTGCAAGCATGTGTTGTGTGGTGTGATTTCTCAGTGGATGTTCCTTTTGTGGTTTATAGATCTCGTTGCTATGGACAAGTGTCTATTGTGTTTTCAGAGCCTTGTATGATAAGGGCGCTTGCGGGTGTCTCTTTTTCGTGTTGTCGATTTAGTGTAATTTTCAAAATGTAGTCTAAATCTTCGTCGGTGGAGTCGTCTGCGTTCCACGTCATGTTCTTCCCCTTGTCTAGCGATATCAATAGCCGTGAGCCCCGGGAAGTGAAGCCGTGCGCGCCGACAGAGGCCCACATGGGACACGAGACATTCCATTTCCTACTGAGGGAGTCCTGGATTAGGGGGTGTCCGGATAGCCGGACTATAACCTTTGGCCGGACTCCTGGACTATGAAGATACAAGATTGAAGACTTCATCCCGTGTCCGGATGAGACTTTCCTTGGCGTGGAAGGCAAGCTTGGCGATACGGATATGTAGATCTCCTCCCATTGTAACCGACTACTGTGTAACCCTAGCCCTCTCCGGTGTCTATATAAACCGGAGGGTTTTAGTCCGTGGGGACGAACAACAATCATACCATAGGCTAGCTTCTAGGGTTTAGCCTCTCACGATCTCGTGGTAGATCTACTCTTGTACTACCCATATCATCAATATTAATCAAGCGGAGTAGGGTATTACCTCCATCGAGAGGGCCCGAACCTGGGTAAAAACATCGTGTCCCCTGTCTCCTGTTACCATCCGCCTAGACGCACAGTTCGGGACCCCCTACCCGAGATCCGCCGGTTTTGACACCGACACCTACCCTTTCCAGGGTTCACCATGTGGACATCGCATGTCGAGGCGACGTCCATGATCGACATGGACGGTCCAGCCTTGTGGTCGTTGCAACCCAGTGCAAACGAGGCGGAGCTGTCGACGTTCCCGTCCATGATAGCCAGCGTCACCTCCATGTCTGCCATCGCCGTGATCGCATTGCAGCCGACGTGAGCGCTACGCGTGGCCTTGCAGAGCGCACCGTATTGGTCGACGAAGTTTGGGGCCCTCCGCTACCATGCCGCCATGGCCTCTTTCACTCGCAACTCACCGTTGATTTGGCCCTCCGCCATCCGGTGATGCCCGAGGAGGCGAGGTTGTAGTGTTTGTCCTCATGCGCGCCACCGAACGCCCGACACCGGCGCGGTTGCTCGCCGACATGAAGACGTTGATGTGTTCCTGCGCCTACTCCATGGTGAAGTCGGCATAGACCAGTGCAGGTGCTGGCTCGTCGTTGGACGCCTCCCCCATCATCGGGTCACCATCGCTCACCTCAGGCATCATCGGGTCACCGTCTCTCACCTCAGGAAAGCTCATTGGCATGCAGGGCTCTATCCATCGCACATGAAAGGCCTACCATCCGACCGCCAGGCGGCCACCTCATGCTTCTGCTCCGTCGAGAGGCACTCCTACAACGCGCTACAAATCTCGCAGCGGAGGTGGTGCGGAGGAGGAGCGAAAGCGGATGTGGTGTGATGTGGATTGTGCCGTGCGCGATCACATATAACTAGCGGGCAACGAACGGGGGCGTTGAAGTGGGTTTTCCAGTCTCTGTGCCTGTTTAAAGCTGGTAGGCGGGCGGGCGGACAAACTACGTCCGAACACCTTGGTCCGGACGTTTGCAGACATTTTAAGGGTTCGTTTTGGAGATACCTAAATACGTCTCCCTCTGTTCACAAATATAAGATGTTTTAGATATAACAGAAATAAATGAACAACACACCAAAATATGTCTATATAATCGTCGAAAATAATACGTCTATATAAATCTGAATCATAAATAAGTTAGAACATCAGTGAATGAAGGAAGTATTTAGTTAAACTTGATGAGATGAACAATGTGACGTGGTACATCTAGAATTTTCAGATGAACAATGTGACGTGGTACATCTAGAATTTTCAAACCAAGCAGATCAGTCAAACTAACAATGCAACGTGGGAACTCATGAGGTGGAAAGGTGGGTTCCAATAGCAGCTACCCTAACGGAAAAAGACATCGTGCAAAATATAATGAGCGCACGGCGCGAGATGTTTTGACACGCGTGGCGGGATCTTGGAAATTTCCTGTTACCATATATGGAGAACGAATACTTATTAATCTAGCTCTATGAAACCCTAAGCTTCATTCCCTCGAACGCACGACCACAACGCCGCCGGCTCTCTCCTTGCAACCGCCCACTATACTAGAGCCGTCGTTCTCATCTGACCCGCCACCGCTTGCGCCTTCACGGCTCTCCTCCCCGCCGGATCTAGCCTCTCCGGTGTTTGTCCTCTTCATCCGGCCAACCCCTCACCGTCGTTGTCTCGCCGCTCGTTTACCTTGCGCCGCCGGACTACCGGAGACGAAGACGAGCACCGTGGGGAAGTCGGTCGCCACCTATTCCTTCACTGCCTCCGTCGTTCTAATCCACCTCTATCCGTTCTCCTGGATCATGCGGCAGCGGTACAGGTTCACGGCGGTGGGCCACCACCGATGCGGGATGACGTCAAGTTCGAGCTCCCTCCACATTGCCTCCTCAATGGTCTCCGGCCAGCAGCACCGCTCGTGGCACGTCCGTTCAGCTCAGGTATCTCCACCTCGCCGATGCCTCCTCGTAGTCGCCGCTTACCTCCCTTCCGGCAGCACCGCCGGCATAGTAAGTCCACCTTAAGGCTGCTGTATCGCTCAACCCTCTACCCCGTCGCCCCCTTCTCTGATTGCTTGTTAACAATTTAACTAATTCACCAATTGAATTGTTAACTGCTGCACACAGAGATGCAATTTCCTCGTCCATACCTAACCTCATATTGTCGTAGCTTTATGAATCTGCTTAATTGCTAACCAATTACTACTAATAATCATCCCCTGCGGCACTACTGTCCTTTACTCAAGTGGCGACTAATTAGTGCCAATCATACTTGCAGTTCACTTCAACAATGTTACGTCATCTAATCTGCTCTGTTTTCCTTCGCAGGGTACAGGAGGTGTGAGATCCATAATGCTAGCTTCAGCAAAGTCATCCAAATCTGGCCAAAGGAACTCATGAGGATATTTTACAAATTACTATCGGTGTTCCACCCCAGTGAGATGACTGAATTCGTGTACGCCCAGGATACTCACCAGGTACTAATAAGTAATAGTAGTACCTCTCCACAAGTTTATGTTGTAGTCTCTAGCTAGTCTGTTTGATTGATTTCTGCGCGTCAAATCCTAGCTAGTGACTAGGCGCATGCATATCTGATTGATTTCTCAATGGTAGATGTAACGTGTTGAAACATTTACTATTCTATGTACTACCCACGAGGAATTCCCAGTTAGTTTGGTTGATTTCTAAATGTATTTAGGCCTAGTTTAGCATAATTTCAAGTAGTAGCTCTGGATCGCCATAGGGAGTTTATAGGTTACAAAACTGCGTAGTTTACTACAGTAACAGCAGTGCATTATATATACATGACAAACGCACCATAAATACAAGTTATGGAGCATGGGCTGTTATCTCCAAAGACAGCAAAAATACCTTGTGACGAGCTAACATAATAAATTACACAATGTGGAGTATAGTGGAAAGGCCAAGGGAAAAGTCAATTAATTTCAGCGAAGACTACGATGATGGCAGACTTCATCGTAGAACTTAATATAATCAACAATGATTACCTCATTTGCAACAACAATGAATTTGGTGTCCTGACTATGTACGTATGTATTTGAGTTAGATAGAAACTAGACTACCTTTTTGTCATGATGACCATATTCTTAACATATACATCTTGATAAATATTTTGGTTGGTCTTTAGGGGCCCAAGCTGTGGTTTTTGAGGCTGAGGGATGCTTGCTTTTGAACAGACGGATCTTCAAAAATTGGAGCCCTATTTGACAAGCAAATCCCTGATTGTAATGATCTTGGTGGTTTGTGTGAGGAAGATCTTGGCTTCTGTTCTGATTAGTTGATAAGGTGATATCTCAAGCCATTAACTTAATTTATCAGTTTCATTTGGATATGGTTTTCCTATCAGCATACGTAAAATGTCATGATGATCGAATATTATGAAAAGTAGTGTTTTGTTAGGTAATATTTGCATAAGCTACAATCAGGAGAACATGATTAATATCTGAATTTTGTTGCAATGGTAGATATTCTTTTGTAACTCATGCTTTCCTCATCCTTACTAATATGTTTACATGGTTGTTGCAAATTCTAGCCCTATTCTTATGATGGGATGATATGCAGCTCATCTTTCAAGAAGTTGGGATGGACAAATGAAGACCAAAACAACCCACCTTCAAGACGCCAGGAGAAAAGGCCTCCAACAAATGCAATTTGAGGAGAGTTACATGATTATGTTTAAGAGTCAAGACGACCGTCATCTGTTAATCTTTTTCTTAGTTCTGGTGATGCTACATGTTGTATCAGGTTGATATATAGCTTGTGTTATTTTGGCTTATGGGAATGTGAACAATGAACCGTGATGTGGAATTGGCATTGATGTTATAGAGTAATTAATTGTCATGTGATGTGAAAATACCCTGTGTTGGTTAATTCACTTGTGAATGGAAAAAATAGACTACGTGGAATTGGGCTAACTGATAACTATATAGAATTTTTTTCAATAGAAAATAGGAGAGATGGTCACGGCCTATTAAAAATGTGGACTGCTCTACCCATATTGGGCTGGATGGAAATATTACATATATATGCCCATTTGGAAAGCCTAAAAGCCTAATCCATATTGGGCTGGAGCCCATTTGGAAAGCCTAACCCATATTGAGAGGGTGGCCAGCAACGTATATGTAGTGTTGTTAGACTATAACAATATACGTTGCTAGATAGCAACGTTTCTAGACGTCGTTTACCAACGGATGTATATACGTTGTTGTAGACCCTTGCAACGCCACCACGGCAACGCATATTAATCCGTTGGTGTAGACCATCGCAACGCTTATACGGACCTAAAACAACGCATTGATGCGTTGCTATATGTGGGTTTCTGTTGTAGTGGCCATCGATGCGTGGACGATCTGATGCTGGGCGGGCGTCGCCTATCCGTAGCATGTGGTTCAGTTTTTGGATACAGTGGAGGAACGGCGCCACTTAACAAGGCTGGAGATCTCTTTAAGAAGGCATGCGAATGCAAAAGCACAACAGGTCATCCTCTGGCAAACAATGGCATGGAGGCGCCGCGCAAAGATTCGGGGTTGCACGCTCGGGGACGAGAACACACGTTTTTTCCATGCTGCGGCTAATCAGCACCAAAAAAGAATAAAGTGAGGCTCCTGATACAAGACGGAGTCCAGTTTTTTGGAGAGAATGACAAGCTACGGATTGCAACAGAGTACTACAGGGCTTTGCTGGGACAAACATCCCCCTCCTTGCCAACGATTGACCTCTCCCAGCTATATGACAGTGCTGACCTTGGGGTGTTGGATGAACCGTTCACATGAGCGGAGATTGTTACAGCCATCAAGAAGAGTCCGAACAATAGAAGCTCGGGACCTGATGGCTTCACAAATGAGTTCTACAACTGCTTCAGAGAGGTTTTGAAGGAGGATCTGATGTGTTTCTTTCAGGAATTTTATGAACTGGGTAGCAGCTTGCACGTCATCAATGTGGCAAACATTGTGCTTATACCCAAGAAAGACGCACCAACGGATATCAGAGACTTCCGCCCCATCTCATTGGTACCTGACTTGCCCAAGCTGATTACTAAAGTGCTTGCCGTGACGATCGCAACGCCTCCTCCCAGCCATGATTCATCCATTGCAGTCCGGTTTTTACCCGGGCGATGCATTATTGAGAATTTTATTTTAGCAAATTGAGTTGGTACAAAGAAGCAGCCAAGAGAAAGAAACCTATGATTGTTCAAACTGGATTTTCGGAAGGCTTTTGACAGTGTCAGTTGGGATGCCCTTCTCCAAATTTTTCAAGCAAGGGGTCTTGGGAACCGTTGGAAACACTGGATCTCCAGCATTTTCAAGTCAAGCTCCTCTCAAGTCCTTCTCAATGGCCAGATTGGGGAGAAGATACAATCCAAATGTGGCCTCAGGCAGGGGATGCTGTCACCTTACCTTTTATATTAATTGTCGATGTTCTACAAAGGTGTTGTGACAGAGAGCATCAAGTCGGTCTGCTCAAACATCCGCTCGGGGGAGGGGCCTTTCCACGTCTCTACTGACGCAGACGACACCCTCCTTTTGATACAAGGGGATACACAACAAGTTGGCATCATCAAGAGGGTCCTTGAATCTTTTCAGCCTTCACCGGCCTATCAATTAATTTCGGAAAGAGCTCCTTCGTCCCTATTTGCGTTGATCCGGCGGTTTGTCAGCAGATTGCTCAAATTCTGCAGTGTCAACCGTACGCTTTCCCGTGCACTTATCTTGGGCTGCCCCTCTCAACACATAAGATCACTCACGAGCTGCTAATGCCTGTTATTCACAAAGTGGACAAAGCGACTCTCGGGTTGGCTGGCCACTTTCCTTTCTTGGGAGGACGGCTAACTTTGATTAATGCTTTGTCTGGCAGCGATCCCCGGCTACTTCATGGG
This sequence comes from Aegilops bicornis, assembly GCA_021605145.1. Lineage (NCBI taxonomy): Eukaryota > Viridiplantae > Streptophyta > Magnoliopsida > Poales > Poaceae > Aegilops > Aegilops bicornis. Next base: position 611,232,644 of record CM038674.1, on the reverse strand, counting down.
CTGCTTGTGCGGCCCAAGCAATCCTTACAGCAGCTAGAGCAGATTATGAGGGCTTTACGTGGTAAGGAAAGAATCACGCTCAAGGTGGGCGGTGCACGGTGGCATGGGATTATGTTACCTGCCGCAGCAGAATGGAGGTTTGGGCGTCACGAGACCTTGATGCACACATAACTTGGCAATGATAAGCAAGATCATGACAAGGATCCTACAGCCCAGTTGATGTGCCATGTTACCAATGGTTCGCATCAACATATTGTCATAAAGAAATACCACTTACGATTGCACACTAAGGATAACGCCATTTGGCGCGGCATCAAATCTTCTATTCGGTTTGTCATACAGGTCCACAAGGTGTGAACTTGGGGATGGCACCACTATATCATTCTGGTATGATCTTTGGATTACGAGTGGCGGCTATCCAACTCCTTTCCAACCCTTTTCACCTTTGCCCGATGCAAGTCTTGCACAGTTGCCTCACAATACGCTTTCTCGACACCTTTGGATGATTCAGCTTCATCCCAATCTATCCTACACAGCTGCATGGAGCTTGAAAGACTAACCTGGTACTTAGTTGCAACTCACCAACAAGCTGCTAGAAGCGAGACGTCCGAGAGACCAATTGCCAAGATTTCTACCGTTTTTTCTACAAGATGCTTACGTTCGGGGCGAGGGACTGCCCGTTGGCTCGTTATATTTGGGACGAATCATACCCAAAGCGGCACCGTGTCTTTCTATGGCTGGCCCTCAAGGACAGGCACAACACCGGAATGACATGATAAGGAAGCCTTTGGGCCGAGGCTAGTAACACATAACAGATGTGATCTATGCCCAAAGAGCCGAGACTATGCATCATATTACAGCTTAGATGCAAACTTGCACAAACTATTTGGGCAAAGGCCGCCTTTCCGAGCCGGCAGTTTCATGTGAGTCTACATCAGATTTTGTGGGCTCTGACATACCAAAGGAGGCACATGGCAATCTCTGGAATGTTTTCTTTGCAGCTGCTGCTGTTGCGCTTTGGCATGATAGCAGAGCAAGTTTTCCACAACAAGTGCTGGACATCTGGAAGGGTGCTTGTTGAGGTGGCCGACCTGATCAAACTATGGACTCTGCGAGCACCCGCGGGAAATGTCAGGGAACATTTATCTTCTTGGGCTGATGTAATGGTGCGAGAATAGCTGCAAAGCTTTTTCTTTTTCTTCCCTTCCTTCCTACCTTTCCTTGTTCTTCTCCTCAGGCTTGGCGTTGGCTTCTTTGCCTTTGCACGCTCATCTTTGCGCTCATAACGCCTTCATGTAAAACGACTTTGGTCGCTCAGGCTACTGAAGGAAATATGCCCTAGAGGCAATAATAAAGTTATTATTTATTTCCTTATATCATGATAAATGTTTATTATTCATGCTAGAATTGTATTAACCGGAAACATAATACATGTGTGAATATATAGACAAACAGGTATGTCACTAGTATGCCTCTACTTGACTAGCTTGTTAATCAAAGATGGTTATGTTTCCTAACCATGAACAAGGAGTTGTTATTTGATTAACAAGGTCACATCATTAGTTGAATGATCTGATTGACATGACCCATTCCGTTAGCTTAACAATTGATCGTTTAGTATGTTAATGCTTTCTTCATGACCCATACATGTTCCTATAACTATGAGATTATGCAACTCCGTTTACGGAGGAACACTTTGGGTACTATCAAGCGTCCACAACGTAATCGGGTGATTATAAAGGAGTACTACAGGTGTCTCCAAAGGTACTTGTTGGGTTGGCGTATTTCGAGATTAGGTTTTGTCACTCCGATTGCTCGGAGAGGTATCTCTGTGCCTTCTCGGTAATGCACATCACTTAAGCCTTGCAAGCATTACAACTAATGAGTTAGTTGTGAGATGATGTATTACGGAACGAGTAAAGAGACTTACCGATGTGAGATTGAACTAGGTATTGGATACCGACGATCGAATCTCGGGTAAGTAACATACCGATGACAAAGGGAACAACGTATGTCGTTATGCGGTTTGACCGATAAAGATCTTAAGAGAATATGTAGGAACCAATATGGGCATCCAGGTTCCGCTATTGGTTATTGACCGAGAATGGTTCTAGGTCATGTCTACATAGTTCTCGAACCCGTAGGGTCCGTGACGCTTAACGCTTCGATGACAGTTCATAATGAGTTTATAAGTATTGATGCAATCAAGGTTGTTGAGTCCGGATGTGATCACGGACATGACGAGGAGTCTCGAAATGGTCGAGACATAAAGATTGATATATTGGAAGCCTATGTTTGGACTTGAATGGTTCCGAGTGAAAGCAGGGATGTTACCGGAACACCGGGGTTACGGAACCCCGGGGGTATATGGGCCCTCATGGGCCTTGAGGGAGAAGGAGAAGGGCCGGCCAGGTGGGCTGCGCCCCTCCCCTTCCAGTCCGAATAGGACAAGGAGAGGCGGCGCCTTCCCCTTTCCCCTCCCAATCCTACTCCAACTAGGAGAGGGGAGTCCTACTCGGTGGGAGTAGGACTCCTCCTTAGTGCGCGCCTCCTCTAGGGCCGGCCACCTCCCCTTGTCTCCTTTATATCTGAGGGGCAGGGGCACCCCAAGACACACAAGTTGATCTCACGGATTTTTCCTTAGCCGTGTGCGGTGCCCCTTCCACCATATTCCACTTCGGTCATATCGTCGCGAGCTTAGGCGAAGCCCTGCACGGAGAAGTCATATCGTCAGCGAGCTTAGGCGAAGCCCTGCGTCGGTGGAGCATCAACATCGTCACCACGCCGTCTGGCCGACGGAACTCATCCCCGACACTTTGCTTTGGATCGGAGTCCGGGATCGCCATCGAGTGAGCGTGTGCAGAACTTCCGGAGGTGCCGGACGTTCGGTGCTTGGATCGGTCGGATCGTGAAGACGTCGACTACATCAACCGCGTTGTTATAACGCTTCCGCTTTCGGTCTCACGAGTGCGTGGGCGGACCTCTCCCCTCTCGTTGCTATGCCATCACCATGGTCTTGCGTGATCGTAGGAAATTTTTGAAATTACTCGTTCCCCAACAATGGCATCCGAGCCTGGTTTTATGCGTTGATGTCATATGCACGAGTAGAACACAAGTGAGTTGTGGACGATACAAGTCATACTACCTACCGGCATGTCATACTTTGGTTCAGCGGTATTGTTGGACGAGACGATCCGGACCAACCTTACGCGTACTCTTTACGCGAGACCGGTTCCCTCGGCGTGCTTTGCACATAGATGGCTTGCGGAAGACTGTCTCTCCAACTTTAGTTGAACCAAAGTGTGGCTACGCCCGGTCCTTGAGAAGGTTAAACGGAGTCTATTTGACAAACTATCGTTGTGGTTTTGATGCGTAGGTAAGAACGGTTCTTGCTCAGCCCGTAGCAGCCACGTAAAACTTGCAACAACAAAGTAGAGGACGTCTAACTTGTTTTTGCATGGCATGTTGAGATGTGATATGGTCAAGACGTGATGCTATATTTTATTGTATGAGATGATCATGTTTTGTAACCGAAGTTATCGGCAATGGCGAGAGCCATATGGTTGTCGCTTTATTGTATGAAATGCAAGCGCCATGTAATTGCTTTACTTTATCACTAAGCGGTAGCGATAGTCGTGGAAGCAATAGTTGGCGAGGCGACAACGATGCTACGATGGAGATCAAGGTGTCGGCGCGGTGGCGATGGTGATCATGGCGGTGCTTCGGAGATGGAGATCACAAGCACAAGATGATGATGACCATATCATATCACTTATATTGATTGCATGTGATGTTTATCCTTTATGCATCTTATCTTGCTTTGATTGACGGTAGCATTATAAGATGATCTCTCACTAAAATTATCAAGAAGTGTTCTCCACGAGTATGCACCGTTATGAAAGTTCTTCGTCTTTGAGACACCACGTGATGATCGGGTGTGATAGGCTCTACGTTCAAATACAACGGGTGCAAAACAGTTGCACACGCGGAATACTCGAGTTAAACTTGACGAGCCTAGCATATAACAGATATGGCCTCGGAACACGAGAGACCGAAAGGTCGGCGTGAATCATATAGTAGATATGATCAACATAATGATGTTCACCATTGAAACTACTCCATCTCACGTGATGATCGGGACATGGTTTAGTTGATTTGGATCACGTGATCACTTAGATGACTAGAGAGATGTCTGTCTAAGTGGGAGGTTTTTAATATGATTAATCAAACTTAAATTTATCATGAACTTAGTACCGATAGGATTTTGCTTGTCTATGTTTGATGTAGATAGATGGCTCGTGCTGTTGTTCCGTTGAATTTTAATGCGTTCCTTGAGAAAGCAAAGTTGAAAGATGATGGTAGCAATTACACGGATCGGGTCCGTAACTTGAGGATTATCCTCATTGCTGCACGGAAAAATTACGTCTGGAAGCGCCCATTTGGTAGCGAACTGCTGCAGATCTTGAGCGAGAAGTTGTGAACGTCTGGCAAAGCAGAGCTGATGACTACTCTATAGTTCGATGTGCCATGCTACGGCTTAGAACCGGGTCTTCAACGGCGTTTTGAGCGTCATGGAGCATATGAGATGTTCCAGGAGTTGAAGTTAATATTTCAAGCAAATGCCGGATTGAGAGATATGAAGTCTCCAATAAGTTCTATAGCTGCAAGATGGAGGAGAATAGTTACATCGGTGAGCACATACTCAAAATGTCCGGGTATAACAATCACTTAATTCAGCCGGGAGTTAATCTTCCGGATGATAGTGTCATTGACAGAATTCTCCAATCAACGCCACCAAGCTACAAGAGCTTCGTGATGAACTATAATATGCAAGGGATGACTAAGACAATTCACGAGCTCTTCGCGATCTTTGAAAGTCAGCGGAGGTAGAAATCAAGAAAGAGCATCAAGTGTTGATGGTCAGCAAGACCACTAGTTTCAAGAAAAAGGGCAAAGGGAAGAAGAAGGAAACTTCAAAAAGAACAGCAAGAAAGTTCTTTGATCAAGAGAAGAAACCCAAATGCGGACCTAAAGCCTGAAATCGAGTGTTTTATTGCAAGCGCATCGGACCTTTGGAAGCGGAACTGCCCCAAGTATTTGGCGGATAAAAAGGATGGCAAGGTGAACAAAGGTATATATGATATACATGTTATTGATGTGTACCTTACTAATACTCGCATGAGTACACAGGTATTTGATCTCGGTTCTGTTGCTAATATTTGCAACTTCGAAGCAGGAACTACGGATTAGCGAAGATTGGCTAAGGACGAGGTGACGATGCGCGTTGGAAATGGTTCCAAAGTCGATGTGATCGCGATCGACGCTACCTCTACATCTACCTTCGGGATTAGTTTTAGACCTAAATAATTGTTATTTGGTGCGGCGTTGAGCATGAACATTATATCTGGATCTTGTTTATTGCGAGACGGTTATTCATTTAAATCAGAGAATAATGGTTGTTCTATTTATATGAGTAATATCTTTTATGGTCATGCACCCTTGAAGAATGGTCTATTCTTATTGAATCTCGGCGTAGTGATACACATATTCATAATGTTGAAGCCAAAAGATGCGAGTTGATAATGATAGTGCAACTTATTTGTGGTACTTGCCGTTTAGGTCATATCGGTGTAAAACGCATGAAGAAACTCCATCTTGATGGGCTTACGGAATCACTTGATTATGAATCACTTGGTACTTATGAACCGTGCCTCATGGGCAAGATGACAAAACGCCGTTCTCCGGAACTATGGAGCGTGCAACTGATTTGTTGGAAATCATACATCACGATGTTTGTGGTCCAATGAATGTTGAAGCCTTGGCGGGTATCAAGTTATTTTCTCACCTTCACAGATGATTTGAGCAGATATGGGTATATCTACTTAATGAAACACAAATCTGAAACATTTGAAAAGTTCAAAGAATTTGAGTGAAGTGGAAAATCATCGTAACAAGAAAATAAAGTTTCTACGATCTGATCGTGGAGGAGAATATTTGAGTTACGAGTTTGGTTTACATTTGAAACAATGTGGAATAGTTTCACAACTCACGCCACCCGGAACACCACGGAGAAATGGTGTGTCCGAGCGTCGTGTCGTACTTTACTAGATATGGTGCGATCTATGATGTCTATTTCCGATTTACCGCTATCATTTTGGGGTTATGCTTTAGAGGCGGCCGCATTCACGTTGAATAGGACACCGTCAAAATCCGTTGAGACGACGCCTTATGAACTGTGGTTTGGCAAGAAACCAAAGTTGTCGTTTCTTAAAGTTTGGGGCTGCGATGCTTATGTAAAGAAACTTCAACGGATAAGCTCGAACCCAAATCGGAAAAATGTGTCTTCATAGGATACCCAAAGGAGACTGTTGGGTACACCTTCTATCACAGATCTGAAGGCAAGATTTTCGTTGCTAAATTCGGATCCTTTCTAGAGAAGGAGTTTCTCTCGAAAGAAGTGAGTGGGAGGAAAGTAGAACTTGATGAGATAACTGTATCCGCTCCCTTATTGGAAAGTAGTTCATCACAAGAAATGGTTCCTGTGACAACTACACCAATTAGTGAGGAAACTAATGATGATGATCATGAAGCTTCAGATCAAGTTACTCTTGAACCTCGTGGAGGTCAACCAGAGTAAAATACGCACTGCAGTGGTACGGTAATCCTATTACGGAAGTCATGTTACTTGACCATGGCGAACCTACAAACTATGAAGAAGCGATGGTGAGCCCAGATTCCATAAAATGGCTGGAAGCCATGAAATCTGAGATGGGATCCATGTATGAGAACAAAGTATGGACTTTGGTTGACTTGCCCGATGATCGGCAAGCCATTGAAAATAAATGGATCTTTAAGACGAAGACTGACGCCGATGGTAATGTAGCATCTACAAAGCTCGACTTGTTGCGAAAGGTTTTCGACAAGTTCAAGGGGTTGACTACGATGAGACTTTCTCACCCGTAGCGATGCTTAAGTCTGTCGAATCATGTTAGCAATTGCCGCATTTTATGATTATGAAATTTGGCAAATGGATGTAAAACTGCATTCTTGAATGGATTTCTAGAAGAAGAGTTGTATATGATACAACGAGAAGGTTTTGTCGATCCAAAAGGTGCTAACAAAGTGTGCAAGCTCAATGATCAATTTATGGTGCAGTGCAAGCCTCTCGGAGTTGGAATAAACGCTTTGATAGTGTGATCAAAGCATATGGGTTTGTCTGAGACTTTTGGAGAAGCTTGTATTTACAAGAAAGTGAGTGGGAGCTCTGTAGCATTTACGATATTATATGTGGACGACATATTATTGATTGGAAATGATATAGAATTCTGGATAGCATAAAAGGATACTTGAATAAAAGTTTTTCAATGAAAGACCTCGGTGAAGTTGCTTACATATTGGGCATCAAGATCTATAGAGATAGATCAAGACGCTTAATTGGACTTTCACAAAGCACATACCTTGATAAAGTTCTGAAAAAGTTCAAAATGGATCGAGCAAAGAAAGGTTTTTACCTGTGTTGCAAGGTGTAAGATTGAGTCGGACTCAATGCCCGACCACAGTAGAAGATAGAGAGAAAATGAAAGATGTTCCCTATGCTTGACCATAGGCTCTATCATGTATGCAATCTTGTGTACCAGACTGACGTATGCTTAGGCTGTAAGCTTGGCAGAAGGTACCAAAGTAATCGAGAATGGATCAACGGGCCGTGATCAAGAACATCTGAAATACGAAAAGGACTAAGGATATGTTTCTCATATATGGAGGTGACAAAGAGCTAGTCGTAAATGGTTACGTCGATGCAAGCTTTGACATCGATCCGGACGATTCTAAATCGCAAAACCAGATCGTGTTTTTATTAAGCGGTGGAGCCGGGTTGGTGCGATTCTAAACAAAGCGTCGTGGCGGGATCTACATGTGAAGCGGAGTACATAGCTGAAGCGGCGAATGAAGGAGTCTGGATGAAAGAGTTCATTTCGATCTAGGTGTCATACCTAGTGCATCGGGACCGATGAAGATCTTACGTGACAATCTTGGTGCAATTGCCTTGGCAAAGGAATCCAGATTTCACAAGAGGACCAAGCATATCAAGAGACGCTTCAATTCCATTCGGGACCAAGTCCAAGTGGGAGACATAGAGATTTGCAAAATACATACGGATCTGAATGTTGCAGACCCGTTGACTAAGCCTCTTCCACGAGCAAAACATGATCGGCACCAAGACTCCATGGGTGTTAGGATCATTACTTTGTAATCTAGATTATTGACTCTAGTGCAAGTGGGAGGCTGAAGGAAATATGCCCTAGAGGCAATAATAAAGTTATTATTTATTTCCTTATATCATGATAAATGTTTATTATTCATGCTAGAATTGTATTAACGGAAACATAATACATGTGTGAATATATAGACAAGCAGTATGTCACTAGTATGCCTCTACTTGACTAGCTTGTTAATCAAAGATGGTTATGTTTCCTAACCATGAACAAGGAGTTGTTATTTGATTAACAAGGTCACATCATTAGTTGAATGATCTGATTGACATGACCCATTCCGTTATCTTAACAATTGATCGTTTAGTATGTTAATGCTTTCTTCATGACCCATACATGTTCCTATAACTATGAGATTATGCAACTCCCGTTTATCGGAGGAACACTTTGGGTACTACCAAACGTCACAACGTAACTGGGTGATTATAAAGGAGTACTACAGGTGTCTCCAAAGGTACTTGTTGGGTTGGCGTATTTCGAGATTAGGTTTTGTCACTCCGATTGCTCGGAGAGGTATCTCCGAGCCTTCTCGGTAATGCACATCACTTAAGCCTTGCAAGCATTACAACTAATGAGTTAGTTGTGAGATGATGTATTACGGAACGAGTAAAGAGACTTACCAAAGAATCTAGATTGAACTAGGTATTGGATACAAGCGATCGAATCTCGGGTAAGTAACATACCGATGACAAAGGGAACAACGTATGTCGTTATGCGGTTTGATCGATAAAGATCTTCGTAGAATATGTAGGAACCAATATGGGCATCCAGGTTCCGCTATTGGTTATTGACCGAGAATGGTTCTAGGTCATGTCTACATAGTTCTCGAACCCGTAGGGTCCGCACGCTTAACGCTTCGATGGCGAGTTCATAATGAGTTTATAAGTATTGATGCACGAAGGTTGTTCGAGTCCCGGATGTGATCACGGACATGACGAGGAGTCTCGAAATGGTCGAGACATAAAGATTGATATATTGGAAGCCTATGTTTGGACTTGGAATGGTTCCGAGTGAAAGCAGGATGTTCTGGAACACCGGGGTTACGGAACCCCGGGGTATATGGGCCCTCATGGGCCTTGAGGGAGAAGGAGAAGGGCCGGCCGGGTGGGCTGCGCCCCCTCCCCCTTCCGGTCGAATAGGACAAGGAGAGAGGCGGCGCCCTTCCCCTCCCTCCCAATCCTACTCCAACTAGGAGAGGGGGAGTCCTACTCCCGGTGGGAGTAGGACTCCTCCTTAGTGCGCCTCCTCTAGGGCCGGCCACCTCCCCTTGTCTCCTTTATATCTGAGGCGGGGGCACCCCAAGACACACAAGTTGATCTACGGATCTTTCCTTAGCCGTGTGCGGTGCCCTTCCACCATATTCCACTTGGTCATATCGTCATGAGCTTAGGCGAAGCCTGCGCCGGAGAAGTCATATCGTCATGGAGCTTAGGCGAAGCCCTGCGTCGGTGGAGCATCAACATCGTCCTGCGCCGTCGTCTTGTGGAACTCATCCCGACACTTTCTTTGGATCGGTCAGGGGATCGTCATCGATTTGAGCGATGTGCGAACTCGGAGGTGCCGTCGTTCGGTGCTTGGATCGGTCGGATCGTGAAGGCGTCTGACTACATCAACCAGCGTTGTTATAACGCTTCCGCTTTCGGTCTACGAGGGTACGTGGACGGACACTCTCCCCTCTCGTTGCTATGCCATCACCATGGTCTTGCGTGATCGTAGGAAATTTTTTGAAATTACTACGTTCCCCAACAGCTACGACCTGTTTTAAATGCATAAGGTAGAACATGATCTACCTTTTTTTTCAAAAAAAAAATATGGCGCGCTGCGGGAGCAGACACCAACGGTCGTTCGCTTCGAGTGAGTGGATGATAGAGCATCCGGGCAATGGGCCGGCCCATCGGGCTCCGTTTGTGCGAAACAACAGCAATTTGTGGCAAAGAGCACCACATATAGGGGCTCCCGTTAAATAGAACCCCCGTACCCGGCCGGCTACCACAAAAGTTCCCGGAGCCCCTCACCCGAAGCCCCGTCCACCACCCCCAAAATTTCCCCTTCCCGCTTGTGCGCTCGGCGAAATGCCGCAATGGCGCACCTGCCTCTTCCTCCTCCTTGCACTTCTTGGTTTCATGAGTTCCCACCCACTCCTTATCATCTTCCCTCCTCCGGACCTCCACCTCCTCTTCGCAGAGGTTTTCCTGATGCTCGTCCTGGCCGCAGCCGGAGACATGCTGCGGGCGCTGCGTCGCCGATAGGCGGCGGAAGCGGCGGCGCGCGCGACACACTCCAGCGCGCGCCTCCGCTACAGGCCCTGGACGCCCACCAGCGGGTCCAGGGCAACCGGATCGATCCTCTGCTGGGGATGGTCGCCGTCTCCTCCTGCGGCTGCATCAACACGCGCCGCATCGACGACCTCCGGCTCCTGCTCCCCTGCGTGGGCGAGCAAACCTCCGACCCCCGAATCTCTTCGGCTTCCTCCCGCGCCCGCTCCGACGGCGCAGCCGCGGACGCGGAGGAGAACGAGCCCGAGGCGTCCGCGGGGAGGAGCACGCAGGTGCTGCTCGCCGCGGCAGCAAGTGGTGGGCGCGGCGGCCCCTACGGCCGCCGCCCGTCGTCCTCCCACGGAAGCTGCGCCCCCTGGAACGCTGGCCCCCTCATCGCGCACCCCCCGGCGACCCCGTCGCCCGTATGCTGCCCCATCGTCGCGTCACGGCAGGTCTGTTTCCGTGTTCTTGGTGCTCTTTCGCGTCATTCGTGACAGGTTCTTGGCTGAGAAGTAGGTAATCGAAGGTCCTAGGTTCTTAATTTTCCGTGCAGTTGTTGAACTCTGCTATGATACATCGAATTTGGCGTGTTATTCCTGACAGGTTATCGGTTGAGAAATAGATATTCGAAGGTCCTAGGTTCGATTTTCAGTGCAGTTATACATTGAATCTGTTGAGTTAAGTCTGGGAGCAGATGTGTTCGGTTTCTTGTATTGCTCCCAGGAACGAATGCCCCATTGTGTTAAATTTTAACTGAATTCTTGATTGATAATTGTTCCAGGAATCGATTGGAAATCCCTAATTGTTATTAACTACCGAGCAGTAAAAGCTTGCTGCTAAATTTCTGCTTGCTGAATCTTGAGTTGGACAAAAACTGGTGTAATCTCATCCCAGTCGTACCATTGTTGCATTTATTTGATCAAGCAACCAGATTAGGATGATTTGGTGTCTGGTTCCATCCAATTATTACATGTTAGCTCTGCTAGATACTGATGTAAACTCTGCTAGATACTGAGATACATCGAGATTGTTGTGTTAAGTCTAGGAGCAGACGTAGTTTCTTTGATGGAACTGTTCGGTTTCTTTTATTGCTCCCAGGAATGAAGTCCTCAATTTCTGAACATTGGATTGAAGTTTAACTGGATTCTTGATTGATAATTGTTCCAGGAATCGATTGGAAATTCTTAACTGCTGTTAACTACCCAGCAGAAAAGGCTTCTTGCTAAATTTCTGCTTGCTGAATCTTGATTGAACAAAAAACTGAAGTAATCTCGTCTCAATCATATACCATCGTTGCATTTATTTGATCAACCAACCAGATTAGGATGATTGGGTGTCTGGTTCCTTCCATTTTTACATGTTGCTTCCTGTTTTGTATCCACCTACTTATGCTTTCTGCTCATTTGATCTTTCATAAGTAAATGGGAGGTGCTAATAAGCCAAACTACCTCAGGAACAAGAGCAAGGGAGGTTACCAACGAGAGAGGACTTGGTCAAGTGTTTCTTTATGCCACGAAACATCCGACTACAGACTCCCAGGCACCCTTCTCTGCCGGATATGAGAGGTTCTGCCTTTTGTCTGCCTACCCCTTTCATAAATCAGCCTGACATTTTTCTTGCATGTCATGTTTAATTGATTTACTTGACTTGAATTATGCAGTTGACGGATCCAATAGAGGGCCTCCAAAATTCGTCCACAAGGCCACGCCAGCTAGATTGATGCTTGAGCTCGCTCCTCACATAATTACCATGGGAAGCACATGGAAGCAATTGATGCTGTCAATGAATGGAGATTGCCTAAAGTAAGTGAAGAGGAAGATGAGGCAGTGGATCAGAAGGGCTGGCAGGATGATACCATGTCATGTTGTGTATCCTCAGGTATTGGCTTAAATCTCTTGAGACCTGACAGTTTTTCAGCAGAACATGGATTTGACAAAATTCTGTATTGTTTCAGCTCTTGATTGGAACTTTGAGTCTAATAGTGCCTATGAGGCAAGCAATCATGATGATGGTCGTGCTTTTGACCATTCAGAGGTCAAGGATTGTGCAGCTGCAGTGCAAAGGATGGAGAAATGGCTCCGGGGCCCCTGCGATGAAACAGATTGAAAAGCTCATAGACGAGTAGATCCCTCTTATCTCATCTTCTATCATTACCTCTTAACATGCATTTGTTAGCAGTTAACTAGGGGGTTGCTCAAAATCAAGAATTGTTCATATAACAAGAATAGTTGTATTGAGCCATTTACGACGAGGAATCAAATGGCTTAGGAAATGATCATATGTAGCATAATATATTATCATAAAGAGCTAAACTCTATCTTACACTGGAAGTAAACAGAAGAGCATGGTCCTGATTATTCGTACAGACATGACATTTTTGTCTTGTGACTGTCTATTTTGTTGAAATGAAAATTCGAGCTCACCTGTTATCAACTCATCGTTTATATAGTTCATGAGCTAAATTTTTTGGATCCGTTTGTTCCAAATTTGTAGTTCTTTGTAGCTTATATATCTGGACAGAGCACTAATGATGTTACTTCAATCTACTAGGCTGAACCAGAAAGAAGCCCATCTCGCTCACTGGAAGACTTTGATGGCACGGGCCAGGAACGCAACGATCAATACTGAGGTATACTTCAGTTCAGTGCATTGAATATTTGCATTGAAAGCATTGGACCAACAGTTCCACATTTTTGTTTGTGTCTGAACTGAATGCAGAAGAAGTTAGAGAAGAAGAGATCTGAAGCTGCAAAGAAGATTCAAATTAAGCTCAAAATGTCCACTTTTCTAGGAAACGCTAAGTAAGCTCTCAACTTCTGCATATTTGTTTTATCTTCTCTGAGATGAGCACACTTGCAAGGGAGGATTCTCTTCAAGTTGCAGTGCTGCTAAACATTTTAAGCTGGATCTGGCGTCTTATTATGTATGTTTGGTCATTTGCAGGAGATGCACACTTGCCAAACTGTAGTGGCATGCCATCGAAGAGTTACACCTTGCTGATATAAATAAATAACACACATTATAATTTTACCCTAAATTTAGGAAGCAAGCAACACTAACAGAAGTGCCCTTGAGAAAATAAAATAATAACACTGCTAAAGGAGACAACCTAACAGGGAAAGATATAATTATATACTTTTGATATTCCTGTAAAGTATTATTCTAAATCAAGGCATCGGCTTCAAGTTAATCTCCTGTTATTTTCACTACAGGATGGCTGGCCGCTGCTGAAGCTGAAGCCACTTCTTCATTGATTGATCCTGGGGCGCTGCATCACTGTCCTCGCGCCCTTGTTGAAGCTGCTGAAGCTGAACCAAGCGAGCGATCTGCTTGCTCGTTTTGGTCGTCTAGAGGAACGAACAGTAGTTTGGTTAGGATCAGGGCCTCATGAAATATTAGACCTCATCCTACGGGATTGTAACGTGACTATTATTTAATCAATACAATCCCTTTACCCCACAAAAAAAAGAAAAAAAGAAATGGGAGACCGGACCACCTTACAGACTGGTCTGAACATTCGGGTCAGCGCTGAGCTTGTTGCTGCCTTTTTTTTTTAGCATCAGCTTGTTGCTGCCTGGGTCTATTTTATTTGTATCGATAAAAGGCCCATCCCCCCCCGCAAAGAAAAAAGATACAAGGCCCATTAACATGGCTGGTTTGCGATGTAGCACAAGGTCCACCACGTCGAAAGCCCGCAATGGTACACCCACACCCGCGTCTCCTATTTACCGCGTAGGTCCACGTTCGTCGACCAAGCGTGCTCGCCACGTGATTTTGGGCCGGCCCAAGTAGCGCAGGATCACTCTTCCGGTTCTAGGAAGGTTCTCGAACCTTCTCACACCGTTTTTCATTTTCATTTTTTTATTTTATATCGTTTTTTGTTTTCCATTTCCGTTTCCTTTTTCTTCTTTCATATTTTTTTTTATTTTTCCATTTTTTATTTTATTTTTTTCATTTTCTTCTTTTATTTTTCTTTGTTCTTGTTCACTTTCTTTTATGTTCCTTTTTTGTTATTTTTTTCAATTCGTGAACTTTTTTTCAAATTCGTGAACATTTTCTAAATCATGATCATGTTTTGTCCATCAAATTCAAATGTTGTTTAGTGAATTAACAAAATATTCACCAGTTTTAATAATTTCATCTAATTCATTTTTTCTCAACTAAATCAAATGTTTTCCATAATAATATATATGTTAATCATATGTTTTTTAATTTTTCATCAAATTAAAAAAATTAATCATCCAATTTAAAATGTGTTCACCAAATACAAAAAATGTTCATCAACATTAAAAAAACATACAATAACTAGTTTTTTTTATAAATTTGTGAACATTGTTTTTGAATCAGCGAATATGTCGTAAATTCATAAACAATATTTGAAATCACGAACATTTTTCCTGAATTAGTGAACATCTTTTATAATTTGGATCAATTTTAATAAAAGTCATGAACACCTTTTCAAATTCATGAATAATTTTTTAAATCCATTTTTTTGCTGGTGGTCCACCATAGAGCTCATATGTAGCAATTGACAAGAACACAAAAGAAGGTGCAAGAACAGCTCTACTTCCCATGTTATGTCGGACGCAAAACCAGTGAATACCTTTGTGTGAGCGAGCTCACATCTTTAGAATAGATTCCTGTTAGAAAGGTAATTTGTGTACATTTTTTTTATCATGAACAGTTTTGAAAATCCAAATTTTATTTAAAGAAGAAAAACAACAGTAGAAACGAAAACGGAAAAACCAAACCCATAGATATGGTGGGCAGACACGTCCGTGCGACGACGGTGCGGGAGCGGGGCTGACACATGGTCCGGGCGGTCCGGCGTTCCTGCAGCGGCCGGCCAGACGCAGCTAAATTAGATATGGTGGGGCTGCAGTCGATGGTCAAGTTTCACCAAACCCATAGAGCGCCGTGCAAGGTGCACGCCAGAAGAGAACAAAGGGCGTACAACAAGGGCTGTCAGAGCGCACCTGAGCGAGTGCCTTGATCATGCGTGCGTGCGCTTGATTGGTCACTCCGTGCACCTTAATGTCCGAAGTATCAACCTCAAGGTTCCGCTTAGGATCTGTCGGTGAGGTTTCTGAGTCACCTTGGCTCTTCATCGTTTCTGATTTAGCACCTCCCCGTCTGATGCGTGCCATGGCAAGACCTGCGCGCGCTCCCGTCACTGAGATGCCGTCGTACGATGATCGATCCCTCCCTAGGATCCAGATAAAAAACAGCTCGGTTTCATCGACTCGTCCCGATTGGCCCGATGCGCCATTATGTCCACGGCTAGCTAAATTGACTGACGGAACAGTTGCTATCCAAGGGTGCGTGCGTGTGTGCTGCATACGTACACAGCATGCCGATTGTTTATGGAGAGGCCTGGAAGGACGTGACGTCCGTGGCTAAACAAGGGTCAAACGGGACCCCATCCCGACCCACCGGATCAGCCAGCCTCCATCGGACCGGACCGGACCGGTTTACCTTCGCGCGCGTACGCCGATGCATCATACTCCGTGGCAAAACCACCAGATCCTAATCGGCAGCAGCAGTACACACGGCCACCGTGCGCCGTCATAGAGTCCAGAGCTAGGTTCTCCTGTGATTTGGCCAGGGTACTAGTAGTGCTGATCCTTTGGTCCAGGAATGACGCATCCAAAGGTACAAGCAAAAGAGACTGTCACTCATCGTGTTTTGTCCAACTTTGGATGTGAATTTGATTCACAAATTACTATAACTTACATGCATATCTCCTACATGGTTAAAAAAATTATGACTTGTAGAGATGGTCATACACTTGTACCCCGCTCCACCGGGTCCATCAAGGGGTCCAATGGGTCCAATTCCAAGATGTTTTTATTGAGATGTGTATTTTTTGCAAAAAGGACTCAAATGATAAATGCGTTACGTTATTGTCAAAAAAGAAAGATAAATGCGACACATGTGGCATGAAGCACTCTGGCTTTGACTTTTTTACAACTAAAGTTGACATCCAAAAAGAAAAAAAAAACATACCCAAAAAATAAGCTGAAACCTGCCAAGAAAGTTGCCATTCTCGCATTACTAAATTTGCCATAAAAAAGGTTGGAAGTTGCCATGTGTTCGTGCCACACATCTCACACTTATCAGGGTCCAAACACACATCATCACCAATATAATAAAAAATTATGGCAAAAGACCTGTACCACCCAATGTCCACCACCAAATCGAGCCGCCGACATGTTGTTATTGCCGCTTTCATACCATAGCCGGCCTGACCTTGTTTATGTCAGACAGAAAGTTTTCATGCACGTGTCCCCACGGACCAGCGCCGCGAAGCCACATTCTTCTTTATTGAACCACTGAATCGATCTGAAGAACCTGGCGCAAAAACTCGTCGTCGCATATGCATGACAAGAAACCTTAACTCGCAACCCCGATGAGCCGGCTATTGCACCCTGACAGACAAACTTGAGGGGGATCAGAGCCCGGAAGGCAGACTCAAAGAAGAAGCCCGCCATCTATCCAAACGTCACCCCTCCAGGACTAAAACCCTAAACTATCTACTAGCCGGAGTTGAGGCACCAATATTTCCCTCCTCACCACTGGCCACCAGAGTGGCACACATAGTCCTGGCAGCCTATCTACTACCTGGGAGGAAAGTTTTTGCCCTAGTCACCTCACAAGAGGGGAAAGAAAGATCGCCGAGACTTGTATATTGACTTTGTAAATCTTGGAACTCCACAATTCCAACAGTACCTTCATTGAGTGTTTGTATGAGTGTGCGTGCATGTACATCGTCTTCGTAATCAGTATTTCTCAAAACTGATTATGTAAACTGATAAAAATTGTAATGTTGAATATGAAACACGATTGTGTCATTTAATAATTGGTGAATTACATACTATAGTTTTTAGATGTTATAGAATATCTATGTAAAGAGAGTGGAAAGAAAAGAAGGCCAATAAAATTAGCTATACATGTTTGAATAAAAGATAACCTCCACACAGCTTTGAAGATTTGAGTATGCCTTCCTCTTAGCTCCATTGACAATCACAAGCCCGTCTTCAAAATTCTTCCAATATATATATAATTAATTTTGGCTAAGTTTCTTTTGGAAGATAAATCGTTTCTACATGGCCACACACTTTGTGCCACTATTGTAATAGCCTCCATATAAAGTAGTACCGGCATACTCGGTTTTAGGGTAACCAAGTTATGATGGACTTTTTCCTGTAAATTGATGCTAGGGCTCCTATTTCCGTCAAGTCTAAACAAACCTGTTGGTAAAAAAAGATGATATATAGTCTCCTTGACTTGCTTATCCCCCATGACACAATAAACTAGATGGATAAAAGAACTCTTTGCAGCATATCCCTAGTATTTGACATGTCAATGAGAAAGGGGCACAATAACACTTGATGTTTTCGTTGATAACAAGATCTAAACCAAGGGAATTCCTTAGGTACAACAAAATGATCCACAAGAGCCTTATATACCCTGGAGGTAGAGAAGCCACTGGTTTTCCACTCCTATTCCATATGTTGGGATATGTGCTAGAATTTTAATAAATATTCCTCTAAAGTGATCAGTGAAACAACCAACTCATATCAACTTGTTCCATCACTTTCATGATACATAGACAGTTATGTTTCAAAGAGGAATACATCTTAGGGGTCCTACTTCTATCCACATTAATAGAAATAAGGTTGGATTTGGTTGTTTGTCTTAAGATCCATGGAAATAGCAAAATGTTGGAGCAAGGAACGGACATGTTAGAGCTGAGATAATGGCAAGTGTATCATCATATTGCATAATGAGTAAGTGAGGGAAATCATTGAAAGAATTGGTCATCCAATGAGTTGATCCATCGTGGCCTTGTTGAGTAAAGAATGTAGCGAATCAGTAGCCAAGGCAAAAAAAGGGAGATTGGATAAGGGGCCTCCCCACCACACACCTCTCGAGCAGTAACAAACTATTCTCGTCATACCATTAAGTAACACAGAAGAAGTAGCAGGTGGGAGAATCATTTTGATCCATCTACGGTTCTGCACCACTTTCACCGAAGCCCTTATGCTTTAGAATATCCAAGAGAACCAGGTGTTCCATTTTGAGAAAAGCCCCCCACAAAAAAAATAACTAGATTAAGAATGACCACTACCTATTTGAAATTAGACAACCATAAACATACTCGAAGGCCTAAAGAAGACAATTTTGCATTGTCCTAGCTTTGATAAAACCATGATGGTTGATATGCACTGCGTGTGAATAATTTTTGGAGTCTATTTGCTAAAAGCTTAGTGATATAAGACCATGAGAAGGGAAAAGGCTTAGAAGTTATTAACACCAGCTGCATTGTCAATTTTAGGAATCATAATGATATAAGACCTAATAAATTGAGGGTTAGATTACCATGCATGGTAGAATTAATCACAAGATACATAGAAGTATTACTTTATCATGTGTCAAAATTCTTTTAAGGAAATTCCATGTTAAAACCATCGAATGTAAGTCAACAATGTTTCATCAGTCTCAGTATAAAAGGGGCCTCTAGGAAAGCTAAGTTCACCCTATCTTGGATAAGATCATTGAGATCAAATTTCATATAATATCTTTCATATTGCTTTAGTCAGTACTTGTAAGTTTGCCAAAAAGAGGTGGAACCTTTCTATTATTATTTTTGCGAAAATGATCAGATCCACTATAAAAGTTCACAGGGTATACAAAGCATCTCAAACATAATAGAAATTAATCAAGGTTTTGAGACCACCAAACGATCACTACTGCCGTCAGAACGAGCCCGACGCACCATTGTCACCGCTCCCCTACCGGAGCCGACTTGACCTTGTCGATGATAACCGTGAAGTCTTTATGCATGTGCCTCTAAGAACCAACCCCTAGAGCTATAGTCATTGTTGTTGAACCCTTGCATAGATCTGAAGCACCTGGCACCAAATCTCGCCACATGACGAGAAACCCTAACTTCAAGAATCTACGCTAGAAGAAGAAGAAACCATCCGCTCAAATGCACCTGCGAGGACTAAACAACCCTAACCTAAACTACTAGCCAAAGTGAAGGAACCGGGATTCCCCTCCCCACCACCGGCCGCCAAAGCGGGCAGAGGGGAGGGGATTCATGGGCTCGCCGGTGAAGTCTAGAGGAAGGAGTTTTCGCCAACCACCTTGGGTTAGGGGAGAAAAACGTGAGGAAGTTATGGCTCCGATGTGTGTACTTTTTACGATTACACAACCTTTCTATCATGATTCAACAAAGGTACACATGGATATCTTAACTTTTAGTGATATCTTCAACTTCCGTAATTTCATATTATTGCTCACTGAAATCTACAAGTGCCTTTAAATTAAGGATTCCATCCATAAAGTGCTAATATTTCTTGTTTCTTCGTCCCATCCAAGAGGAGAGATCACTAATGTCTTCAAGTTCTGAACTGATCTTTGTGATAGCATCTCACCCGAATTCTCATAGAAACCTTGTTCAGAAAAAATAACTATCCGCGGACGCTACATTCACATCCACACAGCCGATCTTCCAAAAAAATTTTCCACACGGCCACATGGTGAATCGCTGATCAAGGTTATGCACTGGCCGATCGATCGGCTGATCCTTATCTCGAAGGATCAGGTCAAGCCTTCAGTTCGATGGGCCAATTAGTGGTGAAAATATACATGTCGACCAGATGCGAAAAGATTCCACCTCTGACCTGGAAACTTCACCCACTGCTCGCCGTCAAAAACACTATCCGGTAGTAGCTGGTAAGCTCACACGCACCTCTCGCCACGCAAGTGACGCGCGAAACAATCCAAATTACACCGCGCTAATCGCTGCGATCGACCACACATACATGCATATGCATCCACGTGAAACGACCCGTGGAAAACTGAAAGATGCCACGCACACACGTACGCAGCACGCTCGCTCGCTAGCTAGTCCAACGAGAGCACCAGTCGTGGTCGCCGCCGGCGGCCGTGCGCGCCGAAATAGACGACGCCGGCCGGCGAGCTATACATAGGTCGTCGGCGTTACAACGGAGACCATAAAAAAACTGGAGAAATGTTTCATGCCTCACGACTCTAACCTTGTAGGAGTAGCACTATGTGTGATCAAGTCTAGTGCAAATATTTATGCAAACCCATACGTGCACCAGAACCACTTGGAATTTCGTACGGGGCTCCTCCTCCTCTCATATGGACTGAGAGAGGAGCAGGAGTTGCTGGTTTTTCTAGCAAAAAAACGTTACTTATTACACGACAGCACAAGTCAGAACTCGGTGACGAAGTGGGCAGACTAAGTTGGCTTCCATCCAAATAAATTAGCTGCGAGATAAATGTAACCAATGTAATGTAATATGTTAATCACGTTGTTGCTGGCGTTAATAATGCACAGGAATCTTGAGATCTATTCCAAGTCCAACGTCAACAAGGAGAAGCTTGTATAAGCCAGTTTTTTTTTTTGGTTCCAACAACCAGTTGACCTCAATCATCATGAGGCAGCAGATTTCTTCTAGATCAAGATCGAAAGTGTAAGTTATTGTGCAAGTGAGCACAGTTGTTCATACAATGGTATGAAACATGGTTAGTGAAATTCTGTGTGGGCCCAAGTAAGTTGACTCGTGATTTTATACCCATCATGTGGCATATGATGGCCTCTCAATTTGTTTCCATAAATATTAGCCTTAGCAGTCGGAGCTAGATGGGGAAGCTATATGCAATTAGGCACTCAGATGGCTATGGCTTTCCATGATGCAGGCGATGGCATGACATGCATGTGGCATAAGCTAGCCATTGCAGAGGTCCAAGTGGAGACATCGAAGCAATTATAATATGTCCTGTGTGAATCGCAATGCCTTGAAAATAAAATCGTGCATTGATCAAGTTGAAAAACCAAGTAAGCCATTGCTCTTATATGGGCCGAATAAACTTTGGGTTTCTGTAACATATGTCACGTTTGCCCACTATTTTCGACCTTGTAACATATGTTACCCAGTTCTATTATTTTCCATGAACTTACAATCTAGACCACATACTTTGTTAGGATGGCCTAGCAAGACATGCGAACAACTTAGTTGGACGCTTATTTGTTGGGAGTGTATAGAATGATGCCAAATGCTCTCAAATTTTTCTATGAAATTGTGTCCAAATGTGCCAGACCGCATAATTGTGCACCGCGTACCGGATATGACTTTTTAGATGTCCATCAAGCCAGCTGTCACGTTATACTAACAAATGGATTTAGCTTGTAAATTTGAAGAATGATAAATTAGGTTAAAACCATCATAAAGTTATAACTAGTTAAAGGGTAATTGCAGCAATATTTTTTAATGGGATAAAATTATTACATAGTCACAGTTCACCTGTAAGAAGTGAAATGTACTCTTAAAATAGAAAAAAGTATCAATAATCCACAAAAATGACTAGGTTGATACAGTACTCACTCCGTCCAGGGCCTACAAGGCTCATTTAGTTTGTCTAAAGCCAAATATTTTTAAGTTTGACCGATTTTATGGAGAGAATAGTATGAACGTCATCTTTGGTACCAAATCAATATCACTAGACCTATCATCAAGTTTATTTCATGTTGTAATTATATGAAGTTGTAAATACTGGTACTTTTCTTGATTAACTTGGTCAAACGTAAATGAATTTGACTCAAACCAAATAAGCCTTGCAAAACCCTGATCGAGGGAGTATATGCTTGGACAAGTCATTAATTACTTGAGCCCGCCGCTCAAGCAACTCAAATGTTCACATGCCTTCTTATTTGAAAAGTTCCCTAGTACGTAACGTAATTCATCAAATAACTATTGCATGTTGTTATATTTGCTCTTAATTTTGTGATGATCAGTCTGTCGACAGCTATCTTCTTCATTACAATTAACTATGTGAACCACCAGGGCACTAAATTTTAGTCTCATACCATAAGTCAATAACTAAATATGTATACCCGTACGAACTTGAATGGCCGGCCTGCATTTAACTTACAGTATAAAGTTGTCACTGTAGATGTATGAAAGGAAACAAAGTCTCAACATAGTATTGTGTCATATTTTGGTGATGGGGAGATTAAGGTGGGTGATGGTAGCAGCCCGGAAAAGAAACTCCAAAGAGTTGACCTGGGCTCCATAAAATACTAATCCCTAGCGCCAGAAGCGCTCCACGCATCACATGATCGGGCCCCAACTTGACCTTGGTATCCTTATCATTTGGATCACAACACCCTGCACTGCTGCACTGCACACACCCTCAAATTAACCCTTCACCATGAATTCATCGATTAGCTTGACCTGTAATTAAGACCCGTATTCCATGATGTGTCACTGACATGTGTGCCTGGCACACTACGTTGGCGTGTACATGTTCCTAGAGCCAAGTTGGTAGAATAGAAAAATAGCTAGTGACATGTGATAACAGGATTAAGAGAGGAGTCTCCCCTCCTCATTAACCCTTTTAATACGCATTAGACATCCAGACATTGACTTAGCTGCCTCGGGAGAAGCGGCATTGGGATTTAAGACCGTTCCTCCTTTCAGCTGTAGCAGTCTAGCAGAGAGACAAAGGTACACACAAGAAACTGGTCAAGGGTCGATCATGTCATCATCAAAGAGGAAGAGGGCGGACATAGATCTCGAGAGGAGGGACGACGACGTCGACGACGGCAGCGGCGATCACCTGCCCGGAGAGGCCGCACCGCGGGTGCAGAAGGAGGAACAAATCAAGGGAGGAGAGGCACCAGCCAAAGAGGTTGTTGAAGTGGTTGTGGACCGAGGAGGAGACGGCTCCAAGGAGGAGATCAAGTATGGTACTCAACAAGGAGGTGTGATGGAGGAGGACAAGCAATCTGCAGCTGCTGCTGCTGATAAGGACGGCGCCGATGGCATCGACGATGAGGAGGGCGACGGTGGGGGAACTCGCGCAGAAGACAAGCACATGGTAGAGGCGGCCCCTGGCGACGGCGACGGCGACCATGACCATACCGCCATGGCGCAAGACGAGGTATATGCATATGTGGTGCAAGTGCAACAAGTAGCAAATTTACATATCTTCTATCTGCTAATTAATTTACATGTATCGATCTTTCTATCTCCAGTTGAGCACGATGCAGGAGGAGATGGAGAAGATGAAGGAGGAGAACAAGATGCTCCGGCGAGTGGTGGACCGGACGGTGCGCGACTACTACGAGCTGCAGACCAAGCTGGCCGCTTACCAGAAGCAACCGGCAGATCAGGAGCCTAAGGTAATAACCTAATTAACTACTCCGTAGCTAGTATAGGAGTAGTAGAGTATTAGTAAGAGCGCTAATTAAGCTTCAACATTAGCTAGCTAAGCTAGGCCATTATCCAATTAATCTACGCATGTTCTAGGCGTAGCTAAGCTGGGGCTCATCTCGTGCATGGCGCCGTTAATTATTCTTCCACGTGACACACCATAATTACCATCTGGATTCTGGATAGTACGTGCGATCGAATTCGAGTGTGATTTGATTTGTGTGCTTGCACAGGAGACCGAGGTGTTCCTCTCTCTCGGCGGCACGGCGCCTGCGACTGCGGTGGCGGAGGCGAAGAGCAAGGAGGACCAGGCGGCTCTGCGGCCGTCAGTGGGAAGCGACGACACGGACGACGGCAGGGAGGGTCTAGGCCTGTCCCTCAGCCTGCGCACGTCGTCCTACGAGGATGAAGCGACGCGCGACGTCGTCGACGGCGGTGCCCCGGACATCGTCAGCGACGTCGGCAAAGCGAGGGGCTACGCGCTGCTTGAGAGCAGCAGGATGTCCCCGCCTGCGTCCGGCGATCTCGCCGCAGCAGGCGGGATCGGGAGCCAGCAGGGCGTCAACGCGGCCAACCGCAAGACTAGGGTTTCCGTGCGCGTCCGATGCCAAGGCCCCACCGTAAGACACGGCGCATCATTCTCGATCCCCACGTTGCACTCTTCTTGGAGTACTAACAAGTTACAATTCGATGCTTGCAGATGAACGATGGGTGCCAATGGCGGAAATACGGCCAGAAGGTCGCCAAGGGGAATCCGTGCCCCAGAGCCTACTACCGGTGCACCGTCGCCCCGGCCTGCCCGGTGCGGAAGCAGGTGAGACCAAATTTGCCCCATTTTGTTGCACCAGCACTCTAGCCTACCTGCCTGATCGTCACGTGTGTACCGTGCATGTATCTTAACTGTTTTGAGATGGTGCAGGTGCAGAGATGTCAGGAGGACATGTCGATCCTGATCACCACGTACGAGGGCACGCACAACCACCCGCTCCCCGTCGGCGCCACGGCCATGGCGTCAACCGCCACCGCGGGCGCCGGCGCTGCCACCTTCATGCTGCTCTCTAGCACCAGCTCCGACGCGGCTGTCTCGGGTGGCCCGCCGCCGGCGTCCTCCTCCTACCTCAGCCCCTACCTGCAGCTCAACTCTAGCTCCCAATACCACTCATCCGCCTCGCCGCTAATGTCCGGCAACATGGGCGGCGGTGGCGCTCAGCACCTCAGCATGTTCGGGCATTCGTCTGCGCTGGCCTCTCAGCCAGCGACGCACCTCAAGTACCCGTGGCCTCCGAACCCTTCGCACGGCGGCGCGGCTGGGCTAGGAGGGGGCAAGAGGCCGTTCTGGGGCACCGGAGGCGTCGACGACGTCAGGCCAACACCATTGCCTGACAATGCCGGCACTATGGCATCGGACCCAAATCAGTTCTCTGCGGCCATCGCTACCGCGATCAGCAACGTCATTGGGAAGGATGGGCAGGCGACCAGGAGCAAGGAGGGGGAGAGTAGCAACAAGTGGGGGGTGGTTGAATCACTTCCACCCCATGAGTAGGATGTGAGTGACACTAGGTAATTGGGACAGGATTACAGAGGGAGTTTGATTAGAGTTGTTGTGTGCAAACAGATCAAGCTAGGAGGGGAACACACATTGCAGAAATTTTTTGGGCCTAAATTTGGTCCTGATTTGTAGGTTGTTTTGGAGCAATATTGCAATTGTTGACTATTAACGGTAAGTTACAACATTGATTCACTGTCTCATCATTATCTCAATCAATCAAAGCTTGCAAAATACTACCAAGGTGGGTAATCTGGGTTGCTATATTTGTAGCGTAAATCCAAGTCCTTCGTGAGAAATGGCTTAGAATTTTCTAAAGGAGAAATCCAGAAAAAGAAAGGTGCAACACTATCTGAGAAAGTTTACGAAAAATAGTTAGTATATTTATTTTGCATTACATGGATATATACGGATACTCTCTCCATATCATAAATAACATGTCGTTTTGGACCTGTCTTAAGCCAAACTTTTTGGATTTTGCTACAAATCGAACGTTTGATTTTTTAGCATGGCAAAGCGAACGGTTTTTACGGCAAATTATGCTGTCACGAGGATGGCAATTTCCTTTAGCAAGCATGGCAAATCCTTGCTATGTTCAGCTTTTTAGCATTTGCCATGCCTAAAAAATCTGGCGGCAGATTTTTAGCATTCCAAACTTTCAAACCTTTGACTACTAACAATGTTTCAAATATTTCGACTGAGACTTGTAAATTATATATTTAGCTTTTTCTCGGAATTATATTCATAAAAATAATAATATTTGTGCGTTGTGTACACTATAGTAGAAGTTTTGGTCAAAGGTAAATCCTGTCAGTTCCAAACCTAATATTTGTGATATGGAGGGAGTAACATCATGTGGTTTTTTGTAGGCAAAAAAACCTTAGGTCTTGGGTTGCTCAAATCAACTAATCCCTTTCTGAATGATATATATTTGTAGCCTATTAAGTATAAGAATGGACTAAAGTGTGGCGCGTGTATCACACGACACCGGCTTACATTTTCCCGGAAGTGTATTGTAACCTTCTGATTAATCTAATTTTATGTTGTATGCATGGGAAGTTGTTTCTTCCTTGCTTACATTTTGCGTGCAAGCGTGTTTTATTTTTATTTTCGAGTAAAAGAGTGCCATGCTCCTGACCTTTTATAGAGTTGAAATCTCAAGAACTACAACAGCACGGGATACAAATGCTATCACCTATCTGAAACCACCAATGCAGCTAGTTCAAACTCCACTGGTGGAAAAACAGGCTTCCGTCCAGCCCCATAAGTCGCGAAGCTGTAGGAACCGCGACTAATGGGACCTTTAGTCACGGTTCTGGAGGTGAACCGCGACCAAAGGCCTCGGCCTGTGGCGCCGGTGGCCAGTCAAGACGTGAGGGTCTTTAGTCGCGGTTTGCAGGACAACCGCGACTAAAGGTTTTCGGCACCTTTTTAGTCACGGTTTGCTGTGCCAACCGCAACTAAAGCCCCTCCCTATATATACCCATCCAGCAGCCAACACTTAGCCATTTGGAGCCATTCTCTTCACAAGTGGGTGTAGGTTTGCTTTTGGTTCCTCTTATGCACATAAGGTGTTTGATGAAATGCCCCAAGAGCATGAAACAAACATGACATGAAGTGTTGGAGCCACACTCCTCGATCGCGGTTAGCAACTTGATGAACCTTTGATGTGTCATTGATAAAATATGCATGTGTGTAGTTCATTGTTTAATTTATATTGTTTGTAGCTAGTTAGTTTAACAAATGCATGATGGTTAATTATATATTTTATATTATAATAATGCAGATGAATCGGCAATGGATGTACGGTAACCGACTCTCCGGCGAGTTCACTACGGGTTTGAAAGATTTCCTCGTAGTGGCTAATGCGAACAAGCGGGGGGTTTTGTTATCATCCATGTGTTATCTGTAAGAATCGAGAAGGTTACTCTTCCTCAAGAGATGTTCACATGCATCCGCTTGACGCACGGTTTCATGCCAAGCTATAATTGTTGGACCAAGCATGGAGAAAGAGGGGTTATAATGGAAGAAGATGAAGAAGGGGATGATTTCATCGATGAAAGCTATCTTGCTCATTTCGGTGATACTTTCATGGAGGATCTTTGAAGGTGAAGGGGAAGGTGAAGAAGAGGCGCGTGATGATCCCGTTGATGATCTTGGTCGGACCATTCTTGATGCACGGAGACGCCGCTAAACCGAAAAGGAGAGGGAGAATTTGGATCACATGTTAGAGGATCACAGAAAGGCGCTGTACCCGGATGCGATGATGGTGCGAAAAAGCTGGGCTGCACAATCGGATTTGCTGAAATGGAAGGCGAGGCAGGTGTAGTGACTCGGCATTTGAAAACTTCTGAAAATGTTGAAGAATATGTTTCCAAAGGATAACGAGTTGCCCGCCAAGACGTCTGAAGCAAAGAAGGTTGTCCGCCCTCTAGGTTTAGAGGTTACGAAGATACATGCATGCATCAACGATCGCATCCTCTACCATGGTGAATACGAGAATTTGAATGAATGCCCGGTATACCTTTGCATTGCGTTATAAGATCGAGGCGATGACCCCGGTAGCGATGTTGAGGGCGAAACCCGGGAAGAGGGTTCCCGCCAAGGTGATGTGGTATGCTCCTATAATACCACGGTTGAAAGCGTCTGTTCAGGAACAAAGAGCATGCCAAGTTGTTGCGATGGCACAAAGAGGACCGTAAGTCGGACGGGGAGTTGAGACACACCGCAGATGGAGCATAATGGAGAAAGATCGACAAATGGTTCAAAGATTTTGCGGTGACGCAAGGAACATAAGATTTGCTCTAAGTACGGATGGCATGAATCCTTTTGGCGAAGCGAGCTCCAGCCATAGCACTGCCCGTGACTCTATGCATCTACAACCTTCCTCCTTGGTTGTGCATGAAGCGGAAGTTCATTATGATGCCGGTGCTCATCCAAGGTCCGAAGCAACCCGGCAACGACATCGATGTGTACCTAAGGCCATTAGTTGATGAACTTTTACAGCTGTGGGGTGGTGTCCGTGTGTGGGATGAGCACAAACAAGAGGAATTTGACCTCTGACGTTGCTTTTCGTAACCATCAACGATTGGCCTGCTCTTAGTAACCTTCGGGACTGTCAAATAAGGGATACAATGCATGCACGCACTGCTTACATGAGACTGAAAGTGTACATTTGCCAAATTGTAAGAAGAACGTGTACCTTGGGCATCGTCGATTTCTTCCGAAAATTCATCAAGTAAGAAAGAAAGGCAAGCATTACAACGGCAAGGCAGATCACCGGCGAAGCTCGCGAACGACCGGTGCCGAGGTATTTGATATGGTCAAGGATTTGAAAGTCATCTTTGGAAAGGGTCTGGCGGACAATCAGTTCGAAGGGAGCCGACGGGCACGCAGCCATGTGGAAGAAGAAATCTATATTCGGGAGCTAGAATATTGGAAAGTCCTAGATGTCCGCTCTTGCAATCGACGTGATGCACGTTCACGAAGAATATTTGCGTGAACCTCCTAAGCTTCTTGGGCGTGTATGGGAAGACAAATGATACAAAGGAAGCACGGCAGGACCAAAGAACGTTTGAAAGACCACGATGACCGGCATCCGGAATGGTTTCAAGGTCGTGCCGACTACGCTCGACCAAAGAAGAGAAGGTCATCTTTTTGAATGCCCGAGCGGTATGAAGGTCCCGTCTAGATTCTCGTCCAATATAAAGGGAATAATAAACATGGCGGAGAAAAAGTTCCAAAACCTGAAGTCTCACGATCGCCACGTGATTATGACGCAATTGCTTCCGATTGCTTTGAGGGGCTCCTGCCGGAAAATGTTCGAGTAGCCATTGTGAAGCTATGTGCATTCCTCAATGCAATCTCTCGAAGGTAATCAATCCGGAAGTTCTACCACGGTTCTGAACGATGTGATCCAATGTCTTGTCGGTTTCGAGTTGGTGTTCCGCCATCCTTCTTCAATATTATGACGCACCTCTGGTTCACCTAGTCGAAGAGATTTTCGTTCTCGGTCCTGTATTTCTACACAATATGTTCCCCTTGAGAGGTTCATGGGAGTATTAAAGAAATATGTTCGTAACCGTGCTAGGCCAGAAGGAAGCATCGCCAAGGGCTATGGAAATGAGGAGGTAATTGAGTTTTGTGTTGACTTTGTTCGACCTTAAGCCGATTGGTCTTCCTCGATCGCGGCACGAGGGGAGACTAAGTGGAAAAGGCACGATCGGAATGAAATCAACGATATGTATGGACGGCCATTCTCATTGAAGCACACCACCTTTGTCTTGACCAATTCCAGCTTGGTGGCTCCGTACTTTGAGAAACACAAGAATATTTTACGTTCGACAACCCGGGAAGCACGAATCCTGGATTAGGAAGGCCCACATGGAGACTTTCGGCGGTTGGTTGAGAAAACATTTAATGAATGACAATGATGTTGTAGATCATTTGTACATGTTGGCCAAGACACCATCTTCGAATATAACGACTTTCCAAGGGTTCTAGATATATGGGAATACATTTTACACGATCGCCCAATTTAAAAAGAGCACCAACCTAATCAGTGGTGTCCGCTTTGATGCAACAACCGAGAATGGGCAAGAGGTCACATATTATGGTTACATAGAGGAGATATGGGAACTTGACTATGGACCCTCCTTTAAGGTCCCTTTGTTCGGTGCAAATGGTTCAAGCTAACAGGAGGTGGGGTAAAGGTGGACCAGCAATACGGAATGACAATGGTGGATTTCAACAATCTTGGTTACCTTGACGAACCATTCGTCCTAGCGAAAGATGTCGCCAGGTTTTCTATGTGAAGGACATGAGTAGCAAACCGAGGAAGCGGAAAGATAAGAAAAGCGATCGGTTACATCATGCGATGATCCAAAGCGCCACATTGTTTTTTCGGGAAAAGAAACATCGTGGGAGTGGAGGACAAGATGACATGTCGAAGATTATAATATGTTTGCTGAAATTCCGCCCTTCAAAGTGAACACCGACCCAAGCATTAAGTTAAATGATGAGGATGCTCCATGGATACGGCACAATCGTAAGCAAGCGGGGACACAAGGGAAGAAAAATGATGTGTAATAATTTATTGTACCAAACTTTGTTGAATGGATCATGTGAATTATATTACCCGTGATGTGTTTGGTGTCCATTTTGAATGATTCGAGATACCACCGATGATACATGAAATTTGGAGTGATTTAGTCATACTCCGCCTAGGCGTATAATATGCATACTCGTAGTCTTCATAGCCGCCGTCGTCGTTGTCTTGGTAGTCGCCGCCTTCTAAGTTGCCGCCGTAAATGCCGCCGCTTGTCGTCATTGTCGTCGGGCGGCGCCAGGCTCGAATCGAGGGTAGCGCAGCGGGGATATCGCCGGCCGTGATGTAGTCCATGACACTCTGCAGTCCGGCCATACCACCATAGCCGACGGCCGACCTCGTGGAAGTTCCTGTGAGGCGGACCGTCCTCCTCATACTGGCGGCGCCCTCTCACGCCGATTGATGAAGAAGGCGTCCCAAGTATCTTGGTTATCGGGATGCCGGTGG
Organism: Aegilops bicornis; assembly: GCA_021605145.1. Taxonomy (NCBI): domain Eukaryota; kingdom Viridiplantae; phylum Streptophyta; class Magnoliopsida; order Poales; family Poaceae; genus Aegilops; species Aegilops bicornis. The sequence continues at coordinate 611,201,763 of CM038674.1, read as the reverse complement.
GATTCATCCGCTGCTCGGCGTGGTCGAGGTAGTAGTGGTTCGTGATGGCCGCCCTTGCGCAGTACCGAGGGGCGAGAGGGACCGGCACGCCGCCGGGCTCCAAACTCGGCCGGTGGGGGCCTTGATAGCCCGGTGGACAAGGGTAGTTCGAGCGCAAAGCTCCTCCACTATTTGGTAGGTTAGAGTGGGTGCGGTGGAAGCCATGAGAGAGTGATGAGAGATTGTAGAGATGTGATAATGCTGGCCAAGCCGGGCTACATATATGTAGTGAGAAATGGCGGGAAAAATGGGAGCGGGAAGACAGGAGGCGGGAAGAAAGTGGCGGGAAGAAAGAGGCGGGAAGACAGGGAAGAAATGGCGGGAAGAAGAGGAATCCAGAGATGGTCATCAAACATTAAGTCCCGGATGGTTGGTGCAACCGGACTAAAGGTTAGACAGACGCGTGGGTAGCGCCTGACATACATCGGAGGAACAAGACAAAAGCGAAGCGGCGCCGTGCCTATAAAAGGAGCATCGATACGCTGAAGATAGAGGCGTGAAGAAATGGCGGGAAGACATAGGCGGGGAAAGAAATGGCGGGAAGGCTGGCGGGAAGAACTTGTGGGAAGACAGAGGCGGCCGGGAAGAACTTCTCTGAATTTTTTGATATATTATTTGTATTTTTAGAATTTTGAAATGAATTAGTTCTATTTTTCTGAATTTTTTGATATATTATTTGTATTTTTAACATATTGAATTGAAATAAATAAAGCAACAAAGAAAACAAAAAAAGTGTTTTCAAATTTGAAAACTAATGGCACTAACAGAAAGTTTATAATTTTTCTAAAACTAAAAGCAAAAAGAATTAAAAAATAAAGCAAAAAACAACAAAAAATAAATAATAATGCAGAAAACAAAACAAAAAACTGGAAAAAAATAGTGCCGCCATCGGACCCCACGGCTGAATACGACTAGAAACCCTACATGGGCTGGATTCAGCCCGGCAGGAGGCCAAGTAGGCCCACAGCACATAGCTAGTGACAAGTTAGGCTGAAGCCTGCAGTTGAGAGGAGCTCGAGAGGGTGGCGCAGCAGCGCTTATAAACAACTCTCGAGCTCTCTCAACTAGCGAGGTGGGACTAAACTTTGGGCGTGAGGCAGCACAAGGCCTTTGGTCGCCAAAAAACCCTTTAGTCGCGGTTGGGCGAGGCGACCCGCGACTAAAGGGTACCTTTAGTCATGGGTCTCGCCGCCAACCGCGACTAAAGGAAGCGAGCATAAAAAACCATAAAAACCCTTTAGTCGCGGTTGGGCAGGCGACCCGCGACTAAAGGTACCTTTAATCATGGTCTCGTCGCCAACCGCGACTAAAGGGGGGCTATAAATACAAGGCTCGATTCCGATTCTCGCCGATTCGTCTGCGCGCCCTCGGCGCGCCGCCCGTCGCCCTCGCCCTCGGCCTTGCCCGCCGTCGCCCTCGCCTACAGCGCGCGCCGGGCGGCCTCGTCTGCCGCCTCGCTTCGCCCGCCCTCAACGCCGCCGACCGGCCCCCTTTTCCCTGTGCACCCAGCGCCCGAGCTCGGACGGGCTCGCGTCCGCCGCGCTCATCGCCGTAGCCTCTCTGCTCCCACGGCGGCCTCACGCGCCCGCACTTCTTCTCCGCCACACGCCGGCGAATACCGCGGCCACCAGGGCAGCGCCCCTCCCTCACCTCCCCCGCCTCTTCCCCGCAGCTCGTCGCTCCCCTCCGTAGCGCCGCCGCGCTTGGGGCTCTGCTCCCACGCCCACGCGCGCCCGCTACACTCTGCCGGCCACCGCCAGCGTCCTCCACGATCCCGACCTCCCTGCTCCATCGTGCCGCCACCACCTACTGCTCGATGTCGCCTCGACGCATTGTCGGCGCCGCTCGTTAATGGCCTGCGTGCCCTGCCGCCTGGGCTCTGACCTTCGCTGATAAGCGGGCATCCGCGCTTCGTTAGCTGCGCCCGTTTAGCCCCTTGGGCGGTGCCACACTGGGACCCGTGTCCCTCTTTTGCGTAAGCGAAAAGAAGAATAAAAACAAAAGAAGTAATTAAAAATTAATTAACTTAATTAAACTTGCTTAATTAGCTTAACATTAATTAAACTCCTAGTTAACTAACTAATTTGTTAGTTAGGTTGATGCATCTATGATGAGACCGGTCCCAAGACGTCGGTTTGACCCAGTCAACACCTTGTTGACTATCGACGTCATCTTGCCGACGTTAGCATTCACTATTCTGTATAATTTTAGAATTAAATTGATATTAATTTAGAAAATGTCGAGAAGCCCATTAAGTCGCGATTTTAAAAATTAGTCGATCAATATTAACTTTTTAAAACTGCAACATGCATAAAAATCTTAAATGCTCATTTTGCCTAAGCAAAATAAATCTTTTCGAAAACCAAATTTGATTTATTTATAATATCTTCGTTTTTCCTAAATGTTGGGAAAGTCATATTATTCCCTCTCTTGAGATTTTTATAGGAAAACTTTATGAAGATAATTTTAAATAAATCCAATGATCCTATTTCCAAAATTTGAGAAATCCCAAATATGAAAATAATGAAACTTCCAACTCTCTCCGAGGGTCCTTGAGTTGCGTGAAACTTCCAACTCTCCCACCCCTTCCTCGCCTCCTTTTGCCACCGCCCTTTCGCCACCGCCACCGCCACCGCCCCTTCTTCACTTAATTAATTTGTTTTACTACATGTTTTCGGGACTGACATAATGGCGGACGATAGAGCTGACCCGATTATGGACAACTATGATCCGGACGGTGAAGCACATATGTTCGGCATCATAAACGGCGATATTCTATATGTGCCGACCGGAGAAGAAGAAGATGATATCTCTTCTTATCTGAACCTTGACGGTGAAGATGAAGGGCGCCGTCGACAAGATGATGCCGAACAAACGTCGATAAACGACGATCTTCAAATGGAAGTAGCAACCACCTCCGGCCGAGGTATATATATACATTGAGCCTCCGGTGATACAAACTAACCGATTTGAATAAATATGTGTGTACTAACGCAGCGACTCTCTTTCTTATTTTAGCCCTCGGCGGATCGTCGAAACAATCGATGTACGTCGTCAAAGCGTGGCGCAACCAAGACGATGAAACAAGGAGAAACATGCACCATCGAGGTTGTCGACGGTGCAACCGGCAGGCTGGAGCCCGCAAGAACGCCACCAAGTTTGTCACCAATGCGGAGCCATTGTTAGAGACAACGTCTCGATCACCGTCGGAGTGGAATGAGCCAAAGAAGGCACGAATTGATGGTTTCACTTTTGTCGATAAGAGAACAAAAAAAGATTGCTTCAAGAAGCTTATGGAACATTTCGTTCTACCTCCGGAATACAACAAATTCGATGAGGAGGGTAACAAGATTGAGGAAAACAAGGAGAGGAGGCTAGTCAAACAGTTCGCTCTTCATAAGATGGCCGACGCATTCCGGAAATTCAAGCAAAATCTAGCCCATGACTTTGTCAAGCAGAACAAGACTCCGGATTTCAAAGGACAATATGAGAAACTGAAAGATGATTGGCCAGAATTTTTGAAGCAAAAGAAATCGGAGCAGTTCATTCAAATATCGAAAAAAATAAGGAAAATGCGGCTAAGAAGGAGTACAATCATGTTATGGGGCCAGGAGGGTATCGCATTTGGGTGCCTAGGTTGGAGAAGATGGAGAACGAGCTGAGGGCGCGAGGAATCCGTCCAGGTACGGAGGGATGGGACCAAAGGGCCAAAAGCTGGTGAAATGCGGGCATGGGGAACGCTGAACCCGGAGACAGGGGAGTGTGTTTCTTGGGGCAAATTAATTAAACCCACCCAAGCCCTTATTGACGCAATGAAGGATGCTCAACAGGGGAAGATCAAGTTCAACAGAGAGAACGACGCGGCTGACAAAAGCCCTCGGGAATCTGAACACGGAGGACGTGTCACGAGGCATGGGGCACATTCCGTGGAAAATAGGGTTCCCCGAGCGATGACCCGTCTGATTCTGAAGCCGTAAGAGAAAGATGGATCGGGAATCAGATGTTGTGGCGCGGTTGGCATCGGAAATGGATGTGATGAAGAAAACCATGAGTGTACTAGTAGCGAAAGAGATGCAGCTCGGTGCGGCATGAAGATCATCCGGCGGATCTCGGAAGCCAAGAGCGGAGAAGCAGCGTGGCTTCCACGGAGGCCCCACCGGCTGGTGCGGATGCACCGACGATCGAAATTACTGCACCGGAGCCTCTGGTGGTCGAAATTACTGCACCGGAGCCTCGGTGGTCGAAATTACTGCACCGGAGCCTCCTCGCTACCCGTGGGCGATATAAAGGAGATGAAAGAATGTCATCTGTATTATCCTATCGGGAACATGTCCATGAAGGTAGCCATCGGCAGTGCTTTACCATGTTTACGGAGCACTCCACCACAACAACCCCATTCAAGATGGCTATGCTCGTGTCACGGTGGAGGACATAGTCCAAGGGTTTGAGGACACAGAGATTGACATTGCTACACCTGAAGGGGAGAAAAGACTTGGAGATGTCAAGCGCCATTTCATTCTATGGCAAAAGAAGTTTATCAAGTTTCGAGGCGAGGCGCCAAGGACAACAAGTCCACCCCTACGGTGGTGGTGGTGGCGGTGGCGGTGGTGGTGGTGGTGGTGGTGGTGGCGGTTCACCTACACCTCCGTCACGTCGACCGACGCCGCCCGATCCACAACGTCCGGCGGGTGATCAGCCGCCGCCCCGATCCTCGTCCGTGGTGATCAGACCCGCCCCAATCCACCTCCGGCAAAGAAGCGAAGCAGTCCTGGATTATTAACCCGGACCCTTATGTACCTAAGACCACAAAGGTACCGGAGCCATCATCAAGCCTCTCCCCACAAGGCCTTGGGAACGTAGTGCCGAGGAAGTCGACGCGACGGCTGCTGATTTGGAGAAATGGAAGGCGGACTGCAAGAAGAAAAGAGAGCCCGAGCCCAAGCCAAGATTTTACGATGAGCAAAAGAAGTGGGCTAAGTCATTTTTGAGCACACCGTCCCAAGCCGCGAAGAATCGCCTAACGACTATGCACGTGAACTTCACAGGCAGGCACTCATGTTCAAGGAGAACAAAGAGCGGGAGAAGGCGAAAGTAAAATAAGCGGGAAACAAGTTGCCCAGCTCGGGAACAAAGTAAACAATCGATTGCCCGCTTATAGTGGAAGCCTTCGTCCGGATGCCCCGAGATCATACAAGCTGCGGCAAAGACAGAGATTGACTGTAACGAGTGCGGAGAACAAGCGGCCAACTTAGGTATTACTCTTCGTGAACTGTTAGGCCTTGATGAGGCGCCCGATGAAGGAGGTAGTAATTACATATGTCAAGAATGGGCCTCTCGTCGAGCCTGCGCAGAAAAGGATCTACCTCCACAAATGAAAGGTCTGCTGAAATGGTACAAGGGTTACATAAAAAATAAAACGCCAAAGAATATATTTATGCGGAAGTTAGACATGAGCATCACTTCAAACATTACTATGTACAAATTGAACTGAGTGAATTGTTCCAGCTTTTCAATCTGCATGAGCTCGACAAATCTATCATCGGTTGCTACGTTACGTAAGTGATTTATTAATTTCTACCCCATCTCGTTCATATTGCCCGCACTATATATATATGTCATAACTATATTGTTGTGTCCGCTATTATACATGCAGAATGAAGATTAAGGAATGCAGAGTAAGGAACATCCATGATGTTGGGTTCATTGACCCACACATCGTTAATGGACATCTGTTGGAGCGTCACCCCGACGTGGAGGCGGACACTGTGGCAGTTTCTTACAAAGCAGGAACTCAAAAGTGATATTCTATTTCCTTACCATTTTGGGTGAGTGTTTACATCTTGAGCACATTCTCTTTTGTTTACTCCATGCATGGTATGTGGCGGCTAATCGATGAGTTATGCATGACGTCTTGTGCATGTATCGTGTCCATGAGGTTCCTTTGGATTCTGCTAGTAATTAAAGTTAACACCTCAGAATGTCTCGTCCACGACTCTGCGAATATGGATCCAAAGCTTTGGGGCGGCATGAGAAGAATGCTGCGAAGTAATTATTTTCATTCATTTGCGCTCTATATCGATCGGCCTATTTCGTTCATTTCCTAATATCAAGTAACTAATAACTCTCTTGTTCATTTAATTTTCTTTGCCTCGTAGGGTTTGGAGACGGTTCGTAGATACAAAGGTCGGTGAATTCAAAAAGAGCTAGAATTCAAAAGGTCAAAGCCTAAGAATCTTTGGGGATATTCAGCCACCGGAGACCAATCTATGTGGATACTATGTTCGTGAGATGATCCGAGATACACCTCTGGCGGGTTCCGAGTGATACCAATGCTCGGAGGAATAACCTCCGGATGATGCTTAGTCGAAGCTCGCTTCCGACCACTTCAAGAGGAACTAGCTGGATGGTTCAGCAGGAAGTCCTCCATCCTAAAGGAGAACACTATTACGAGGACGTAGAACTTTATATGCATTAAATCATGTATGGAAACTTGTTCAAAATTGTATATGGTCATCCGATGATATTGAATATATATTGTATATTCCTCTTGAATTCTTTTGGTTCTAATTTCAAATTTATTTGAAATTGTACATTCATATGCATGTATGTAGTACCGTAGAATATATGAAACTCCTTCAAAATTAAAATAAAGCACAAAAGAAATAAAACAATACAAATTAAGCAGAAAACAGGTTTAGGGGGCTAAAACCCTAAACCTGTGGCGGCTCTTTAGTCATGATTGGCGGAAAGAACCGCGACTAAAGGTCCTCCGCCGACGGCACTGGCGCCCACGTGGACGGGCCGTTAGTTGCGGTTCTTAAGCAGCCGCGACTAAAGGTGGGGGGCATTAGTCGCGCTTATTTGGTCGCGGTTGCCCAACCGCGACTAATGGCAGTTGCGAACCGCGACCAAAGGCCTTTTTTCCACCAGTGCTCCCTTGCTGACACTATAAAACAGCACAGAGTCTAAATAGCTCAACATAGGGAAATGTGTCAAAAAAAAAGCTCAACATAGGAAAAACTACAACATAATTTTTTTTCTTCCAAAAACTCAACACTAGCGCTTAAGACAATCCAGATTACTACAGCCACTTGGTCAATGGACCCATCCTTTTTCGGTAATGGCCCCCAGCCTTTTCTTTTAGGGAAGACTCCGTGCCCCTGCATGTTTTCAAGCTTTTTCTTCTGTAGTACTTGCCAAGAAGAAAGTAAATGTGAAATCTTAGAGATAACAGCTTTAGGATCAGTAGGGTATATATTCTGATAGCACACATTATTCATAGTCTACCAAATTTCCCATAGAACAACCACTACCACAGAAGCAAGTTTGTTTGTCCGCCCTTTTAGAAGTAAACACCCAACCACACAATTCTTGGATTGTTCTAGGCAACAGCCTCACACCGATGACCCAATTCCTTCCCGGTACGTCCCGAAACACTTCCGGTGTCCAAATACCATCGTCCTATATATCAGTCTTTACCTTCCGACCATTTCGAGACTCCTCATCGTGTCCGTGATCTCATCCGGGACCCAAACAACATTCAGTCACCAAAACATATAACTCATATAACACTATATCGTCAATGAATGTTAAGCGTGCGGACCCTACGGGTTCGAGAACTATGTAGACATGACCGAGACACCTCTCCGGTCAATAACCAATAGCGGAAGCTGGATGCCCATATTGGCTCCTACATATTCCACGAAGATCTTTTATCGGTCGAACCGTTATGACAACATACGTAATTCCCTTTGTCCATCGGTATGTTACTTGCCCGAGATTTGATCGTCGGTATCTCTATACCTAGTTCAATCTCGTTACCGGCAAATAGCTTTACTCGTTCCGTAATACATTATCCTGCAGCTAACTCATTAGTCACTTTGCTTGCAAGGCTTCTTATGATGTGTATTACTGAGAGGGCCCAGAGATACCTCTTCGATACTCGGAGTGACAAATCCTAATCTCAATCTATGCCAACTCAACAAACACCTTCGGAGATACACAGAGAGTATCTTTATGATCACTCAGTTACGTTGTGACGTTTGATAGCACACAAGGCATTCCTCCGGTATCCGGGAGTTGCATAATCTCATAATCGAAGGAATATGTATTTGACATGAAGAAAGCAATAGCAATAAATTGAACGAATAATATGCTAAGCTAACGGATGGGTCTTGTCCATCACATCATTATCCTAATGATGTGACAGTGTTATCAAATGACAACACTGTTGGGGAACGTAGCATGCAATTTCAAAAAAATTCCTACGATCACGCAAGATCTATCTAGGAGATGCATAACAACGAGAGGGGGAGAATGTGTCCACGTACCCTCGTAGATCGAAAGCGGAAGCGTTTGTTTAACGCGGTTGATGTAGTAGAACGTCTTCATGATCCAACCGATCTAGTACCGAACGTACGGCACCTCCGAGTTCAGCACACGTTTAGCTCGATGACGTCCCTCGGACTCTTGATCCAGCAAAGGGTCGAGGGAGAGTTTCGTCAGCACGATGGCGTGGTGATGGTGATGTGATCTGCGCAGGGCTTCGCCTAAGCATTATGACTCTATGACTTGAGGAGTAAACTATGGAGGGGGGCACCGCAGACGGTTAAGAGAATAACTATTGTGCTTTGGGGTGTCCCCTTGGCCCCGTATATAAAGGAGGGGAGGAGTCGGCCGGCCTAGAGGGGCGCGCCAAGGGGGGAGTCCTACTAGGACTCCCAATCCTAGTAGGATTCCCCTTTCCTTTTCCGAAGTGGGAAAGGGGGAAAGGGAGAGGGAGTATGAGAGAGAAAGGGGGGCGCCGCCCCCTCCCCTAGTCCAATTCGGACTCCCATGGGGGGGGGCACCCATTGTGGGCTGTCCCCTCTCTCTCCCGTGGCCCATGAGGCCCATGACTACCCCCCCCCCCTCGGGGGGGGGGGTTCCGGTAACCTCTCGGTACTCCGGAAAAATATCCGAACCACTCGAAACCATTCCGGTGTCGGAATAACATCTTCCAATATATCAATCTTTACCTCTCGACCATATCAAGACTCCTCGTCATGTCCGTGATCTCATCCGGGACTCCTAACAATCTTCGGACACCAAAACACATAACTCATAATACAAATCGTCATCGAACGTTAAGCGTGCGGACCCTACGGGTTCGAGAACTATGTAGACATGACCGAGACACATCTCCGGTCAATAACCAATAGCGGAACCTGGATGCTCATATTGGTTCATACATATTCTACGAAGATCTTTATCAGTCAAACCGCAATAACAACATACGTAATTCCCTATGTCATCGGTATGTTACTTGCCCGAGATTGGATCGTCGGTATCCTCATACCTAGTACAATCTCGTTACCGTCAAGTCTCTTTACTCGTTCTGTAATGCATCATCCCATAACTAACTCATTAGTCACATTGCTTGCAATGCTTATAGTGATGTGCATTACCGAGAGGTCCTAGAGATACCTCTCCGATATACAGAGTGACAAATCCTAATCTTGATCTATGCCAACCCAACAAATACCTTCGGAGACACATTTAGAGCATCCTTATAATCAACCTATTACGTTGTGACGTTTGATAGCACACAAGGTGTTCCTCCGGTATTCGGGTGTTGCATAATCTCATAGTTAGAGGAATATGTATAAGTCATGAAGAAAGCAACAACAATAAAACTTAACGATCATAATGCTAAGCTAACGGATGGGTCTTGTCCATCACATCATTCTCCTAATGATGTGATCCCGTTCATCAAATGACAACACATGTCTATGGTCAGAAAACTTAACCATCCTTGATTAACGAGCTAGTCTAGTAAATGCATACTAGGGACATTTGGTTTTGTCTATGTATTCACACATGTATCAAGTTTTCGGTTAATACAATTCTAGCATGAATAATAAACATTTATCATGATGTAAGGAAATATAAATAACAACTTTATTATTGCCTCTAGGGCATATTTCCTTCAATCTCCCACTTGCACTAGAGTCAATAATCTAGATTACATTGTAATTATTCTAACACCCATGGTGTCTTGGTGTTGGTCATGTTTTGCTCGTGGAAGAGGCTTTGTCAACGGGTCTACAACATTCATATCCGTATGTATTTTAAGAATCTCTATGTCTCCCTCCTTGATTTGATCGCGGATGGGGTTGAAGCGTCTCTTGATGTGTTTGGTTCTCTTGTGAAATCTGGATTCCTTCGCTAAAGCAATTGCTCCAGTGTTGTCACAAAATATTTTCATTGGACCCGATGCACTAGGTATTACACCTAGATCGGATATGAACTCCTTCATCCAGACTCCTTCATTTGCTGCTTCCGAAGTAGCTATGTACTTGGCTTCACACGTAGACCCCGCCACAACGCTCTGCTTGGAACTGCACCAACTGACAGCTCCACCATTCAATATAAATATGTATCCGTTTTGTGACTTAGAGTCATACGGATCAGTGTCAAAGCTTGCATCGACGTAACCATTTACGACAAGCTCTTTGTCACCTCCATAAACGAGAAGCATATCCTTAGTCCTTTTCAGGTATTTCAGGATGTTCTTGACCGTTGTCCAGTGATCCACTCCTGGATTACTTTGGTACCTCTGTGCTAAACTTATAGCAAGGCATACATCGTGTCAGTACACAACATTGCATACATGATAGAACCTATGGCTGAGGCATAGGGAATGACTTTCATTTTCTCTCTATCTTCTGCAGTGGTCGGGCATTGAGTCTAACTCAACTTCACACCTTGTAACACAGGCAAGACCCTTTCCTTGACTGATCCATTTTGAACTTCTTCAAAACTTTATCGAGGTATGTGCTTTGTGAAAGTCCAATTAAGCGTCTTAATCTATCTCTATAGATCTTGATGCCTAATATATAAGCAGCTTCACCGAGGTCTTTCACTGAAAAATTCTTATTCAAGTATCCTTTTATGCTATCCAGAAGTTTTGTATTATTTCCAATCAACAATATGTCATCCACATATAATATTAGAAATGCTACAGAGCTCCTACTCACTCTCTTGTAAATACAGGCTTCTCCAAAAGTATATATAAAACTATATGCTTTGATCACACTATCAAAGCGTATATTCCAACTCCGAGAGGCTTGCACCAGCCCATAAATGGATTGCTGGAGCTTGCACACTTTGTTAGCATCTTTAGGATCGACAAAACCTTTTGTTTGCATCATATACAACTCTTCTTTAAGAAATCCATTAAGGAATGCAGTTTTGACATCCATTTGCCAAATTTCATAATCATAAAATGCGGCAATTGCTAACAGACTTAAGCATCGCTACGGGTGAGAAGGTCTCATTGTAGTCAACTCCTTGAACTTGTCGAAAACCTTTCGCGACAAGTCGAGCTTTGTAGACAGTAACATTACCGTCAGCGTCAGTCTTCTTCTTGAAGATCCATTTATTCTCTATGGCTTGCCGATCATCGGGCAAGTCAACCAAAGTCCATACTTTTTACTCATACATGGATCCCATCTCAGATTTCATGGTCTCAAGCCATTTCGCGGAATCTGGGCTCATCATCGCTTCCTCATAGTTCGTAGGTTCGTCATGGTCTTGTAACATGACTTCCAGAACAGGATTACCGTACCACTCTGGTGCGGAACATGCTCTGGTTGACCTACGAGGTTCGGTAGTAACTTGATCTGAAGTTTCATGATCATCATCATTAGCTTCCTCACCAACCGTGTAGGCATCACTTTGGAACTAATTTCTGTGATGAACCACTTTCCAATTCGAGAGAAGGTACAACTACCTCATCAAGTTCTACTTTCCTCCCACTCACTTCTTTGGAGAGAAACTCCTTCTCTAGAAAGGATCCATTCTTAGCAACAAATATCTTGCCTTCGAATCTGTGATAAAAGGTGTACCCAACAGTTTATTTTGGGTATCCTATGAAGACACACTTCTCTGATTTGGGTTCGAGCTTATCAGGTTGAAGCTTTTTCACATAAGCATCGCAACCCCAAACTTTAAGAAACAACAGCTTAGGTTTCTTACTAAACCACAGTTCATATGGTGTCGTCTCAACGGATTTAGATGGTTCCCTATTTAACGTGAATGCATCCGTCTCTAAAGCATAACCCCAAAACGATAGTGGTAAATCGGTAAGAGACATCATAGATCGCACCATCTCTAATAAAGTACGGTTACAATGTTCGGACACACCATTACGCTGTGGTGTTCCAGGTGGCGTGAGTTGTGAAACTATTCCACATTGTTTCAAATGAAGACCAAACACGTAAATCAAATATGCGCCTCCACGATCAGATCGTAGAAACTTTATTTTCTTGTTACGATGATTTTCCACTTCACTCTGGAATTCTTTGAACTTCTCAAATGTTTCAGACTTATGTTTCATTAAGTAGATATACCCATATCTGCTCAAATCATGTTTGAAGGTAAGAAAATAACGATAACCGCCACGAGCCTCAACACTCATCGGACCGCATACATTAGTATGTATTATTTCCAATAAGTCAGTGGCTCGCTCTATTGTTCCGGAGAATGGAGTTTTAGTCACCTTGCCCATGAGGCATGGTTCGCAAGCATCAAGTGATTCATAATCAAGTGATTCCAAAACCCATCAGCATCGAGTTTCTTCATGCGCTTAACACCAATATGACCTAAACAGAAGTGCCACAACACTATCATTATTAACTTTGCATCTTTTGGCTTCAATATTATGAATATGTGTATCACTACGATCGAGATTCAACAAAAATAGACCACTCATCAAGGGTGCATGACCATAAAAGATATTATTCATATAAATAGAACAACCATTATTCTCTGATTTAAATGAATAACCGTCTCGCATCAAACAAGATCGAGATATAATGTTCATGCTCAACGCTGGCACAAAATAACAATTATTCAAGTCTAAAACTAATCCCGAAGGTAGATGTAGAGGTAGCGTGTCAACGGCGATCACATCGACCTTGGAATCATTTCCGACGCGCATCGTCACCTCGTCCTTAGCCAATCTTCGTTTAATCCGTAGCCCATGTTTCGAGTTGCAAATATGAGCAACATAACCAGTATCAAATACCAAGGCGCTACTACGAGCATTAGTAAGGTACACATCAATAACATGTATATCAAATATACCTTTCACTTTGCCATCCTTCTTATCCGCCAAATACTTGGGGCAGTTCCGCTTCCAGTGATCAGTCCCTTTGGAGTAGAAGCACTCAGTTTTAGGCTTAGGTCCAGACTTGGGCTTCTTCCTGGGAGAAGCAACTTGCTTGCTATTCTTCTTAAAGTTCCCCTTCTTTCCTTTGCCCTTTTTCTTGAAACTAGTGGTCTTGGTAACCATCAACACTTGATGCTCCTTCTTGATTTCTACCTCCGCAGCCTTAAGCATTGCGAAGAGCTCAGGAATTGTCTTTTCCATCCCTTGCATATTATAGTTCATCACGAAGCCTTTATAGCTTGGTGGTAGTGATTGAAGAACTCTGTCAATGAAACTATCATCCGGGAGATTAACTCCCAGCTGAGTCAAGTGGTTATGGTACCCAGACATTCTGAGTATGTGTTCACTGACAGAGGTGTTCTCCTCCATTTTGTAGCTATAGAACTTGTTGGAGACTTCATATCTCTCAACTAGGGCATTTGCTTGAAATATTAACTTCAACTCATGGAACATATCATATGCTCCATGATGTTCAAAACGTCTTTGAAGTCCCAATTCTAAGCCGTAAAGCATGGCACACTGAACTATCGAGTAGTCATCATCTTTAGCTTGCCAGACGTTCATAACGTCCGGAGTTGCTCCTGCAGCAGGCCTTGCACCTATCGGTGCTTCCAGGACGTAATTCTTCTATGCAGCAATGAGGATAATCCTCAAGTTATGGACCCAGTCCATGTAGTTGCTACCAACATCTTTCAACTTAGCTCTCTCTAGGAACGCATTAAAATTCAAGGGAACAGTAGCACGGGCCATTGATCTACAACAACATAGATATGCAAAAAACTATCAGGAATAAGTTCATGATAAATTAAAAATTAATTAATCATATTACTTAGAACTCACACTTAGATAGATATCGCTCTAGTCATCTAAACGATCACGTGATCCATATCAACTAAACCATGCCCGATCATCACGTGAGATGGAGTAGTTTTCATTGGTGAACATCTCTATGTTGATCATATCTACTATATGATTCACTTTCGACCTTTCGGTCTCAGTGTTCCAAGGCCATATCTGCATATGCTAGGCTCGTCAAGTTTAACCTGAGTGTTCTACACGTGCAAAACTGTCTTACACCCGTTGTATGTGAACGTAGAGCTTGTCACACCCGATCATCACGTGGTGTCTCGGCACGATGAACTGTAGCAACGGTGCATACTCAGGGAGAACACTTATACCTTGAAATTTAGTGAGGGATCATCTTATAATGCTATCGCCGTACTAAGCAAAATAAGATGTATTAAAGATAAACATCACATGCAATCAAAATATGTGACATGATATGGCCATCATCATCTTGTGCCTTTGATCTCCATCTCCAAAGCACCGTCATGATCTCCATCGTCGCCGGCTTGACACCTTGATCTCCATCATAGCGTCGTAGTCGTCTCACCAACTATTGCTTCTACAACTATCGCTACCGCATAGTGATAAAAACAAGTTAGACGTCCTCTTCTTTGTTGTTGCAAGTTTTACGTGGCTGCTACGGGCTTCTAGCAAGAACCGTTCTTACCTACGCATCAAAACCACAACGATTTTTTGTCAAGTGTGCTATTTTAACCTTCAACAAGGACCGGCCGTAGTCAAATCGATTCAACTAAAGTTGGAGAAACAGATACCCGTGAGCAAACTTTATGCAAAACAATTTGCATGTCTGTCGGTGGAACCGGTCTCATGAACGTGGTCATGTAAGGTTGGTCCGGGCCGCTCCCAACAATACCGCCGAATCAAAGTAAGATGTTGGTGGTAAGCAGTATGACTATTATCGCCCACAACTCTTTGTGTTCTACTCGTGCATATCATCCACGCATAGACCTGTCTTTGATACCACTATTGGGGAACATAGCATGCAATTGCAAAAAAATTCCTACGATCACGCAAGATCTATCTAGGAGATGCATAGCAATGAGAGGGGGAGAGTGTGTCCACGTACCCTTGTAGACCGAAAGTGGAAGCGTTAGGTTAACGCGGTTGATGTAGTCGAACATCTTCACGATCCAACCGGTCAAGTACCGAACGTACGGCACCTTCGAGTTCAGAACACGTTCAGCTCGATGACGTCCCTCGAACTCATGATCCAGCAAAGGGTCAAGGGAGAGTTTCGCCAGCACGACGGCATGGTGACGGTGATGGTGATGTGATCCGCGCAGGGCTTCGCCTAAGCACTATGACGCTATGACCGGAGGAGTAAACTGTGGAGGGGGGCACCGCACACGGCTAAAAGAATAACTGTTGTGCTTTGGGGTGTCCCCCTGCCCCCATATATAAAGGAGGAGGGTAGGAGGCGGCCGGCCTAGAGGCGCGCACCAAGGAGGGAGTCCTACTAGGACTCCCAGTCCTAGTAGGATTCCCCTTTCCTTTTCCGGAGTGGGAAAGGGGGAAAGGGAGAGGGAGTAGGAGAGGGAAAGGGGGTGCCGCCCCCTCCCCTAGTCCAATTCAGACTATGGCCCATGAGGCCCATGACTTCCCCCGGAGGGGGGGGGGGTCCAGTAACCCCTCGGTACTCCGAAAAAATACCCGAACCACTCGAAACCATTCCGGTGTCCGAATACCATCTTCCAATATATCAATCTTTACCTCTCGACCATTTCGAGACTCCTCGTCATGTTCATGATCTTATCCGGGACTCCGAACAATTTTCAGTCACCAAAACACATAACTCATAATACAAATCGTCCTCGAACGTTAAGCATGCGGACCCTACGGGTTCGAGAACTATGTAGACATGACCGAGACACATCTCCGGTCAATAGCCAATAGCGGAACCTATATGATCATATTGGTTCCTACATATTCTATGAAGATCTTTATCGGTCAAACCGCAAGAACAATACGTAATTCCCTTTGTCATCGGTATGTTACTTGCCGGAGATTCGATCGTCGGTATCCTCATACCTAGTTCAATCTCGTTACCGGCAAGTCTCTTTACTCGTTCCGTAATGCATCATCCCATAACTAACTCATTAGTCACATTGCTTGCAAGGCTTATAGTGATGTGCATTATCGAGAGGGCCTAGAGATACCTCACCGATATACGGAGCTACAAATCCTAATCTTGATCTATGCCAACCCAACAAACACCTTCGGAGACACCTGTAGAGCATCTTTATAATCACCCAGTTACGTTGTGACATTTGATAGCACACAAGGTGTTCCTCCGGTATTCGGCAGTTACATAATCTCATAGTTAGAGGAATATGTATAAGCATGAAGAAAGCAATAGCAATAAAACTTAACGATCATAATGCTAAGCTGACGGATGGGTCTTGTCCATCACATCATTCTCCTAATGATGTGATCCCGTTCATGAAATGACAACACATGTGTATGGCCAGGAAACTTAACCATCTTTGATTAACGAGCTAGTCTAGTAGAGGCATACTAGGGACATTTTGTTTTGTCTATGTATTCACACATGTATCAAGTTTCCGCTTAATACAATTCTAGCATGAATAATAAACATTTATCATGATATAAGGAAATATAAATAATAACTTTATTATTGCCTCTAGGCATATTTCCTTCAAACACATGTCCATGGTTAGGAAACCTTAACCATCTTTGTTCAATGAGCTAGTCTTGTAGAGGCTTACTAGGGACACGGTATTTGTTTATGTATTCACACATGTATTTAGGTTTCTGATCAATACAATTATAGCATGAATAATAAACCTTTATCATTAATAAGGAAATATAAAATAACTTTATTATTGCCTCTAGGGCATATTTCCTTCAGTCTCCCAGTTGCACTAGAGTCAATAATATAGTTCACACCACCATGTCATTAACACCTATAGTTCACATCGCCATGTGACCAATACCCAAAGAGTTTACTAGAGTCAATAATCTAGTTCACATCTCCATGTGATTAACACCCAAAGAGTACTAAGGTGTGATAATGTTTTTCTTGTGAGAGAAGTTTAGTCAACGGGTCTGTCACACTCAGATCCATATGTATTTTGCGAATTTCTATGTCTACAATGCTCTACATGGAGCTACTCTAGTTAATTGCTCACACTTTCAATATGTATCCAGATTAAGACTTAGAGTCATCTGAATCGGTGTCAAAGCTTGCAGCAACGTAACTCTTTACGACGAACTCTTTATCACCTCCATAATCACGAAATATTTCCTTAGTCCTCTATGGATAATTTTGACCGTTGTCTAGTGATCTACTCCTGGATCACTATTGTACCTCTCACCAAACTCATGGAAATACACACAATAGGTATGGTACACATAATGACATACTTTATAGAACCTATGGCTGAGGCATAGGGAATGAGTTTCATTCTCTCTCTCTTTCTCTATCTTTTTCCGTGGTCGAGCTTTGAGTCTTACAAAACTTTACACCTTGCAACACATGCAAGAACACTTTCTTTGACTGATCTATTTTGAACTTCTTCAAAACTTTGCCAAGGTATGTACTTTGTGAAAGTCCTATTAAGTGTCTCGATCTATCCTTGCAGATCTTGATGCCTAATATATAAGTAGCTAGCTTCACCGAGGTCTTTCATTGAAAAACTCTTATTCAAGTATCCTTTTATGCTATCCAGAAATTCTATATCATTTCCAATCATTAATATGTCCTCCACATAGAATTAGAAATGCTACAAAGCTCCCACTTGATTGCTCCCTGACTATAGCGCCAGAAAGCTCCTGTCTGCTAGGACTGCGTCGGTATTTCCCCAAAGAGGAAGGGATGATGTAGCACAACGAAAGTAGGTATTTCCCTCAGTGATGAAACCAAATTATCGAACCAGTAGGAGGACCAAGCAACACAACGTAAAAAGCACCTTCACACAAATAACAACACCTCACAACCCGACGTGTTAAAGGGGTTGCCAATCCCTTTCGGGTAACGATGCCAAAAAATTGTAATAGATTGAAATAATAAGTAGTAAATAAAATAAAGTGCAGAAAAATATTTTTGCATTTTTGGTTTAATAGACCTGAATAAAAATGCAAATGAAAAGTAGATCGCAAGCAAATATATGAGAAAGAAGACCTGGGGGCCGTAGGTTTCACTAGTGGCTTCTCTCGAGAAAGATAGCAAATGGTGGGTAAACAAATTACTGTTGGGCAATTGATAGAACCTCAAATAATTATGACGATATCCAGGCAATGATCATTACATGGGCATCACGTCCAAGATTAGTAGACCGACTCCTGCCTGCATCTACTACTATTACTCCACACATCGACCGCTATCCAACATGCATCTAGTGTATTAAGTTCATGGAAAAGTGGAGTCATGCAATAAGAACGATGACATGATGTAGACAAGATCCGTTTATCTATTGCGTAGATATAGATCCCATATTTTTTTCCTTAGTAGCAACGATGCATATACGTGTTGTTTCCCTTTATGTCACTGGGATCAAGCACCGTAAGATCGAACCCACTACCGGGCACCTCTTCCCATTGCAAGATAAATAGATCAAGTTGGCCAAACAAAACCCAAATATCAGAGAAGAAATACGAGGCTATAAGAGATCATGCATATAAGAGATCAAAGAAACTCAAATAACTTTCATGGATATAAAAAGATATGACTGATCATAAACTCAAAGTTCATAAGATCCCAACAAACACACCGCAAAAAGAGTTACATCATATGGATCTCCAAGAGACCATTGTATTGAGAATTCAGCGAGAGAGAGAGAGAAAGCCATCTAGATACTAACTACGGACCCGAAGTTGTAACATCCCAAAATTCTAAATTTTGGAATGTTAATATAATTAATTGAATTGTTTGTTTGTTTGCTTGAGTGAATTAAACTTGAGTGAAATTTGAACCTTTTCAAAAACTTTTGAATGAGAGGGAATAAAATGACTTTCCCTTCTCCGTTAAATTCAAATTCATCCTATTAAAATCAGTGAGAGAAGATGACATGACTTCTTCAACTATAAAGAATTTGAACGGAGTTTTGCAATTTAATTCTTTCAAATATTTGCACTTGCTTCTCTATTTTTCTTCCCCGAGAAATACCGAAAAATAAATTCTTGCAAGCAAGAAAGAGCGGAGGAAAATGACCCTCCAAAATCAGGGGCATTTTTGAAAATATTTGAGCCAAGAAAACCAAAGTTTTTATTTAAAAAATTATTTGCAAAAAGAAATAAAGCCTTCAGGGATTTTCTGAAAACATTTTTTAAGTTTTATTTTGGCCGTGGAATAATGCTCATCATCTACATTTTATTTTTCTGATAATTTTAGTATATAAAAACTCTTTATTCCGAATTGATTTGATTTCCTTTTTATTGTTTTAGTTTCCTAATTTTAAAAATAGGAATGGAATCGTTTTTATTAGGAAAAACCTGCTGGCCCATTAAGCACTTTCCTATTCTAGCCCAACAAGAGATCATCTCCTTCCTCTGTTTCCTCTCACGTTACAGAAGCTTTCCATATCCACGGAGACAGGAATCTCCACCTTCCCGATCTCCCTCGTCTTTCCATCCCAGCGCCTCCCGAGACTGCCTATAAAACCTCCTCCCTCTCCTCGTTCCATTTTTCCCATCACCACGCCCCCTCCCTGCCCGTAGCCTCCTCGCCACCGTCCTCCTTTTCCTGCCTAGAAACGCTCACCAGAGCTCTCCTGGAACCTTCCCAGCGCGCCGACCCTCCTCCGCCACCCCCACCTCGCCGCGACCTCGCCCCTCGCCGGAGCAGCCCTCCACATCGCCGTCTCCTTCCTGCCATCTCTGCCTCACGCATGGTAACTCCCTTGTTGTTTTTGTTCGTTTTCAGATTTATTTCCGTAACAGATTTAGTTCCGTTCTTGTTTAGCTTATAACTTTTGATCTAGAAGTCCAATGATGCTGATTCTTTTTGCGTTAGATCATAATTTTCTTGTAGTTTCCAAAAACATATAATTTGTCTATGTTTGGATTTATAAAAATTGAGTTAGATCAGATTTGAATTAAAGCTTGTTTTGCTTATTCCGGGAGTTTAAAAATAGGTTTTTAATTAATTCTTTTTGCTCCTGGTCTCTAGGACCTTTGTTTATCCAGTAGTATTTAGTATTTTATTTCTAGGTTAATTTAAATTAGGTTTTTAGCAAAACAGTACTGTTTTATTATTAGTTCTGTTTTAGCTTTTTCTTTATTGTTTTTATTAGTTTTAAATTATTTCTTTTTGTCACTTTTGACAAAATTAGTTGTGTTTCTGTTAGACAACAGGAAAAATTTTATTTTTATTTAAAAAATTATTTTCCTTAGTTTTGTATGAAACCTTCTATAGGTCATAGTTAGAGTTTTATAAAAGCTTTTTATTTGTTTCTTTTTGCAAATAAAATTTTATGGAAAAAATACTTTCTGTTAAATTAGTTATTTTACATTTTATTTTCTGTTAATTTATTAGTTTAGTATTTTAATTGTTGTTAAGTTTTTACTTACGGCAAAACTATATTAGATGTTTGTAGCAAAGTCATAGATCTTCGTTAGTAGTTTTTCTTTGTAGTTTTATTTGAAGTTTCTTTTGATTTTGTTTGAGTTTTATTATCGATTTTCCTTGCTGTTTTGATTGTTATTTCGAGTGCTAAAATTGTTTGCTAGGATGTTTGCTTATGTGAATGCTATGTTTGACTATATAGATTTTCAACAGAGTGACGATTAGTTCTACCAAGTCATTTTCCTCGACGTTGTTATCTTCATCAAGTATTACCAGGCAAGTTCACTTTGACCATGCTTTCATACCTATATTTTATTGCATTTAGTGACATCTTTGCAACCACCCCTCAGTAGTGATATTGAAATTCTTGTAGTTGAGTAGTATGCATGAGGTAGGAAGCCACCACCCTGTTACCAAGCCCGGGACGATATTTTATTTTAATGCTACGCTATAGTAGACGGGGTTTGGTATGAGTGCACGAGGGTGGTGTGAAGAAGGAGGATTCTACGTCAATGACGACAACTCCATGATGGAATCTGCAAGGACTGCATCTTCAAGACCTCAAGACTTCAAGACTCGAGACAGGAATTCAATACACACTCTTTGGGTGAAGGACGGTTGGCGGGCACCTGGAGAACCCAGTGGTCGGCCGGGATGCATGGAGAAGCGCCATGACATCTTGCGGAAAGCTTCACCCAGACTCAAAGAGACGGAAGAATACTTCATGCCGGAAGCTTACCTGCAACCGCAAGTCATTATGGGCTCTGGCTTGGTTGACCTTAGTGGTGACTCTGGCTGGGGCGGTACTAGCAGATGTAGAACTACGGTAGGATGGGATGAGTACCGGACAGTGGTCGAGGAACTCTTCGGAAGACCATGTTTGGTCATCTTGTTCTCAAACACCACGAAGTGCGAGAACGTAAAGAGAGGGATCGAATCTTGCGGGTAAAGTGTACAAACCTCTGCAGAGGGTTATAAACCTAATCGATTAGCCGTGTCCCGATTCACGGACAATTTGAGCATCTGGACTTGGATCTATCTGGAACTCTCAACACCGGACTGATAACTTAATTATGGGCAACTTATGATGAATTTTGGGCTATGAGACATCGGTTGGCGGAACCATGTCATGATAGAAAACTCCATAGTACAGACTTCATTTATTCCTTTGATGTAGGGAAAATAAAATCAGCTTTTACGCAAACAAAACTCAGAATCTGAGCCACAAAGCCAAATTGCATATAGTATAGTTTTACCATCTGTTTAATCATGTTGTGATCTTGCGGTACATTCAATGTACTGACCTACACGGCTGCAACGTATCATGTTGCAGATATTTCCTCGACAGTAAGAGTTACGATACTGGTTACGGTCTACACTCAACCCGCCGATGGCGTTGATGGGACTCCACACCCGTTTGATTGTTTCCGCTGAGTATTATGAGGTATATATCAGTTTTACGTTATTTATGCATGTGATTGCACTTTGATATATACATTGATGTACTGTGTGTGCCAAAGATATCTTGATCCGAGGATGGCATAGAACACGGAGGCTTGACCGTCTGAGGTCGGGTCGCTCTGAGAGATGGTATCAGAGCACATGTTGACTGTAGGACGTGACCCTAGAAACCGGAAAAGCCCTTAGGACAGGATATCTCAAAAACTTTATTTACAAAAAGACTCTTACTTCTCATCTTTTCTGAATTTATCAAATAGACCCTCTCACCTCAAATAGTTAGAATATACCCCTTATCCTTTGATCACGGGAGGATCAATCAAGACGCCCAAGAAGGATTTGATATCGAGAACCGATGACCCCTTGAGTAAAGAGGATTTCACCATGTATTAGAAGCTACAACAGTTGAAGACTCAAGATTTGAAGTTCTGAAGAAATATTTGACCTTTAGAAGACCAAACCCTGTTACACACTTACGTTAGATGCGACGATGTGTGAGCTGTCATTTGTTTGATGTTTTCCGACAGCCACAAAGTAAAACTTGTTTCTTCAAAAACTATTGTTTGTATTGTGTGTATATCCCTCCCCACCTCTCTCTCATCTCACCTTAAAACCCTTGAACCCCATAGATGATGAATGAAGTTGGACTGATGTTCTTCGGACCGAAAACCAGTAGGAGGCAGAGCTATGGATTCGTAACATGGAGAATAACCCGGGAGCAATTTGGTTTCAAGGAAGAATGAAGTATCGACGCTCTTCAAGATTACTTTGAAGGAAGTGCTGCTACATGGTGGCAGATGCATCAAGCTATCTGAGGGGATGGAATGGAGCAAAGACTTGGGAGGAATTCAAGAAGACCTGTTGGGATCACGTCTCATCCGGAGGCACCATGATGACCAAGAAGAAACCTTATGCCTCCAAGATTTGTGGAGGAATAGGACACACCAGGAGGAACACAAGGATGGATGCCCTCATTGTGAGGAGAAACACCTAGCTGAGGAATTGGAAACTCCGAGCATTGAATACCTGTAGAAATGAGGACCTATAAACGTTACAATAGTAGAACGGCCCTTTACAAACGATAATTTCGTTGATGAGTGGGTAATTGCTTTTCTCTTTCTATCTCAACTGCACGAAATCTTGAACCCATGGACAATCGAACACCAAACTTTTTCGGAGACAGTTGCAAATTCCCCATGGAGATACATCCCTTGTTCCGAGCACCTCTCTTATCCTACACATGCAGATGACAACCCTTTATGAGTCTTTCCTTAAGGGCCTCAAACGATCATGACCACGACAAGTGATCATGATTACCCGAAGATCTTGAAGGATATGATGAAGCATATTCACCTTGAAGGAGATGCAGTCTACAAAGGCTACCCTTTCATGCAAAAGGGAGTGGAACTTTGGTATGTGGAGGTACACCTCCACCATTTGAAAGGAGTTTGCCCAAAGATGATGGGGCAGTACTTTTTCATCTCACGTGTGCCACAAGCAACTTTCTTCGATGCTGTTCGTGAAGCAGCCATGGAAGCCATACGCCAGATCGGAGAAATACTTGAAGCAAGGCTCCGTTATACTCGGGAATACCTACGCCAAGTATCTGAGCAGAGATGATGGTAATGAAGCTCAATACCACCATGATGAAACAGAAGATTGAAGATTTCAAGGCTCATGTCGCACACTTCGGTGGGATTTGAAGAATCCCGAGGAGGATAAATAAATACTGTTGGAATTAATGTCTGACCATACCAAACCATGTGGGTGGCAGCATTTGTAACAAAGTACTTTTTGGAATTTGGATGAAAATGATTAAGGATGTAATGAAGGATTGATATGAAAATAATGAGATTTTATGGATAAACTTGTGCACTTCTTTTGGTCATAGTACTCTATAAAGCCACAGGAGCAATGAAGAAAGAAACGTGTTATTCATGACGGCCATAGAAGGAAGCTGGACAAAATAAGTTGGAGTTTTGTTTTGATATGATGGTATGAAGAAACAGTACTACTGGATTTAAGGAGGTGTAACAAGAGAGTTACTCCAAGGATGAGTTAAAGCTGCACTAGTGTTGAAGTGGGCCATAACCCACGTGCCCAGGATTTTGAAAAGAACAGTATGTAACCACGATAAAGGAATAAATTTGGAAGAATCGGTGATCCAATCAGCTTACGTTTACGTAGGAGGTTACGCAAAACACGAGAGTAGTGAAGTAACGATAGATGTTTTGCTTGGCTTATGGAAAACCATGGATTTATACGAACTCAGTTCGTCAACAAGAGAAA